>JAFELO010000525.1:627645-687557 GCA_017140195.1 Eumaeus atala | reverse complement strand
TCGCCGGTGGTTGTCAAGTCTGAGCAATGTCTTTCCACTTCTATATTGAATGAAAACTGTTTCTTACAGTAAAGCTATTTTTACGCGGTTACGGATTTTATCGCGGTTTATTTAATTATCTGAGTAGCCCAACGTTTCAGAAGCATTGGAGTTTCATTTTAAATTATAATAAGTATATGTAAAAAAGTTTAAACAATAAAAGATAAATATCTTATAAACGTTGAAATTAATGTATTGCGTTTCTATTTAACATTAGTCACTCATTTTATCGTTCAAGCGCCTCCATGGACGTGGTTGTTCCACTCAAAGTGAATGAACCAAATAAGCGAGATGGCTCCAAACTAGTACTTTCACCGGGGTGAAGGCCCTCCGGAGGCCCTTGGCCCTGCGGCCGATGCACTTATCTGCACCGTGACCGATAGAAAAAAGTAGGAAATTTACCAGGACACGTTGTTCTTCCGTTCACAAGATTTTTTTTAGGTCTTTAAATAAAATCATGGAAGTTTATGGGTTATTGAGGAAATAAAATGCGCTTCGACCGTCGGGTCGTCATAATTTTCGTTACAAACGCGACGTAGAATTAATTAATAGGAACACTCTTATAGAAATTAATCATAAAGATTAGTAATTATCATAGACTAATGTCTATGATATTAAACTAATGTTTATAAATATGAAATTTTCATTTGGATTCAATTCATAAGTTTTCATAAATTCAAAAAGTAATTTACTATTGCAAATGGAATGGAAGTAAGAGTTACAAGGCCATTGCAAATACTGCAATGCAGCCGGATTAGGTAGAAACCGTCCCGAAGTGACAGTTATGGTGTCGCCTTCGTGTGCTGTGTAAGTACCAAACTGTACTGACTCTTCCCCTGTAACTCTTAAAAATGTGACCTTAATTATCAATATGATGCCAATCCTGAATATACAACAAAATAGAATTAAACTTTATTTCATAATCATCATCATCGTTGGCGGTCCGTATCGGTCCACTGCTGGACATAGGCAATGAACGCCGAGACAACCGATCTCCTGCTACTCTCATCCATCCCGGCCCGGGTACTGCTGTACCGTCTGTCGTCTTCCCACCTGATGAACGGTCGACCAACACTTCGTTCTCCTAAACGCGGCCTCCACTCCAGAACCTTAATGGCCCATCTGCCATTAACTTTATTTAGGAACAATGAATACACTGTTTTCCATTTCATTTCCACATATCTACTTATTCTAATATACAGTTATATGCAATTACACATAAAAGGAAGTAATATTAGAAGAAATAATATTAGAAAAAATGCTTTAAACACAGATTTGTATATATATCTATAAAATAAATATGTTTTAAGTTAAGGAAATTGCTCAAGATTGTTAGCAAAAATCCCATAAAAGTAACCACTCAGCATATCGTTAAGCTATCACCAACTCTGGTTTTGTGTGGTACAACGTTTGGTGTAGTTAAAACAGTGTAGCCAACATTACGATTTTATATCGACAGAAGTATTTTAAATTTATATAGCGTGTTGCATGCCCCGTGCTAGCTTAATCTGGCACTTAGCGTTAGTCTTTGCAGTAACACACCTTTTATAGTAAGTACTAACTATAAAGGGATTATAATCATCATTATCAGCCCTTATCGGTCCACCGCTGGACATGGCCTCTCTCAATGAACGCCAAGACTCATCCATCCCGGACCAGCTACTGCATGAAGATCGTCTCCCCACCGGGTAAATGAATGATTTTCACTCATAATTAGTAATTTTCAATTTAGTGACGTCATGTTATTGTCTACTAGCAGCTACGTGTGTATGTGCACGCGTCGAGCCTAAAGTATGAATCAGGTGTCCTTGGCGAAAGCCGTCTCGCCTCAAACTTTCCTTTTTTTAATCAAATATTTTTAAAATTAAAATAACAGAACTAATGTGGTCATAATGCTCATTTCGTCTACTAGCAGAGTACTGATGCTAAAAATGTATATGTAGATTTATATGAAGTGCATCAAGTGCGTTAGGTACTAGGTACGAAACAAGAAGATTCTGTAGCTCTAATATCATAGATGTGACATTTTTTTATATAGAACATTAGACAAACAAGTAATCAGTGACATTTGGTGACCGACGTCCGTAATCATTCGCACATGCATCTATGCATGACGACGCTTTTTTTAAATGCCGTCGTGTAAATAGATTGCGGGTACGTATGTTTTATTTCAACGTTTTTTAACATGCGTTAAAAATTCTTAATGATGAGACTTAATGATTCTTATTATTTTGATAGGCACCATTGTTCCTACAAAACTCGTATATTTAGCTTTCTGTCACACGCCAGGGAGCGTCCATTTTTCATTTAGAACCTACTTTCTGAGCCAGTCATCACCCTCTACACGAGCCATTCATTCAATTCATCGCCAGGGCCGTTCGCGAGTTCTGCCCTGGACGTCAGAGTCGGTGATAAGGATGCAGGGCCGCGGGGTCCATCATCCTCATCCCTCTGGCAATGATAAACAGCTTTTATATTCTATAAACATTCTCATTTCAGTATGCATCTCTTTTATTGCGAGAGAGTGGGGGTCAGACCACATCTTCGAACCCAAACGTCGTCTCGTCGTCCGACGAGCACTATTAGCAACCCGATGAAGCTGTACGGGACTTCTCTTCGCTTCCGAAGCGCAAGTTCAGGTGCGAAAACAAAAACTTAATTTCTAAGAAATTCCATTTGATTGATCGCGAGTACTAGATACTAATAGTCGGAACTAAGTATTTCAATGTAACACTTACTGCATTGTCACAGAGTCCACTTATGTCGTACTATTTGTAGTTAACCTACACGAGTCTCGTGGGATTGTTCTCAACGTTAATATACTTCTACTCCTAACAATTCCTTATCGCCTGGTAAATAAATAGAATAACTTACCTGAATAGCAGGTAGCTAAGTTTAGGTTTGTTGCATCGACCAACGCTCTAGGGCATAATTCATTATAAAATTAACAAAATTATTTAGCTACCAAGCTATGTGATACCGATTACACTTTGTAGACGGAAAGTTTTCTTAATAAGTAGTATAACGCTGCATTTCAACCGAATTGGGCCGGCACGACAGAGCAACTACTCAATCACATGATACCGCGCATAGAGATTTTTTCTTTCTGATATCTATGATTCCTCTGTAACGAGATCTGTAACGAGAGAGAGAGCTAAGAAAAATACTGGCAAAGCCACAGCTACATTGTGGCTGAATTCAAACCACTAGACAGAGATTCATATAACGAGATAGCTATGTCGTCGCGACTTGTACGATCTGGGGAAGTTTGAAAGGCCTTTAATTATATAAAAGGGAGCATTTCACGTCTTCTCTTAATAAAAATAATGTGTTTGTTAGCTCCTGTAGTTAATTGATCTGTTAAGATCGAAGATGTACCTCTCACTCAAATGTTACCGGCGTGAAGTGGCTGCCACGCTGTTGTTTCGTGCGGTTAGCCGGTGGCCCTATGGACGGGATTAGGCTAGGAGGACAACTACTATACAGATATTAATGGGCATCGGTAGTTATAAAAAGACTCCAACGTTTGTCCCTTTATAATATAAATAATAATAATAATAGAGAATATTCGTTCAGGGAAGGTCATATCTGTCATTTAATCGTATAATTAATGAAATGAATTAATTATATATTCTTCATTGTGCACATTGTAAACAAATCACTATACAATACATAATGACGTACGATATACAATGATTTACAAAAAGACAAGATATACATAATGAACCGTCATTCTAAGAAGTCCTTGATTGTATAGAAAAGTATTCATACAGTGTCAACATTACGCGCAAGATTTTCAGTCTTCTTTACAAAGCAAATTCCATTGCGATTGGAAAGGAGTGCCTAATTAAAATTATTTTTTTCCAAAGTCAATCCTACACGCATGGTTTTAAGTTGCTTTTACAAAGTGCATAAATTGACAATTGAACGTCTTTACCAGTACAGTCTTGGAACGCTGACTGTGTATCTCGGTGTTTTTGTAAATCAATGACAATTCAGGAAAATGAATACGAAGGTGGTCTCATTACAGTGTCTTCTTCTAGTCATCCTTAGCTATAGGAATATATAATATATAAGAAGTACAAATATTTTTTTAACATAATAACGTCTTGTAAATCGGTATCGCTACCTGCGTGTCCGGCAAATTATGACGGCATTGTAACGTTCCGTATCATAGTGTTGTAGTGAACGCGAAAGAGTAACAAGTCGTCTTTCCCACTCCATCAGGCGATCCGTTGACAGATCAATTAGAGAACCGTTATCACGTAAAATTATATCGTCGGTGAAACGATTTACAAACAACCAGTTTTTTATAGTCGTGAGTTTTTTATAGTGATGACTATCGATGCCCTTAAGCATCCGCTTACTATTTACTCTGCTCAAGTCATGACGACTCCATGCGCCATGATAATTGAAGTCAGCGCCCACAGCCCCCATCATCATAACAATTGCGGATGCTTATTGCCGTCGGTAGTCATTTTAAGGCTCCGACTCGTCTCCCCCTATAACATAAAAGTACTACTACGTTACGTTTTTGTTTCACCTTTCAGCTACAGGATGGAAAAGCGACATTTCCGAGGCGTTCATTATGTAAGAGCCACGGTAATCTGAAGGGAAATCTAGAAATGGGACAAGATACGACTCGATTGGGTCTCGCCCAGACTTGTTTCACATTCAGTTTAATTTCATTTGAATACCATTTAAATAGATTTCCATTTATTATGGCACTAAATAAATTGTAGATTACTTTATTTTTGTAAGAGGTAGTGCCGTGCTGCATTGCAGCAGAATTGAGACGCTTCTCGCTCTTTTAGTCTCACGCTTTTGGGTCTGGGTATCCCGCTCACATAACACCGCCATCAAGTGACGGGCCCTAGTGTCCAGTTTTCTTGCAGTTTGTGAGTAGTTGGTGGCCCATTGGAGGTAAGGAGGACAGGAGGGCTAGTCGCCCTACATATACCCATACCCGTACTCATACAGAACAATAATGCGGATGTCGACATAGGGTTACAGGAGTCGTCAAAAGGCGTCAAGGGTAAATAAGCGCCCCTATACTATAAAAGAATCATCATCAGTTCTTATTATTTCAAACAGGCCTCTTGTGTTGAGCGCAAATACCGTCGATCCCTTGCCATTTACTAAGATGTTGACATGCTGCGTTGCAATCAACCGAGGAGGTATCTCGTTCTCGTGACACCTCTATAAAGTAACAGCTGTGTTGTCGCATTTCGTGCGTTTCGCGTGTCCCGACTGGCCACTTTCCGGCAATGATCCAGCCAAAGGTACAATGTCTGCGCCAGGGCCATTTTAGCTACCGTGCGCGAGCTGCCCCCGACGTCAAAGTCGGAGGAGAGGCGACCCCTATTTCGCTCTGGCCATTATTATAATAATTAAGCTAGCTGTTACAGACACTCTCATATTGGGATGCATCTCTCCCATCTGCGGGAGACATGGGGGGGGGGTCAGTCTTTCGACCCCAAACGCAGTCTCGTAGCAATCCGATGAAGCTGTGTTAGTCTTTTCTTCATATTCAGATTTCATGAGTACTAGATATTGCATTGACATAGTCGAAGTATAATGGGATTCCTAAATCATTTTTCTCATATCAATTGTACAAAGCTGATTTTCCGCGAGTGGCTTCGTTACGATGAGACAGCCAACAATACTTCTAACCAGAAGATTGAAATTGTTAAATATCTCTGTTAGATATTTTCAAGTTTTATATAGGAAAATCGTAGGTCGTCTCCTCGAAATGAAGCTACTCACGGAAAATTAGTTCGACACTAAATAATAACTTGTAAAAATTTGTTTTAGGAATCATAGTTAAGAGGTAGTTCCGAACTGCAGCGGGATTAGGCCGGCAAGATCGGGGAGGTATCTCTCAGTAGGAGGTAGTGCCATGCTGCATAGGAGGAGGTAGTGCCATGCGTGGTGCATGACACTACATCTTCCTGTGCAACGGAATTGGCCGGCACGACCGGGGAAGTACCTCCCGCTCACTTGATACCGGCGTAAAGTGACAGCGTAGCTGTCGCGTTTCGTGCGGTATGTGAGTAGCCGGTGCTCCATTAAGGAAGTAGGGGAAAAGGAGGCAACGCATCGGCGTAGTAATTAATTATGCCGATGTTCATGGGCGTCGTAAAAAGGAGCATGGCACTACCTTTTCCTAAAACTAACTAACTAGCCATTGGGGAATTATTATTTGCACTGGTGAGTCCATAGTCTTGATGGCCATATACAGATAGGTAGGAATGGTTGAAGGAGGGAAACACATAGCCCCTGATTTTGAGGACATTTGTGTACATCGCTTGCAACTTACCATCAGGTGACATGCCTGCTCCTTTTTCACCTCTGGATTTATACTTCGCGAGCGATTACTGTTATCTAAATCTTTACATGATATTAAAGAGTTCTGCAGAGCATCAGCCACCAAAATCCGCATTTACATTCTATTCTGCTCCAGCGCATACCCCCTCCCGCGCCTAGCGACGCAGCCATACTTTCACTTTTCATTGTAGGGCAAACTGTTTAACGTGCAACGGTTGTTTCTACGTCTTATTTGGCAAACAAAAATCATTCTAAACTCGAGGTACATAGAGCCCAAGTTTTATTTCTAAATTTTCCACTTAGGAACTTTGTCAAAGTAGCGAGCGTTATTGAAGAATGACGAAAATGTTGCCAAAGCTTGAAGCTGAATACAATTTTTCTGTGCAGTAAATAAGGTGCAATTTACATTAATGCTATATAGAGTTATGCCTTTAGAGCCTGGAAGGAGAGGCTTTGGTTGTTCCGCTAAGAGAGATTCGGAGCCTTATGACGGACCGCGCTTGGTGTTATGAAATCGAAGTAGTTTGAACCTTTGTGTGAATTGTTTTTGTGGTCGTCTAGAAATAGCGATGCGAAATTTTACAAAAACAATACTTTTTGAATCTAATACCAGACACAATACAAATATTTTGGCTTGATGATATATCATTATTTTTACCATCACCATCGACGTCAACCTATATGGGAAACATCCGCCTAGGTGAATTGAATTTAGGTGGTGATTTCCATAGATACAAGCCAACTGCGCGGGACATGTTATACAGTATAAATGCGTGCACAGATGCAGGTGTACTCTCTACTGCGTTCTGCTCCTGTAAATATGATGTAGTCCGCCACTACCGGGGAGAAATCAGGCGCAGTATCGATGGCGCAGTATTAATGTGGCCCAAGGTACACTGGAATCACTATCAACCATGACCTTTCGGGTCTTGCAATATTATGTAATACCGAAATCACTTTTCGATCCGCCTCGAGACTTGAATCCTGGACCTTACGGTCTGTGGATAAACATTCTTAATACTAGACCATATGAGGCAATCACATATATGTCCTGTACATGTCAAACAAGTCATATATTTCCTATTCTTGGTAGACTCTAGCGACTATACGCAGCAACACCACCCGATAACGGCTGATATGACGATAAAGTATTGATCGGCCAAGAGCATCATACCAAAAGTTCGTCTAAGCATCATCATGTTCAGCCTTTAGTAGCTCACAACTGTAGGGCGAAGGCACTTTTCAAGGAAAGCACGATATCATATCATTCATCATTGTCATATCACTTAAGGGATCGCACTGGTCCCGTGTGAATGTTTCCCGATAGACAAAACTCCTGTGCAAACACGAATCCTATGTCGATGTAACTGTTGTCACAAAATAATTTTATTTTGAAACTATTATATCAGTTACACCATTTAAGCAGCTAGGAAATATGTACCAGTTGACGTCTGTAGCCCGTCAATAAATCATTGCGTTAATGACAACCTATGCCTTCTTCACGCCTGCCAGATCCAACTTACTATAATACTAGAAATACTAAGTGCAAAATTTTATTCCAATGGATAGAAGTCCGTGATAATAATGTCACCCCCTGGTCCTTGCCCTCACAACTCTGGGTGCAAATGAAAAAAAAGATAAGCAAAGATTATTTTCAGTTTGCTCAACGATCGTCACGATTAAGGTATACAAAAGACTTGCAGCAAACGACATACCCCCATCACCACTTATGTTCGTCTACCAGTCCCATAACTTTTGCAGTTCGAACACTTTTATTACTAGTGAGGCCCTTTAATGGTCCACCTGATACTTACCAATCGCACGAAATGCTGTACATTATGGCGCAGCATGGCTGTCAACTTTCGGTGATATTATCTGAGTGAGAGTTATTTCCGCTGCCGTGCCGGCCTAATTCAGTCACAATGTAGTATGACACCACCTGTCATGTCTTAGTATCATCCCTCACTTGCCAAGAAATTTTAAAAAGTAATATCTCTAAATACACATTTGTATGTCTTCACCATTGTTTCAAAGCCAAAGCTTGAGCGTATGTTATATGTTTAGTAAATAAAAACAACAATTATAAAGTTAGATTAGTGACGACTTATGAGAACCACTTTCCCTTGTCAGCGCATTTGCATAAAAAAGTCAATGTGTTAGGTACTTTCAGTTTTAACTTGTCACGACGTGATGCGCTATTTTATAAAATAAAAAAACGCGAGATGACCAACTTAAATTGGTGAATCACAAAGTCCGTTATGAGACGAATCCTCGTGTGACACCGATAGTAAAATTATTATTATACATCTGTCATTGTCAAAGGATTTTTTTATTTTAATGGTGAATAAAATATCTGTGTACTTATTTTACTTAAGTAGAATATATTTGTATCTTCCAACCTGCCGTTGGTGAACTGGAAGGTTGAGTCAGACTCAGCACAGAGTGTTTAACCACCAACTAAAAACCACTGGCACAGCCTCAGCCGCTGTGTCGTGTTGTCTCTACCAGCGTCGGGGGGATCAGACCTTTTTGTTTTTTTTTTCTTGGTGACGAAGGGGAATGCATTTACGCATGATACCTGGGAGCCCGGGTAGACCCCAGATCTATGTTGGACTCGGCCATTGGGTAGCAATACCAACTAAACCCCTACAAGAGCCATCAGCCGCTATAAGTGGAGGGTCCCGGATCTGCAGGCAACAGGACCCCTCCAGCGACAGGCTGGCCTCGGCGAAAAGGCCAGACTTCACCTCCTCGGAGACTGTCCGACTACTCTAAGACAGTCCCCACGACGCCGTGTTATTGGAAGTGGACCGGGTTCCCATCCCGGCCCGACACAGAACACAGGGGCACTACTGAAGGCGCAGCAGATAGCGCCTCTTTCGTATTCCCCATTCGTCGTCGGCGGGGGGAGGCCGCGTCGGCAGCCTCCGGCGGGATCAGACCCAGCCCAGGCGACTTAGACATATCACACCTCGTTGGTCTAAGGTCTAGCGGTTCGCGTTGTATCGTTTAGGACTTGTAATACAACGCTTTTATATAATTAGTCAGTAAAAAAGTAAGTCCTTTCGGATCGGTAAATGTCAGGTATGATTTCAGTTTAAGAAAATCCTTAATTTGAGTCTGTCCACTCCGTCCTCTCTGCCTACCAAATTAGGGAACTGACAGGATGTAGATCGGTTGTTGTTGTTGTTGAGTCTGTCATAGCTGCCCTTAATTAAAGCACAGCGAGATGCTCATAATGATAATTACTCCGTTGTTAAAGAGTTTCATGAGCTTGGGCACGCTAAATAGTTTTTCGATAGACACTATTTTCGTCTGCCTCGTGGTCCAGTGGTAAGCATGTTCAACTACAGTTGTGACGTTATGGGTTCGAGTCCCCTAATTTACGATCTAATAACACTTTATCCCGGCAAAGTGTTATTGGGATATTTAATTTTGTAATAACAGTCCGAAGTCGGACGAAGTCAGGCTGCCATCCCATCGGAATTGGAAAATGTGGGTACAGGGAGTGCACTTGTGCCTGCGCATACACTTGTACACGGTAGTATATTCGGCGTAGTTGGCCAGTCTCTATAGAGATGGCCTCCGTGGCTAAAATTCGGCTAGTACGACATTGTTACTATTGATATGTTTCAAAGAAAAAAACCAATACATTACGTATATCTTTATTTTTTTTTATCATTTCAAATTATACTGTTTAATTAATTATATTTTAAATAATATCAAAAAAGAATAAAAAAGAGAGTCCGATCTACAAAGTATGTTAACAAAAAAGAATTAAAACGCGCCTCGTAATTTTCTCTTGTGTTACATACCGGTGTGATTGGCGGCGTGGCTGTTGATATTCGCGGATGAGTGCCGGATCCCGGATACCTTATGCCTTACACTTTCCCCGAACCAAAATAAAAGTCCGTGACGTCATGGGCCTCAGTTATTATTATTAAACAGCCAGGATATTAATATTAAAGAGGTGACATTGTTGTTCTCAAATTACAAGTCTTTATGCGAATAAATTTCGACGAATCGTGCGGCAAAATGTCGGTTATATCTATCTATTGATATGATAAAACAAAGTCTCCAAAGTTGTATGTGTGTATGAGATTGGTTTTCTCAATATCTACAGAAAATAAAAGTGCATAATTTGTTGACGTATTTGGCTCCTGTTACTCAAGAGCGAATCTGGGTGAATCGCTAGTGCATTTTACAAAACGCCATCAAAAGCTCGATTTCTCTAAATATACTTAACGGATTTTCATACGGTTTTCACCAATGAACAGAACGATTGCAGAGAAAGATTTTAGTACATAATTTGTTAATATGATAGTCCGGTCCCAGTTTTGCACAGGTGAAGTCGGGGCTGATCGTTGTGTATACGACCGGAGGGTCGAGCTCCCGTAGGAAGGACAGTAATGTCATTCATCTCTGGGAGCGGGATTAACTGTCAAAATCATGGGTTACTTTTTTCGGCATTGCAGGCAAATCAGCGGCACGACCAGGAAGGTACTTCCATGTCATGAGTTACCGCGGCAATGTGACAGCTATGTTGTCGTGCTGCGTGCGGTTTTATAGTATAGGGGCGAACGTGAAATCTGTGCCTGCGACTATCGACACCCAAAGTCAACCGCATTATTATCGCGCAGATGCGTTAACCTCCTTTCCTCATTACCTCCAATGGGCCACCGGCTACTCATAAACCACACGAAACGCGACAGCGTAGTTGTCACTTTACACAGAAGTCGGGTAGTCTCAGCTCGGAGAGTAGGTCGATCCATCGGTCTTGCACCTGATTCCTATCGATATATGGGATAGAAGGAAAGGCGAGTGTAGGTACTTGTACCTGCGCACATATTTATGCCCTGCAAATCCCCGTGCCCTCTGGGTAGTCACAACACTAGTCTTACTACTAGGCGAGCCGCCTGAGCCAAACATAGGCTAAACGGACATTTCTATATGACACAGAGTTACCAGATTATGTGCCATCCTCTTTAGATGCCAGCCGATTCAAATGCAATGCAGCAAAATTACCAATAAATATCAGTATTCGAACAATTTGGGTGAAACATAGACATGTCTCTCCCTCAAGAAAGTATTTATATACTTTCTTGAGGGAGAGATAAATACTTTTATCGCGTCACATTGGACTACCTCGCGGTAATAACTACTATAAATATCACAATAGCATAGACAATAAAAAAGAATTAAGAGCAAGGGATAAAAAGAGAAATCGTCTTATAAATCTGTCGTTTGTTATGAGATCAGCAACTATGTAAAATTCACAGATATATTTCCGGTTTAATTAGCAATTTTTTCAATTAACATGGTTCTTAGCGTAAAGGGGGCTGCCAGCAACAATTGTGATTATATAAGCGCAAATCGAATGTCGGTCAAGCGGTGGCGTAACGGAGAAAGGTTGCATAACCAGCAGCTTAGAACACGACGAGATGAGACTTGCGCCATATCAAAGATTATGTAACTATTTCAGAGGCGCCATGTTGTATTGGTCTCTCTAACCAAGAAGACAAAAAGTTTTGACGACCGATTGGTTCAGTGGACACGTAAACGGATTTCCCGAATGTCTTACTAAGCGTCCCTCCGAAAAAGATTGTATTCATCAAACGTTAACTTGACTTGGTTCTTATCCCGGCGAAGAAATACATGTCGCGTGAGTTTCGCTTTTTATCATCATTTCAAAACTGTATTTTACAAACAAACAAATTTTCTTTGAAAAAGGATAACTAAAGATGGTTAATATTTTCGAATCTACAGTCGTTGTGTGCTCTAATGCAAATACAGGTTATTCACTACATCACAGGTTCTATATGACTATATAAATATTATATATAGATATCAAATATAATGTGACGATAAATGTACAGTCTGCGACAAAAATTGAGAAATAGTTATCACTAGCGAAATTGTAATATCAGAGCTTTGGCAATGTAACTGCGACATATATACGTATAATATAAATGATTAATTAAAGATCGTGAGATGTGACGCGCAGTTCTCTGCGTACTCCATTAGGAAACTGGTGTGAAGAAGCGTTGTGGTGGTAATTATTAAATCTGGCATTATGATCATCTTAAATAGATGTCTTTTTTTGGTTTGGCACCTTACACTAAGTAACTAGCAGTTGGAGCCTTTTAGGGACCACTGACACGCACAGAAGTCCGCATAAAATTATAATGTTCCTTTCTTCCCTTCTTACTCCAATGAGTCACCGGAAACTCACAAATCGCACGAAATATATGTTTGTTGTCACTGCAGATGCCATATGAGCTAGTAGTAGCCACTTCTCTGGTCATGCCAGCCAATTCGGCACAGGAGCACAGGAATGTGTATCTTACTAATAAATAATGGTTGACAGGATAGCTACAGGTGTATCCCATACCTACATAGTCCACAAATGTATTTTAACTGTTTACTTATCACTAAAAAATTATTACCTATTTAGTAAAATATTTTAAAATTGTAGTACTTGAAAATGACACATTCTAAGTTGTGTGTGAAAAAATCTAAAGAATATTTCAAATTTAAATAGTACCAACCTACTTGAGTTTTGAATTTGCATATGAGAGAAAGTCAAATGAATAAAGGCAGGAGTAAAGGCATAGTTTATGTTAATAAAAAAATCACGTACAATTTTATGATAAGCGCGCGTACAGTGCGTGCATTATCTCGTACGTATCTTGAGAAATTCTGGAAAAATTCCGATTTGCCATGAGTCTTGGAAATAGTTTTGTAACGTGGTAAAAACAGTAATATTAGTATCAATAATTGCATGGGTGAATAAATATTAGTTCTATTATTTTCAGTACAATTACCAGTTTTCATTTCAATTATATTTATTTTACTTTATTAATATATATATATGTATATATATATATATATATATATATATTGTATTAAAACACGAGCAACGTAACAGAAAGACACTTCTACCTTAAACAGACAGATACCTTCAAAATGATACATTCGTAAACTCTTGTAGCATTTTATGCGTTTTATAGGCAACCATCATAAGATACCTGTTCAAAATTCTGAACATAGATGCCAAAGACATCAGTACTCTATGGAGATATATATCATTTCAGAGTACAATATAATATATTTATATATGTCGACTTATCACACCACGTTAGACTAGTGCTGTGATGAGTAACGTAAGGACTTCTGTTACGGCTATTAGAGTACGGATTTAAGATTTTTATATATTTAAGTAGCCTGATATACTTAAGGCTTTTTAGTATAGAAATACATATAATACTTATATATACATCCACGAGCCAGGCGGGATTCGAGCCCATGACCTCTGGCGTAACGCGCGGACTGACCGGCACGTTATTAACTGAGTCTGTCCGCCGTGAAATATGAAATAATATATCTGTGGAATTAATAAAAATAAAGAAACAAACATCGATTTTTAAGCTTATAACCTTAAAATAGCTAGATTTAATGTTACGAACATCAAACGAATGTGACCACTACATGAAGAAAAAAATAGTAAGTTAAAGATAAAAATAATTACAAATTAATCAGGCCACATAGTACAAATTATATCTAAAAAAACATGTCTCCGAGAGAATAAACTTTTCATTTGATACCTAATGGGTCCTCCGTTTAGCGATCATTGACGGCAAAGAGGGGATGAATGTAGGTTGCCGTCCGCTTTGTCCCCACTTTTGCAGGCATTTCCCACTACCACCGAACCAGTCCGAACTGGTTCTGTTTGCAGATTTAAATACGGCTTCGGAAGTGTAATTGGCTAAAGCATCGTTGGCTGACATTTTTAGTATTATGTACGTGAGAAATAATTAAGTAGGTGGCTAGGTGCAAATAATAGCATCTGATGTTGCCATTGCTCTGTCTGGTAGTGTGTGCACAGTCGCACGTAATGTTGGGCATTTGTGTTGAGTTAACATAAAGTACCATTAAATTATATATTATGTATAATAAATTATATCCTATTTTTTTTCTGCAATTTTATGCGCACCTATGAAGATATGCACTTTTTTAACAAGAACTGATACTCCCACCATTATCATTATCAGCCCTTAGCGGTCCACTGCTGGACATAGGCCTCTTTCTATGAACGCCATGACGACTCTCCTGCTACTCGCATCCACCCCGGACCGGCTACTGCACGGAGATCGTCTTCCCATCTGGTGAACTGTCGGCCAACACTTCGTTCTCCCAAACGCAGCCTCCAGAATCTTTCTGGCCCATCTGTTATCTGTTCTTCTGAGTGTGTGACCAGCCCATTGCCACTTCGTGTTTATTCTTCGCGTGATAATGGATACTTTAGTCCTTTTATGACCTCAAACATAGCACTTTCAATAGCCCGTTAAGCTTTAGCCCGTTAATAATCAAATTTGGTACAGCTGATGATTATGTGCATACTACTGTGAGCTTTTAGCTTTGCGTGTTTTTATCTTGTGTCCCAGTTAGGTTTATTTAAAAATATATTGTGATTTCAAAATATCTGTAAGTAAAGCTAAAGATTGTTTGTTTGAACGCACTAAACTCATTAAGTATTGGCCCGAATTGAAAAAAATGTTTTCGATTCAGCCCAGTCCTTCCTAAATACGAACAGACTGACAAACGGACGGATGGATAGGACCTATGGTACCTTTCACTAATAAATCGACGACGGTATCTCCATGCACGAAGAAGTAAGAAGTTTTAATTTCCTTGAATTTATTTACATTGAATTGTCGGATGATCCGTGACGTGAACCCGGAACATCAGGAGTTATCTCCCGGTTTATCCTATCGACACGAGTGTATCAAGAAACAATTCTTGAGAATGCTCAAGAACGGTATCTCGATACACTTGTGACGATGTTTTGGTAACTTTTTCACAAGAACATGGGTCAGTCATAACAAACACCCCACCAAACAATCACTGAAGTTGGATAATGCCCACGTTACACTCTGTCGACTAGTTGGGATGGTTCCTTAGAGCTTCGAGCATAAATATGGTCATTTAGTTTGTTAAAATGTTACTCAATTGTAAAAAAAATCATCCGTAAACAATTTTTTCTGTGATCTCCCTTTGCGTACCGCTTCGGTAGTTTTACCACCCTATTCATGTTTAATTTTTAAGTTAATTCATCTCATAAAGTACGCGACATGGTTCTGGTTATAGGTGCTACGTGCATTTCCTGTGATAATATTTTTTGCTTTCCGGCAGGATTTCTTCGAATTTTTTCCCTTACATTTTTCATATGAACACTACGTGGACGGCTAAATCTTTCTCGGTCACAAACAGAGGGAAGTCTCATTGTATCTACTAACAGCCCGATACACAAACATTTGACTAATACCAAATGTACAGGGAGTTTTGAAAAGTGCATTTGGCTCTGTACCTGCTTTGTGTAATGCAATCACGGTGATTCTTTTCTCTTTATCAGGTGATGTAAATGTTCATTTTCTTCCAATGCCATGGTAGACCGACAAATTTACTATTTTAAAACTTTATCAAATGTGTGCTAGAAACATAGCATACAATAAAATAATTAATTTTAATAATAAAAACATCAAATAAATAAATATGGAAAAACTAATTTCCCCGAGTCGCGGGGGCGCCCGGGTGAATGCTCTCGCCTCACGATACCATCCTAGTTATGCGCCCGCGCAGACACTTTGTCACTGTGCTGAAGGGCTACCAAATTATTGACTATTTGAAACTCCCGGTTCATGTAGCGCAGTTAATAAAAAAAACTAATGGCGATATTTTAATGAACGATATAAGTACTGAGCGAGAGTCATAAGTAGTGTCAAGAATAAATCGAAAGTAAAAGACATAATTATAGATTTTTTGAAGAAATATTACTTGCAAATAAACTATATGCAAATAAACGAATAGGAAACTTATTTCTTAGGTTAAGATGACTTAGATTTGATTTTTTGTAAGCGTTTGCTACATATTGTAACAATTTCTGATATACTATGCGTGTACCACAACACACCTGCATTTGGATGATGTAATCGCTCCTTGGTGTGACTACACAAATCAGAGCTTCGTAGTACCATTCGGGTAGTCCAGGTTCGAAGCCCGCAATGTGTCAATAAGTTTTTCAAACTTAACGATTTTCCGAGAGCTGAACGGTGAAGGAAAACACCGTGAGGAGACCCGGATTCGTGTGTTCGAATTCAACCTAATCTAGTATTGGGCCTGGTTTATCCTCTGGGTTGCAGAGGTCAGATGGCAGTCGCTCCGTGCAAAAACTCGCCATAGGCGCCCCCTTGCCTAATCCCTTAGATTAGGTGGCGATCCCGGTATCGTCTGATATAGAAACGGAATAAAGCAGATGAGATCTCTATATATGTCGGAATTCTGAATGCTTGTTTGCATAAGATTTATCGCCATAAATCTCATGGTAAGTGTGCAATACATATGTCTTCAAAATTACTTAACTTTCTTTTTATTTAATTAAATTCAAACCTGAACTTTATTAATTAAAATTATTGCTAGATTTCACTAATAGTAATTGAAATATTTTATGTAGGAGACAACAAATGGTTTTATGGTGTTTATATGGGTCTTAAAAGTCAAGTTATATAATAATAGACGAAATGCACAGCTACAAAGACTCAGCCCTCTAACACGTGTCTCTCCTATCTGTATGACCTACTTACTCACACCATAAAAAAATCGGTTGTGAGAGTATATGCATCTATGCATTAGTGGATGTAGGTGTATGTGTGGGTAATTTTTGGAGTAAACATGTATGTATGTGTGCTCGGAAATAGGATTTGAATGGGCCGTGCATGGTGTGCGTTTTGGTGATTTCCTTTTTTACGTTGTGTGTGGTGCCAGGATATGCACACACTATGTGTATATTTAGTTCGGCTAACTTATTTTAATCCGCATCTTTGATAGCTGATATCGCTCAATCTTAAAAGTGTTGTTCGTTTGTAAGATCATAGTAAACGACACCATATCGTAAAGAACGATATAATTTAAAAGTTTGCTATTAACACGCATAAACACATACTTAGGTACCTACCTAAAATTGATTATAGTGTTAAAATTATCATTATTCATTAATTTATTTATTTATATCAAATTTGATTACTTGTAAACACATTATTTTAAAACAGTAATGTTTTTTTTTCTAATTACATAAAAGAACACAATGGTGAACAAATGCCACGAAGTGTTTTTTACCAAAAAAATACCAGCAGTTGATAAAGTGTAACTATAGTTTGTGCGGCCCTTAAGGTATACTATTAGTGTGATGTTGTATGTGTGAGTTTTTTTTATAGCATCGTGTAGGCGCGACACTCAGAACGTTGTATTTGCATACACGTAATTTTTTTCGAACGTTTGAAAATGTAATACATTTTATTCCCAAATTGCATAGAATTACTTTGCATTCACTTTGTGATAACAAGGCGTGTAAAAATGAGCCAATCGCATTACATTGATACAACAAAATCATAAACCTGCTTATTTAATTTTTTTTAATGTTCTATTTTCCAAGTGCCTATTTTTAAGGGAAGCCGCTTGATGCAGGTGACCCGTGACCGTGGGCCATGGCGCTCCATGGGCTCCCCCATATGTCCACCCCACCATGGTTGAAGCATTGTCGTGGCGATGGGGCTGATACACCTGACGTGAACCCAGGCGAAGCCAATTGATCTGAGGAAGATGCTCTTTGTACCCCCTCTTATAAGAAGTCGCCGGGCATTCTGGGAGTTCAAAAATATGTTCTTCTGGCCCAGAAATCCTCAGACATGCGACAGACGTGGCCAGCCCAGGTCACTGAGTCATGGCGGCATTTCGAGTGACATCCGTTATCCCTGTCACACAACACTTCGCTGCGTTGATCTCTGACAGACCGAGAGTGTGGATCTCTGCTAAAGTGTCAGGGACCATGTTTTGGTGCCGTATGTAAGTATGGGGAGTATTTGTGCATTCATGAAATAAATACAATTAAATGCCTACAATCGCAGAAATGGAGATGACAGGAATACCGACGACGAACGACCCATTAAGGCGAATTTGTATACTTTATTGTATCTATCCATGTAATTGGTTACTGGAAATAGGGCTATGATGTATTATGTCGTACGGAACATATCTCACAAACCTTATCTCCAGTAACCTAAAATGATGCCTAGGAGACATCCGCAAGAATAATAAATATGCCATGGGATTTAGAGACTTCCTTAACTGAAAGCACTAGTTTTGTATTGTTATCCGGAAATAACATTATGAATCACATGATGTAAAAATAAGTTGCTTTATTAGTATAATACAAATTTTGTCACTGTCGAGTTTCAAACCATGAGTAATATCTGATTGAGCTTCACAATTTAATTCCCGTTTCACGCTAAACGTGCGGTGTCCCATTTAACCGAGCCAGTTAAAAATAACTAACAACATTCCTGCCAAAGGTACTGTCTCTTTTGCCAAGCATTTAACCCTGGCACTTTAGATCAGGTTAATGATGCGAATTTAAATTGATCTAGTGTTTATTTTAGACAAGTATTCTCACATCGTACCCATAGAATGATTGAATTAAGGAAAAGGCCTGATAAGTAGTAAATATACTTCCTAACGTTTACCCTAACTCTCGTTTTAACGTGTGGAAATCCCCTCGGGTGCCATCTCAGCTGGCCCATGACTGAGATGGTCTTGTCGGACTAAAACCGTCTCAAACCGCACGGTGTTCCATCCCGGTACTCAGTGGCGAGGCGCCCAGGTGTACCCTAGAAAAGATTATCCCAGGACACACCGGCAGACTTTGACCACCTGTTGCCCAAATGAGACTCGCCCCCTCAAAAAAATCGCGTGGTGTCCTCAGATAACCCTTATGGCCATCAGTTTTTGGGCGCAGAACTCTGAGGTTTTCGCATCGAATTTTTATTTGGTTGGAATTTTGGTCTGTTTCCAGGCCCATGAAAACTAAGTGTCTCAGGGTTGTGAGGAGCATCTACAACTCTTTCGTACTAGTCCTATCCCGTTCCTATATCACTTCTATTTACCGTGACCAGGGGAGCAGACTATGGCGCCACTTTTTTCACACAGCGGCTGCCACCTGACCTCTACAAACCAGGCCTAATCCTTGATAAGGTCCAATTCGAACACACGAATCTAGGTTTCCCCACGATGGTTTCCTTCACGGTAATAGCATTCAGAATATGTTACACATGTTAAAGAAACTCCTTGGCACATGGCGGGGCTCGATCCTTGACTACCAGGATGTAATTGCGAAGTCCTGACTACTAGACCACCGAGGCTGATACACTTTACAAATATCAGATGTGTAATTGACATGGATGTCGAGGTGTGTCCTGGGATAATCTTTTCAAGGGGTCGAATAGGGCCACCTGTCGCCGACACAATATCACCAATAGTATGCTTAGCATCTCGTGATGTGTTAAAGCTTTTATTGAGGGTAAGGCGAAATGAGGACAACTCAGCTGTATAACCTATATCTGGATGTTTATAAGTGTCGGTTATCATCTGCCAGTTCAAGTCAAGCTTGCCAACAAAAATAAATATTTTTTATCTTTCTATTTTCACTTTTCCACTATCTTTCTGTTATTAAGTATTACCACCTTTTGCATGACAGGTCTAGACGCATCATGCTTGTGCTAGAAATATATTTTATGTTTCAAGTCATAATTCGGCGTTACGTGTTCCTGAGCTGCACGCGTTTCGTCCGGCCCCACTTTCAGGGCTGTCACTTGGTGAAATTATGTTTAGAATATATTATATTATAGATAATTTACTTCACACACAGCAGCTTTGGCCAATTGAGATAGATTTATTAACATCGTCATTATCTACACAAAATTATTGGATATTATTGATATGTTAAAAGAGCAAATTTCCAATATGGGTACATCTATATGTTAAGTGATACTAAGTGTACAAATGTATAGGCACAAGTACTGATAAAAATATTTGAAAATGGTATATCAATACCTATTGATATTATCTTGTATACCTAGACAGATATAAGTATACATTTATAATATACTCATACAATACATGACAGTAATGAAATTGTTAGACCAAATTTACTTGCTGTTTATTTTATTTTTATAATGATAAAATTTTGTACAAATTTCCACATCTAAATGCTTGGAAAGCTAACCCTCCTGATCTATTTAAATAGGATTTTCTATACTTTTTGGAGGAATAATGTAACATGTAGTGATAGAAAATATTTTAAAACCAGTTTGTACGAAGTGTTCTTTCGTAGTATATATTCTTTTATGGTATAGAGGGATAAATGGGGACACGGAGACTTTTATGACTATTGACGCCTATAATTTTTGCTTTTCTCCACCTCTCCAATGGGTTACCGAAAACTCACGAGGTGTATGAAAAGCGGCGTAGCTGTTACTTTACGTCGATATCAGGTAACCGAGTGGTCGTGCTGGCCCATTTTGGTTGCAATGCAGCAAGGCATTACCTCTTACTAAATATAATTGTATGTAACACGTGACAAAAACTACTTAAGTTTTTGATACATTATGATTTTAGCTAAATAGACACTGTTTTCATTGTTGTATGTAATGTGTGTATAAAAAAAATAATGTAGAAATGTTTTAATTTTATTCATATTATTGATACCTAAAAGGACAACAAATTTAATAATTATTCTTTAGGTTTTATTTTTTTACCGGTAATTTTTAATTGGTTTCAGGATGTTGGTAAAAAAACATATTTTATAAAATATTCTGTTTTGGTTTTCATATTGGGGGAAGGGAATGTAAACGGGCAATGTATGAGCAAATGTCTTGGTAGAAAATGGTTCCAACTGCTCCTTTGTCCTCTTATATCATAAAAAACCAAACCACAACATTAGTGTTAACAAAAAACGTGTGCCCCAGCCCTGTGTCGTGCAAGTGCAGCGCGTATTTATATCGGCCTAATTTCTAAAGTGGGATGCATTTGTGGGGCAGCCCTGCGCGGCCCTCGCTTCTGGCCATTTCGACTTTAGCCGGTGAACACTTTTATTGTATTTGATACCTATGTAATGCTGTAGCCGTTAACTAACAGTCTCGAATGTAGTTTTAAAGACTTCCGTCTTTGTAGTGTAATTGATACGTAGTCGTTTTTAGTGGACTACAACGCGTACATGTTCTGAGGGTGTACATAGGGAAAAGAAAAATGGTGGATGCAAAATATTCTAACATTACGTTGTCTGTAGATGACTGGGTCAGCCAATTTTTATGAACGATAGTTTGCACCCAGTGCAAGCAAAGAATGTCTTTATATATCTGTAGAGTGAAAGACGAACGCATCTGCGTGGATATTATAGTTAATGTCTACGTAGGTGTGTTGTACTATACGGATGCAAATTGGCATCGTTGTCATCACCAAATTACTCGTTTGCCCCCTTTTACTATAAAAAAGCAAGAGTTTTGATCTCCGAGGTTCGAGTTGCCCGACTTTCTGCAGACTGTTTAAGCGCCATGTCATGCTCTCGTCAGCGTCATCGGTTCAGGTTGTGTCGAGTGTAGGGTTCCAGGTTTGGAATGTTCTTACTTTACTATGATTGTGTACAATTTCGATTAGATCCCCAATGGGTTGTGGTTTAGGAGAACAACGCATTAGCATTATGCGGGTGTTAATGGCTGTCGGCTGATATCAAATGGCTCCCTCCGATTTCACGTTTGTCTCCCTATGACATACAAAAACACCAAAAAAAACCGCTTGCACGTAAGTCGGTTTACGAGTGATATAATTTTACGTGGCAACGGTTTTCTAATTGATTTGTGAACGCATCGCCCGAAGGAGAAAGAGACGACAATTTACTCTCTCTCGCTCGCAGGCTCGTTTGGAACACTACAATCACTCATTACAATGGCGTCATAGTTATTTTATATGTAGCTACTTTCGATTTACAATAATCTATCACATCAAAAATGTTGCTTATAGATTGTATTATTTGTAATGTATGTAAAGTAGAGTCGTATTATACAAATCGCCGTATAACATTACGGCTAGCCATTTTCAAAAACCGTTTTGTTTCGTGGCAACCTAACGATTAGCCGGATTGTCATTGTGAGACGTTTATTAATATGGCGGTTTAGCCTCACTGAATCCTTTTATTTTAGGCAGTAACAGTGAGTGCACAGCAAATAGAAACCTAACCATCTACAGAACCTATCTGGGAAAACTTTTTTATTTATCTGTGTTCGACAGTCGACGCCATTGTTGTTGTCATGTCAAGCAACGCCACAAAATAGCAAAAAAGTGCCAAAAAGCGGATAATGATTTACTTTATTTCAATAAGGCTAACTTTATTGATTATATACGCCGAACTCTTTCTTGCGCAATTTTGCTCAGCCGGCATTCAATCCGGCTAATCGTTCGCCCGCCACAAAATAGAAAGGCCCCACTTTTGAAAAATGGCTAGCCGTAATGAAATACGGCGATTTAGACAATCTGACCGCGACATATAGACAATGATAGTTAACAGGTCTGATGGTACACGAAATCTTGCAGTCTCTGTGTAACCACCGCTCTGCTTGCCTGCTATAGTGATAACACTGTTCTCCCCCTTATCATGTCCTACATATCCCCTAAGATTAGCTTGATATTACCTCATGTCGCCAACACGCAATTTTACACATGTACAACATAAGCTTTGTTCTATTTAAGCTTAAATATTACTTGCAATTGGTTACACTGCCTTTATCTTGTTGTATTTTAATTAGTAGTGCCATGCTATATTGCGGCTGAGTTTGGCTGCCTCGACCGGAGAGGTGCCTCTCGCTCACATGATACCATCGTAAAGTGACAGTTTGTGAGTAGGTGGCCCATTGTAGGGGGGGACGTCACATCTGCATAACAATTATGCAAACTGTATAAAGGCGTCGGTGGTCGTCTAACTTCGGCTGCTCCTTTGCCCCCTTATACCATAAAAAAAAATTGCACAAGCATTGTGCCGCCGAGAGAGTACTGTACACCAGCGTGAAGTGATATATCCTGCGGCGTTCCTTGTGCCGCCGAGCGAGTACTGTACACCAGCGTGAAGTGATATATCCTGCGGCGTTCCTTGTTGTTCAAGGAAGTTAAAGTTGAGACGAGTGATGATCGGAAAACGGGGACGACATGCGCGGGCGCTCAATGCTGCACTACCACTGGGAAAGGGGGGCATTGATATTTTCAGTAGCAAAGCGGATAGATGCGTAAATTCAACACCCGTATTTATGTGGCCCAGACCACGCGGCATTATACATGGACGCATGCTCGGCCATCGCCCTGACCGAGCGGCATTTGAATGGACTCATGCTCGGCCATCGCCCTGACCGAGTGGCATTTGCATGGACTCATGCTCGGCCATCGCCCAGGCTGAGCGGCCTTTTGTATGGACCCCTGGTCTGTCGCCCATTTTAAGCGGCATTTAGTATGGAGGATCTTTGTATGAACGCATGATATGCCGTTGCCCGGATCAAGGCGTATGTTGTATGGATACACTCTCGGCCGCCGTCCAGTTGTTACTGCATCCGATTGTCGTGAAGGGCCACGAATTCCACGGCCAAGGTTTCGCCTGGCCCGGATCTGACACGGTCTAATGTCAGCCATTCCTCAATTGTTCTGTAACAGGTAGTGCCATGCTGCATAGGAGGATGTAGTGCCATGCATGGTGCATGACACTACTTCCTCCTACGCAACGAAATTGGGCCGGCAGGACCGGGGAGATACCTGCCGTTCACTTGACACCGCCGTGAAGTGACATCTACGGTGTCGCGTTTCGTGCGGTTCGTGAGGAGCCGGTGGTCCATTGTGGGGGAGGGGGTGTAAAAAGGAGGGCAACGCATCGGCATAATTATGCTGATGTTCATGGGCGTCGGTAGTACTTGACGGGCTCCGATTGCACGCTTGTCCCCCTATACTATAAAAAAATTGTTGTTGCTTTTGGGTTGTCACCTAAAAACTACACAAAAATGTGTACGATCTTGAGGGTCGTATTTAATTTTATAGGTGTAAACAGAGTATAGAATTTTCCAATCATTCTTATATCTTTGCGTGTCTGCATCAGGAAAATATTAATTTTCCTATTGTTTGTCTATGTTAATAATTAATGGCAAGGCTCTATTGATTTCCTGAAGTCACTTCCCGATTGCGTCACTAGAAAATAATTTAGATGACACCTTTCCGGCCAAAATTATGTATGACATATAATCTCCGTACCTATTCCTGGCCAAATGTTGGCTAGAATGAACATATTTTATTCCCTACAGAGTATGCCTTGAAAAGGAATTCCAGAACGTAAGGGAAAATACACTTTTGTAGTATGGAAGCCCCTTCCTTCATATAACTAACTTGTTCTTATTTATTTTTGTATATTATTGTCCTTATAGCTGAAACAGAAATACTTCACCTGTTAACATTTCCAGTGCATCTAGCTATCAAGGTTCATGAGATACAGACTGGTGACAAACTGATTCAGACAGCAGACAGACAGCAGCGCTTTAGTCCTAGGGTATCGTTGGGTATGGCACTCTGAAAATAGTTTCAATACATACAAAAATATACGACGGTTGCATAGGGAATTTAATTAACCATAACAAAACGAACCATATGATGTAAGAAACCAAAAATCACACGAAACTACTTATTTATACTAAAGATATTTCACGTAAAAATTGTGTGCAATACTCCATGAATACCGCGCAAACGGTTTCTAAACGTCCGCTATTGGTTATCGTTCGTTCAACTTGTACGTATTACTTGCACAACCGGTATGTGCCGGTTGCAAGCGGTGGGGGAGACATGCGCAAGCCAACGTAATGACTATTCTCGCGCCGGATCTCCGAAATGTCTGACGTGCGTTGTTACTCTAAACAATTTATAACCGAGTTTATAGAGTTATATAAATCACTGCCATGCCTGTGGAAGGTAAAGTCTAGAGATTACGGTAGTAGAACGTTAAAAAGTGACAGTTATCAGAAAATGGTAGAAAAACTGAAGGAGGTGAGAGAATTATATGATTATAGCTAGTACGTCGTAGTCATTAGTCATATACAGTTACTTTATTTGGAACATAATCACGAAATTGACAAAATATAAGTATTCTTTTTTTAATTTCAATGGACATCTGCTGAAACATTTTGCTTTTTTAATTAAGCCGCTATAAGCTAAACCGGACTGTTAATTGACATTGTGTTCATTGTGGTTATTACTTCTCACCATGGTTCAAGCCTTGTCGTGGCGGTGGGGCTCAGTAGCCTGGTGTGACCCGAGATACCTTGGGCGAAGCTATTACACCGAGGAGGTGTATGCTCTCTGTACCCCTCTTATAAGAAGAGGGGACAAGAGAGAAGAAAACAATGGGGCGGCACTGTTGCGCACGGGACAGGGGGCGAGGATGGTAAACTCGCCCCATTGCACTGTTCCAAAGTTGGTGGGGTTGTCCTGTGGTGCGGACAGCCCCATCTGTGGAGGTGGCGTCGGTCCCTTAGGGGGCAGACTAGCCGTCGAGGTGCCCTGATGATTTGCTGTTTCGGGGCACCTCAACAAAGGCGGCACTGATGGCACTCGGGGTGGTTTTTGTGGGTATTCGGCATTATAATGTGCCGCGAGCCCCAAACACCACTGGACCCCACCCAGGGCCAGGGGCCAGTGAAGGCGCGTAAATGCGTTTCCACGCGTCAAAAAAAAAGGTGGTTATTACTTGCATACCAGATCGGTATGTCTGAGCACTTCTAAGTAGCGCGTTATCAAGTCGCGTTTAGTGTAATTATGACACTAAGGCGTGTGGTCCAACGGCGAGTAGTTTGTGACGGACACCTATAATTTTCTTCATAGTCATAGATATATCTTTGTTTCCAGGTGGAACCGAACGCTACAAGAGAGCTCGTCATAAGAAAGATAAACTCACTACGCACGACCCGTCGCAAGGAGTGGAAGAAGATCAGAGACGCAGCGCAGTCCGGCTGTGTGTACAAACCGGTGCTATGGTACTTTGATGCATTAAGCTTCATCGACGACCACGAAGCATCACAATTGATCTCGAAAACAGGTGCTTATTTGATGCTAGCATCACCCCGTGGTTGCTCCCGTGTAACTCTGGACCCATTAGTCGTAGCGTCATGATTTATATCCTATAACATTCCTCCACAAATGGACTTTCCAACACTAAAATATTTTCGAATTCGGCCCCGTAGTTCCTGAAATTAGCGAGTACAAACAGAATAGAAAATCTTCTGCTCTACATTATATATAATAATTTATGTGTTTAAAAATTAGCAAATGTATAGTAGATAGACGTAGGAAATAAGTTCATTTCAGGCTGCTGCAGTCTAACAAATGTTAGTCATGTTGTTTAATCACACACAATAATTTTAACTAACAACAATGCAATCCGATGAAGCTCTATAGGGCTTCTCTTCGCTGCCACAGCATAAGTTCAGGTCCGAAAAAGAAGACTTTTAAGTTTGGCTCATTGGGGGGGGGGGGGGGGTTGAAAAAAAAGGAGGGCGGCGCATCGGCATAATTATGCTGATGATCATGGGCGTTGGTAGTCGTTGATAGGCCTTGATTGCTCGTTTGTCCCCCTTATACTATATTAAAAAAATAACAAGACCATTCATGCTAGTTTCGCCAATTAATCAGGTGGTAGTATTTTTGACTTTAATGATGAGATTGTGAGATTTTTGAATTTTTTTTTTGGCCTATTTGATAGTTCAAGGCTCAAAATGATCAATATGATATATGAAATGCAAAAACGTAAACATAACCACTGGTTTACTAGTCATTTTTACCTACCAGCGAAATATCCTTTATAGAATTTCACTAAAACACACATTATGGATTACTTTCAATATTTTGCTAAGTGAACTTATCTTTGAAATAACTGCCACATCATAAGCACTACGAAAGCTAAGCTATGCTATGTCAATTGAAGATGTGTCTAAAGTGTTTTCTTTGGATGAAGATGGATTTCAAAAGGAACTGGATTCTGCAACTTCAGGTGCTCAAGGTGTGAACAAAAGTCCAATAAGCAAAATATGTGAGTATATGTTATGATTGCTTTGAAAAGCCTTCAGGCTCAAGTAAACCCACTGTCCCAGTAAGTTGATGACATTGTAACTAGAAGTAGGCGAAAAATGTTATTAATTCACAAGCTTCCGGAACAAGTAAATGAGGATGTTGTCCTTCTTCATAAAACATTTACTGAACGACTTGAACTCAGTAATTTTAGTGCCAACACTTTTTCTATTTGCTATAGAATGGGTTGATATAGTGAGAAAAGAACACTTCCAGTATTGATAAAATTTAAATATATTTCTATAAGAGATAGAGTATGGCTTTCCAAGTCAAAACTGAAAGGTTCTGGAATAATAATTTCTGGATTCCTGACTAAACCAAGGTATGATGTTTTTATCCTAGTCGTTGTTAGGATCAGATAGATCTAGGCACTGCGTAGTCAGCTTAGTTGAACTAGATGCCATCCCTGTTCCAGTGGCCAATGCACCTGTGCTCCCTGCTTCTGCTGAGCTTAAAGCATGTAATTCTTCTAATAAACCTCCCATATACACATGTTCAGCCTGTACAGGAAGAATTATGAAGCAGAAATAATTATTTTGTTCATTATATACTTGTACTTGTATGTGTCCCCTGCTTTAACTTGTATCTATAAAATGAATATGTAACAAAGGTTTTGGTAATCTGCTATTTTAGTTTATTATTTTGCTAAAACGCTTATGCTTCATTGAATAGTAAATTTACTGTTTTATCTCCTAAGTATCATAAACAATTGTACTAAAGTAGTTCAATAATAAACTGGTTAAACTGATTAAATGATGATAATATTTGACTTGTGTTTTTACAAATTGTTCAAATTGATTTGAGTGGAATACCAATGTCACTTGTAAAGCTTTTGTCAGATAACAATGTCTCCTTCTTCTCTTTTTTTACAAGACACTTTTTCCTGTTCATTTTAAAATATATAATTTTATAATAGGTTTATCACTATTATATACAATATATGTAATTACTTTTTTATCAATAGGTATTTAGTAGGGAAAATAATTCCACTCTGTTAATTTGGATTGTAATTGTGTATTGGCAGTGTCCTGGCAATGGTCTTTTTAATTGTATTTAATAATGTTGTGTGTACTTTTTCATTCATTGCGCTGGCGGTTAGATGACTAGCCGATTGATTGGTGCTTTCATAATTTATTATTAATATTTTATTTATTGTTCTTTTGTTTATTTATTTGTATTTATTTTACTTTAATAGTTTTTTCTTATTTGCATATCAGTACATGATAGCATGAATTATGCATATGTACTCAGTGATGATGATTTTTCTTCACTGGAGTCAGATGCCAGTTCTACTAGCCAAGATAGTTTGCACAGTAATACGTCATCTACTATAAAAAATGTTTTAGAGGCATGTTTCAAAAGTGTTATGAAAAACTTTAACGTTATTCACATAAACGCCCAAAGCATTCCGGTGCATTATCCAGATCTTCTTACTTCCTTGGGTAACATAAATTGTGTTCACCCTATTCTAGTATCGAAATTATGGCTTAAGCCGTGTTTACCATGTGTACTATAGCCTACCGGGTTTCAAATTGATAAGAAATGATCATACGGTAGACCAGATGTGGCTATTTATTTACGTGCCGACTTCTCATATTCCCTCTGCCACAATCTACTTATGCAGCAGAACATCTGTACATTGAAGTTATTTGGTCCCGCTCTAAAATTCTGCTAGGCGTTTCTTACAGCCCATCTCCGAACATAGATTATTTTGCGTCTTCTGCGAATTTACTGGAAACTCACGTTTCTTTTTACTTGCATACTATAATAATGGGGGATTTCAACACATGTATACTGAAAAAGGACTACTGATCCAAAAAAAAAAATTAATCGATTACTAGTTGCAACATGCACATCCTTTCGAGCCTCCCACGCTTTTACTAACTGCATTCCTTTCTTACGTGATCTAATCATCGTCTCTTCTCCTTCTTTTGTTATTAAACATGGGCAATGTTCAGCAGATTTTTTCTCCTATCACGACCTTCTTATCATATTGTGTAAATCCTTCAAGCCATAAGACCCCGTTACAGCGTATTTTTTTAATATTAATCTATATTAATAGTCACCTATGGGACATAGCTCAGGATGCCGAAGCCATTGACTGGCGACCGTTGTTTAATGCTCCAAATTTAGACGTAAATATCGAAATATTTAACTCTCATATACACCAACTATAAACATGCATCTGTTCAGCCGATCAAAATTAAACATTTACCAGTGCCTTGACTTTACGACATTAAATTAAACATAAACAAGAAACAAATCTGAGGCAAAATACAAAAAAAAGAAGTAAGTCCGATGAACATCGTGAGCGTTATATTGAAATTAAACATAAACAAGAAACAAATCTGAGGCAAAATACAAAAAAAAGAAGTAAGTCCGATGAACATCGTGAGCGTTATATTGAAATTAAAAATCCTTGTAACACAATGTGCAGAGATACTGAGCGGCGTTTCATTCGTGCTTTCTGTCTAAAGTTTTGAAGCGCTCGGTTCGTAAACAACTTAATACATTTATCTCTATACATAGTCTTCTGAATTCTGTTCAATCCGGCTTCCGACCTGGCCATAGCGCAACATCTGCTCTTATTAAAGTCACTGGCGATATTCGTCTTAGTATGGATGGTAAACAGCTCGCAATACTGACCTTTCTTGAATGCAGCAATGCATTGATATCTGTCGATCACGAAGTTCTGTTGAGTATTCTGCTATCTCTCAACATATTACCAACAGCAGTTGACTGGTTTCGATGTTACCTACATGCACGTCGACAGAGTGTGCAAATTGATAAAGCTTTTTCATCGTGGGCTGATATCTTCTGTGGGCTTCTGGGGTTCTTCAAGGTGGTGTGGTCCCTTTCTTCTCTCTTCCTTCCTTCTCTCTTTATTAATACCAATAAAATCCGTGTCCTCTTCCTTTCATTTATACGCTGATGACCTTCAGGTTTATAAGCAAACATCACTTGAGAAACTAAACGATAATATAAGAGCAATAAATGATGACATTGCTACAACCTCATTCCGGCGTGATAGACATGGACTATGCCTCAATCCAATAAAAATGCGGGTGATCATAACTGGAAGTCCAGGGCTCACTTTAATCTAAGGCTCGGATTAACTGGGTCAACTTAAACTGCTCCTTAGAGCAGGAGGCGAACCTGTATTGAGAGAGCTAAAAAAGGTTTTTAATTTTGTCCTTCAGCGGGGCGTCCCTCCTCAGGCATTGCTTGGAAGTGACGTTGTTTTGTTTTTTTAAGAAGGGTGACAAATCAGTTCTTCATAATTACAGACCAATTTCACTTCTCGGCCATATTTACAAGTTGTTCTCAAGAGTCTTGACGAATCGTCTCACCACAAAATTGACTGGGTTTCGTAGAGGATTTAGCACCATGGACCACATTTTCACCATAAGGCAAGTCGTACAAAAAACACATGAGTGAAATCAGCCGCTGTGCCTTGCCTTTGTGGACTATGAGAAAGCTTTTGACTCTGTCGAAAGCTGGGCTGTTCCGGAAGCTATACAACGATGTCAGGTTGATTAGCGATACGTTAAAATACTGAGAGCATTGTATGACGCTGCTTTTATGTCCGTTCTGATTCCGTAGTAAACAAGGCCAATCCAATTGCATCGAGGAGGGCGACAGGGGGATGTTCCCGGAACTGTTTACTAATTCTTTGGAGGAACGTCTTTAAGACTTTAAACTAGCAGAATGTGACAAGAATATTAACGGCGAATACATCTCACATCTTCGTTTCGCCGACGATATTGTTGTGTTGGCCGAATCGTTGGCGAGCTTGCAGGAAATGTTGCACAGCCTAAATGAATCCTCCCGACGTATTGGCCTTAGGATGAACTTGGACAAGACAAAGGTCATGTTCAACGAACACGTTCTCCCTAGGCCGGTAAACGTCGATGGTGGTCTCGAAGTCGTAGACGAATACGTCAACCTTGGGCAATTAGGTAGACATAACTTCGAGAAGGAAGCCGATATAAGGATTCAGTTGGGTTGGGCAGCATACCGGAAGCTTCATCACATTCTCACGTCGCCTATACCGCAGAGGTTGTAGACGAAAGTCTTCAACCAATGCGTTCTCCCCGTAATGATATACGGCGCCGAAACATGGCCTCTTAATTTAGGACTGGTCCGCGAGTTTGCGGTAGCGCAACGGGTTTTGAACGTGCTATGTTGGGTGTTTCTCTGTCCGACAGAATTCGTAACGAAGTCATAAGGACAGAACTCAAATAACCAATATCACGCGACGAATAGGCTCCATGAAGTGGGAATGGTCTGGTCACACATTCAGAAGAACAGATGGCAGTAGGGCGAGTAAGGTTCTGGAGTAGGAAAACGAAGTGTTGGTCGAACGTTCACCAGGTGGGAAGACGATACCTGTGCAGTAGCCGGTCCAGGATTGATGCAATTAGCAGGTCGGTCGTCTTGGCGTTCATTGAGAGAGGCCTATCTCCAATAGTGGATACCAATAACTGGAGCCGATAATGAAACGAAATGAAATGATATTAAAATACCATGTTTTTTTTTGTGATTGTAATTTTTTTGTATTTTTATACAGTTTTGTATTTTTTTTTTGTTCTTGCTACGTTCTACCTTGTTTAGCTTATAAGACTTATCCTTTCGTACACGCCAATGTTGTCTAGAAGAAATTGCTTCTAAGCAATAAGACCGCCTATTATGTACATGAAACATTGTTCCTATATGGCAGGTTAAATGTTTATTGGTCCGTAATCCTTTGTTTTATTGTGCACACAATAAAGCATATTTCATACATTCATTAAATTGATTATGATATTATTTTTAGATTTTTTTTTTATTCCGATTGTACGTATATAATGCAAAAAAGACTGATAAATATTGATGTGGTACAAAGTTTGCAGCCATAACCTACGCAGTAACAACAACAACAACAACAACAACATTTTTTTATACGCCGCGTCATTTAAAACCCTTCTTTTTCATAATATTACATGTATGGATACACTGGCACAAACACACTGGTTTATAAATCCATCTTACTGTAAATTTTCATTACTATACTATAAGCACTGAATACAGATGCATTTTCACTGGGTGCAATGGTTGCTCTATTGAAAGGGAATCATTAAAAAAAAAGTAATTTGAATAAATATTTTTTTACCACTGAAATAAAAATGCCTGGTTTTGTATGTTCTAGATCAACCGTCCCCGCCAGTAGAAGCTCCTTGCCTTGAGCGCGTGAAGGTAGAAATTAGTGAGCATAACTTCAGTTCAGAGGTAAGAAACTGCGGTCCCTTTTACAACATAATGGGACAATATATATATATATATATATATATATATATATATATAGAATAGCGGGGCAAACGAGTAATCGGCTTTTTACGACTACCGACGCCCATGAACATCCACACAATCGCGCTATACCGATGCGTTGTCCTCCTTTCCCACCACCCAATTGGCCACCGGCTACTCACAAACCGTACGAAACGCGATAGTGAAGATGTCACTTTACGGCGGTATTATGTGAGCTAGAGTTACCTCCCCGGTCGTGCTGGCCCAATTCCATTGCAGAGGAGGATGTAGTGTCATGCACTATGCATGTCACTACCTCCTCCTATGCAGCATGTCACTGTCTCCTATATCCAGATGCTTTGCCGTCCTACACTCCATTCCCTCAATGGGCGACCGGCTACTCCCAAATCACGCGAACCGCGATAGCGTACTTATCACTTTTAATACTGTATCGCATGCCAGGCCAATTCCTCCTACCTCCTCCCACTTCCTACTACGAAACTTTTGAGGCTAATAGCAGCGGGCTCATTTCCTTTCCTCCTTTTATCCCTTTCCTAGAATACCAATTCGCAGCCTATTGGAAAACTCTTTTTTATATAGCTATATGTGTATATGTCAGTACACGAACAATTGGAGTACTCCTGACGCCCATAAACATCAATATATCATTCATGGATTATCCCAGAATTAAAAAAGAGGCTGACGCCTAACTCTTTTATTGACGCGGGAAATGCATTTACGTGCCATCGCCGGCCTAGTCTTTGCTGGTTCCTACGTGTCTGTCTGAAAAAAAATAACAACTGATTAAAACAACATCTATCTATGCACGCTGCAACTGATTTTTTTTTTTAGTAATTTGATAATATTTAACATCTGTGGACTTATCACACCACCTTAGCGCAGCCCTGTAATAGTACCGTAAGGACAAGTGTTACAAGTACTAGACAACTGAAATATATTTTAAGTTTTAAAGTTTATATAAATAGGCACATATAATACATACCAACACAACGACGGACCAGGAAACATGCACGACAATCCGTGCTATGTAACCACTGCGCCAACCGGTTGTCAAGATTTTACATTTCCTTGATGACATTATTTGTTCTGGTCACACACTCAGAAGATCAGATGGCACTAAGATTCTGGAGTGGAGGCCGCGTTTAGGAAAACGAAGTGTTCGTCAACTGTTCACAAGGTGGGAAGACGATCTCCGTGAAGCAGCTGGTCCGGGATGGATGCGAGTAGCAGGAGATGTGTTGTGTTGTCTTGGTGTTCATTGAAAGAGGCCTATGTCCAGTAGTGGACTGATAAGGGCTGATAATGATGATGGCGATGATGATTGTTTCAGGATGACGCATCTGAAACCAACTCCCGCACGTCGCGGTTTTCTACTGAATATCAAGACGCAGAACATGAATATCCAAGCACGTCTTACGTCTCGGCATCTACGCCGACTCACCCGAGGCCGCCCAAGCGAAAATCGGTGAACAATTCATTCGACCAACCGAATGTGAGGCACTGTGATGATCGATTCGAAATTTTCGCCAAAAGTGTTGCCATAAAAATGCGCGATCTCCCTACACAACAGAGACTCATCGCCGAAAAAATTATTAATGATACTTTATTTAAAGCCGAAATGGGAACGTTGAAACTATCGGATGCCATAGACAGTAAGATCTCTAATGATTAGGAACACTTCTCTATTTATAATGATCATTGGAGGGGAGGAAAGGAAGACAGCGCACAAGGATGACAATAGTGCGTATGTCTATGACCGGCGGTTGTCGTTAAAGGCTGTGCCTACTCACATCTATGGTCTATACTATAAATAAAGTGCGCGATGAGATAGAGGATAACGATTTCATCTCTTAGTCATTACAATTAAACTAAAGATATTACTTATCCTGTGCACGCATTATATGCATTTGTGTGTATATTGTCTGCAATAAAAATAATGTAATAGATAAGCAAGTAATTATATTAAAAGAGTAACCCCAATATCGATCCCATACCACTAATTATAAGTACCATTAGAATACATATTTGCCTAATAAGATTTCTAAATATAGGCAGAAGATACGCCAAAGAATTTCTTAATAAGTAATACATTTTTTTCATCCATATTCCTGTTTTTTATATAATATGTCGTCTTGGCCGAATTTCGGATACGGGAACAGGACATGTTATAAATGCACAAATGTTTGTGCAGACACAAGCACATTCTCTGTCCCCTCATTTTCCAATTCCGATAGGCCCAGAGGGATATCAGACGTAGTACCGTCGGGCTTGACGAAGTCTCCAAAGCACATTAATGTAAGGGCGCCAACATCCTAACTGCGGACCGTTATTACAAATTTGATATCATAACATAACAACAATTTTTGTTTAGGTCCGAACCGGAATTTCAACTGGGGACCTCACGTCTGTGGCTGAATATGATTAACCATTAGACCACGAGGCAGTAAATACATGTATGTAAAATATACATAAATAGTGACACAATAAAAATAGAAACTTATGTTTCTGTTTATAATCCTCGCCCAAGGTTTTTCAAATAGATTAAACAATATAAGGGAGAATGTATGAATCTATCACGTAAACAATTAAGGAAGGTTATTGGCTGTTTACGCAAGGAACTTTTTCCTCCTGCGGCGTCGTCGAGTATTTTCTTGTCAAGATCAGTATTTATCCTAGACCATTTGACGAGGCGTCCTGTCGCTGATATATCCAGGATACCTCACTGCAGCTGGAAGGTTCTCACAGTGTTTTAAATATACTCGGTACACGATACTGGTGTGCTTATTATTGCTTTCGTTTTACCCTTTATTTTTAGCTCACGAAGGCTAAAGGAAGGTTTTTTTCAATATTTAAATAAATATAAAATAACTTTTTGAGTCGAGCTAAAAGAACATGGACGCCAAAATGGGTTTACTGGTACTGGTAAGCGATGCAGAAAAGGAATTCCACTTGGATGAGGAGCAGGAAACAGCTAGTAGATACAACAAAAATTAATAACACTTTTTCTTACCGACGTGGATGTTACAAAAATTCTTACCTTTGTACGGATTTCCGAATCTTTTCCAAATGCTACATAAACTGAATACAAAAAAGCTTTTATACCCACCACGATCATTATCAGTTCTCCGATTGCCTTCCGATGTAGTCCGATGTTGGACAGACGCCAAAATGAATGTCTGGCGTGATTGTTCAGGCACAAACAGATTGACTGATATTCTTCTTTATTTATATACTAGAATTATTCAAAATTACTAAGTATGTTAATTATACAGCACAATACCTATTTTTGTTTGCAGGGTGTGTCGCATCATTTTTATTTGAAATCTTTTTGTTTCCTAGAGAGAGAGAGAGAGAGAGAAAAAGTAGGTTATATATGACTACCTACTGTACTATTTGAAAATCAAATACACAAGGATTGCAAAATGACACTATTTTTTTTTGTGAATATTAAGTATCTACCCATTAATGTATTAATGACACAAGACACTGCCCGGGTGTCTCGTCTCTAAATAATGTATTAAGTTGAAAAGCGTGGATAGGAGCAGCAATTTGGTGCAGAGTAAATTTAGTAAGTTTGAGGCCGATATATTAACTCCTTATGTTTATATGTCGACACGGATGCGCGCACCGCTTTGATTTGTAGTCTTGTTCATTGCTTGTTGTTGATGATACCTTTATTTACCCCTTCATCGCGTATTTAGGAGCAACATGTTGTAGGGGGATTTCAGTTGAGTTTATGGGTGTCTCGATACACGCTAATGGTGCTACTGCCTGAAGTCCACAAATTCGCTGCATGCCGGATGCAGTAATCGACGAACACTTGTGAAATAAAACCCGCAATGAACGGTTGCACTAAAAGGGATAGGTCCATTTCAGCGTATTCATATTATATCACAATAACTACCTCAGTATATAATTACTTTGTCCCATACAAATAGTTCGTTATAATCGGTGTGCGTGGAAAGCATTGGACACTTGTGCTAGACTTGGCACCACCTAGTCTCCGGCATGCGATAAATGCAGGCGGTTGAATCATACGCTCGCTATGTCTCATTTTATAATTCATTTGGAAATGTCGCCATGTGTTTCTTATAATCGCTAGACAAACGTAGTCATAGGAAAGCGATAGGCAATTTCAGCGTAATGAAATACGGTCTTTTGTGTTTGGTGTCTTTCTTAAACGGCGTTGTGTTTCATCAATCCAAGAAATTCACATGTCCAGTATTGTACTAATATTACTTTGACAATGCTGATAAAAGTTGAATGTTCATTGTTGAGAAAAAGGAGTGTCTGGTGCATATAGATCTACCTACTACAGTGAGACCCGTGACGATGATTATCAACACTACTTAATGAGTTTATGATTATATTATGAAGACCCAAAAAATTAATTTAAATTTTTTGCAGCAATGTCGTGTCTGCATTTTAGAGGCAAATTGTGTCGATGCAATGTCCTTAACCCTTCAAGGACATCTGTCATCACAGTCAACCCGTGATCATGGTTGCTGTAAAGCATCTAAAACGTCGGGCTAGTTAAATAATTAAATAAACCGCGATAGAATCCGTAAAAGTAGTTTTATTGTAATGAGGATTACAATAAAACCTTTTACGGACCCGTTCCTATATATAACACCTACTATTTACCGTCTCATGCGTGCGTTTATTCAACCCTATGAGGTCAAAAATGTTTCTCAGAACTCTAAAAATCACTCGTATCTTTAAAGGCTACCATCGTGCTCGTATTCTAGTAAAATTGGCTATATATAAGTGACACATATGTATACAAATCAATAAAACAAAAGGTAAGAAAACAATGTGTTATATTAAATAGGTATTTATTATATTAATTGCACCTAAAACATTGATACAACGCGGTAAAAAACTAACGTTATTGTCAAATACCAGACCGCCTTTTTTAGAAAAAGGATAAAGCGCATATATAAAATATACATAACATAAAAAAGGGCAACAAAGTCTTTGGTTCTGAAAAGAAACGTTGAAAGAATAGCACCATTCGAAGACAAGAAAAAAATAATAACAATGTTTAGTGTTGTGCATAAAAAATGATTCAAAAAATATCAGGAGAATAGATATTTATATCAATATTTTGAACGTATGAATGAATGGTTAGGGAGATGACAACCTAATGAGATGTGATAAAAAATATACATTATTTTAATTCAATATAGTCGGTACGTCCATAATAATGAAATTAATTGATTGTTCCCAAATTTTTTCCACGTTTTTAAATTTAATTCTATATATTGTGTTACCTGGCTTATGAACTATAAATATTAAATGTCTAGTACCTGTCAGATGTGCAATCATCACTCATTTAGAATTTAAGATTATCATCATAAATTTATATGTAATAATGTTTTTTTTTTAATTAGAGGGGGACAAACGAGTAATTGGAGCCATTGAAAGCCGCTTGTGAAAGTTAAGGCGGAATCACATGATGGCATCAAGTACTGGTGATATATTATACTAGAGACTGTTTGTACGAGAGAGAAGCAATGCACTACACAAATAAAATAGAACAGACATCTAGGAATAAGTGAAACTTTGTTTCGATTGGCCGTTAAATTGTTATCCGCGATATCAGCTCTTATAAAACTATACCAAATATACAATTATATAAAAACACGATCAATAAGACTTATTTATATTTAAGTAATGAAAAATATAACATCTGTAGTTATCTTAAATATATATTTCAAAGGGACGGAGTAGTGACGTTGTCATAACTATATTAATGATATCTATATAGCAATTACATTTATTGGTACAATATTTAGTGTAAACAGTAGTGTGTTATATTTAGGTTTTAGGATCCATATGGTAACTATATGTTTCGAGACCCGTTACACTGTTGTCAACCCTAAATAAAATATGGGAATATTAAAAATATAATTTAGTTAGGGTTGACACTTTATTATTATAAAAAAACGATATAAAAATATCCATTCTAGCAGCCTTGAACCCGTGCCATTTTGGAGTATAAAAAATTACATTTACATTTAATATAAATAACCTCCTTGTACTTCTTATCCGGCAGTGCCCAAATGATAGATCGTGTTTTTATTATTTATGACTTAAACCTAAGAACATCGTGAACTCAACTAACGAAAAGGTACTTTTTAGGAATAAACATTCTTACAACTCAACGAAATAGTTATTCTTAATATCCCATAGCTGATAATGTTCCATTAGTTCCCTTAAAAATCTATAAACAATCCAAATATTTACACTTATATTTTAATAAAATTTCGAAATCAAAGACATAAAAGTTTCCTATATGACAAAAGTACACTAGCGCTTGATAATAAAGCTAAAACTGTTACAATTTATCAAAGACTAATTACAAATTTTAATTCAAAAAGGTATCAAAGGTAAATTTAATTATTTAATTAATTAATTATTAACCTGCTTATTACGTTCTAATTTCAAAATGAAGTTCTGATTAAGCAAATTAAGAAAATTCAATAATATACGTTAGAAAATAATACAATTGAAGACATTCGAATAACAGATTCAAAATTATATACAACCAATTTACATAATAATTACTATACAATCTATGTTAAAACTATATTTTACAAACAAATGAAAATGATACTAAAACGAAATTAAATACGGTTTCCATAAATTGCTTAAATTGCTGTAAACTCAAAGCAAATTTTTATGCATGGTTATTAAATCAGTGCGACAGCCCTGTCAATTTTGATGATTTGTGTCTCATTAGAATGATATAATTATTATTTATAACTATTTATATTGGCAGTGTTTCATTGAGCTAGAGCTTACATAACAATTCTTTAAATTATAAAAAATCTCACCCAAACAAATAACAAAATAAAGTAACAACCTAAAACATCACAAATAAATTTTTTCGCAGCGAGTAACATTAGAATTTTTCTCTTAGTAATATTTAAAAATGTACATTATTTGATACGAATATATGAATATAAAAATATCGATTTACATTTTGCATATCATTTAAAAAAATGTTTTCCTCCCTTCCATTTTGGCCACTACAACTGAGATCACACGTGGGCCCGGTCTAGTTAAACATCAATGAAAATTTGTGGTCAAATCTATCATTTTTCAATATAAATAATAAAAATGAAATATATTTAAAATTAAAAGTTATTTAAAGAAAATAAAATACTTCTTTAAGAATTAAATAAAAAAGAACAAAACATAATCGGCCTAGTAAAAATTAACTAAATCATATTTTGACAATGAAAAATAGTCTACATATTTATTTATTCCTATGAAGTTTTAAATTTAATAGAATATTTTTATACAAAAAAATGTTTTCCAGTTTATACAATATACGTTACTAGCCATCCTTGTACGTAAAGGGGATGAGAGCACGAAGTTACATTTTGCTAACTATGCTTATTGTAGAAGAGGCGTCACTAAGTAAGTCTAATCATCTAATGCACGTATCACACGGAGTCTATGCTCTGATTATTTCGCAACTCCCATCTGAAACAAAAAAATATTGTTCAATGCATAACATTTATGAGTAAAGATTCTAATGGAACTTTGACATAATATGGTAGTGTCCTGGGAAGCTTCTGAAGTCATAATACCACACTAAATGGGTAACAGTTTAAATTCAAGTATTGGTCCTGATACCTGGTAAAATACCTGATAAAAGGGCGTAATGCAGTTGGAAACCTTCTGGAGATCTAAGAACAATAGTATTTAGACGATTGACCTCAACCTTCCTTTGAAGGTTTGCCCACAACTACGAGCATGCAAAAAGAGTCGTGTTGATTTTTTTATCCATTAACGCTGCCACCCGACGATCTAACTTTTTTTTCTGACCTGAACTCTTGCTGTGGAAGCGAAGAGAAGCCCAATACAGCTCCATCAGATTGCTATGAGTGTTCGTCTGGCGACGAGACTAGGTTTGGGGTAGATGGGAGAGATGCACCCCGATATGAGTGTTTCTAACAGCAAATTTAACTATTACTATCATGGCCCGACAGACCCAGAGGTCCTTCCTTCCCCGAATCAGAACTCGCGCGCGGTAGTGTAAATGACCTCGGTGCTGACGAGAAAGTTTCACTCATGGAGAGGATCACGACCGGGGACTAACGTACTGACACACTGTCGTTCACTATAATACGTTTTCACGTTATTCAATATTTTCACGTTATCAAAAACTTATTCAAAATATTATATAAAAAATATTGAGAGCATAACACATTAATTACCCCTTGAGTGCGTAAAGAATCTAACGTAAGGTATTCGGGAAACACATTTGAAATTAGACGCCGAGAGGAAGTACAGACTTTGGCGTGCAATAAACGAGTCATTCCGGGAATAGATCACATATCGAATCGTTAACTATAAACACACTCAAGTAGTGTAAATGACAATCAGTTTGAGATTTTCATCGGCGTTATTCTATTTCAGTACATAATTGAAATTTGAATAGTTTTACACGATTGCCTCTAATTTGTTGATTTTATTGCACAAATTATTGCGATTAAATTAATAATTAGCATCCATTCGATTTTGCTTTATAGGAATTAAAGTGCCTATTAATATTAATTAGATGTGATAATTCATATAACTGATAAACATCATAAAATGTATTGTTAACAAATTTATTGAATAATTGTTATAAGAGTAAAAAAACAGAAAATTTGCCTTCTTCGATACTATCTCTACTAGGTTTTAGGAAGCAGTAGTGCCACGCTGAATTGGGCTAGCATGACCAGGGAGGTACCAGTCGCACATAACATCACCCTAAAGTTGTACTTTATAGTTGTAACTGTACTGTCGCGTTTCGTGCGGTTGGTGAGTAACCGGTGACCCATTAGAGGGGAGGACGAAACGAAGACTAGGGTCTTCTTAACCTACCTTTTTATTGTAGACATTAATACAAAACTGGTAATAAATACTTCTATTATTATACACAGCATTACATTTGATGCAAAACGTATAAAAAGTTAAGAGTCATAATTATAATGTCCTACGGCGTCATTATTTACGGAATAATTGATAGTTGTGTTTGTAATTTAAACAAAACAATGTACGTTCGTTTTTTTTTAATAAATACATATTGATGTCTTAAGTTTACGCAAATGTTGCTCATTACAATAAAACTGCTCGGATACTATCGCTTTTATTTAATTATTTAACTAGTCTGACGTTTCAGAAGCTTTACAGCAACCATGGTCACGGGTGGACTGTTGCCATGGTTGCCGTAAAGCTTTTGAAACGTCGGGCAAGTTAAATAATTTAGTAAACCGCGATAGAATCCGTAAAAGTTGTATTATTACATTACAATAATGATAAATACATATTATTTATAGATCTCTCATTAAATGACCACATGATGACGCTAATAAATTGTGAGGAGCTGTTATAGCCATTTATCGCTCTATGGTAAATTTATCGATAGACTTATATGTACATTGAAATTGGCCCCTTGGAAGGAAGGAGGAAATGATGGGAACGAATGCGTTCCTAAGACAACAAACAAAACATTGTTTTGTAAATTTGAAGCATCAGGACCTTCCTCTTTCAACTACTCAAGGTAGAACAAATAATGCAAGCAAGCATTAAACGATATTCACAAAAAAGTATCCTAAGACTAAACCTTTTGATCGCTTGAAAAATTCGTCCTACAAAATTGTCACACTTGATAATTTGGCAGATGAAATCACAAACAGATTTTTTGGGTTCTGTACATAAGGGGTAAAAAGGGGACACTATTACTAAGACTACGCAGTTCATCTGTCTGTCACCTCGCTGTATCTCATGAACCGTGTTAGCTAGATAATTTAAATGGTCGCAGATGATACTAAAAAAAGAATAAATTAATTATAGTTAGCCTAAAAACCCGTTTATTGTATGGGACTGATTTTTTTTTTTATTTTCGTGCGCGAGTCCGACACGAGCTTACCAGTTTTTTTTTTTAATTTTTCGAAGAAAAAAGAACATTTTATTGAAACGTTGTTTACACAGATTTCTTTCGTCTCTGGATATAGTAATGGGTACGCAATCTTGAAGTCTTTTTTCAAGCGGTGAGTGTCCACGTAGAAGAAAAATACGGAGAAACTAACTTGTGACGCCCATTTTAAAATATATTTATGTAATTCAAAATCTACGTAACAACGCCATAACAAGAAACAGTGAAAAAATGTTTACATATTCTGCATATATGATATAGATTAAATTTGATTGAATACACTTACTTACAAAATGAAAAACTGATTACTTCGACATTGGAAAAGGTTCTAGAACAAACACGCAAACAAAGGCAAGAGTGTTTTTCGGCCATCGACTGGACGGGACGACTAACACAGTACAATGATCCGTCCAAGTTGTAAGTAAGAGAGAATGGGCACATTATAAAAAAAGCCTAAGCTCAGCAATGATTTAGTAAGAGGTAGTACCATGCTGCATGCATTACAGCCCAATTGGACCTGCACGATCGAGGACATACCTCTCGCACATGATACCCAAGTAAAACGACAGTTAAGCTGTCGCGTTAAAGTTATTTAAAATTCAAAATAACGGCTATAATTATCAATTCACACGTGAAATAATGAGGGCATTATATTACACAAAATATCCTGTATTAATGTATTTATATTATATAATTTCAAATTCTAATTTAAGAAAACATATTCTTTGCCAGTGAGAGAAATAAATTACATATTTAGAAAAGAAGATTTTACTAGGACATGACTTCTACTCGTCCTCCTACCAATACCTATTCTAAATGCGAAAATTTGTATGTATGTATGTGTGTATGTATCTCTTCCGTGTAATATCCACTGAACGGATTTGGATGATATTGCACAAACTTACCTTGAGTAACGAGAAAATACTTTGCTATCCCAAAAAATGAATATAGAATTAACGCTCATGATCAATTTCTTTTCCATTCAATGAATATAAAGTTCATTTATATGTATGATTGAATATAAAGTTCATTTATATGTATGATTGAATATAAAGTTCATTTATATGTATGATTGAATATAAATTTCATTTATATGTATGATTGAATATAAAATTCATTTATATGTATGATTGAATATAAAGTTCATTTATATGTATGATTGAATAAGGTGAAACACTTAACAAATGTACTGCGGCTACATTTCCAGTTTAGGACACTCATCAAAGTAAAAAATAGTAGTTAGTAATTTGTTTCAGAAGCTATTTGCAATACAAGATACTTATTCTAAAGTTAAGTGACATGACATATATAACCCAACAAGGGTTGCCAGCGACACTTTCAAGTTTTTTATTAATTTCGATAGCTGTGAAAAAAAAAAGTGTGTGTGTTTGCCGATAACAATTGAAATTATTATTTTTTAAAATAAAATCTGCTTCTTTTACACATCATCTACTTGTTACGTGTAGGATTATCCAATAATCACTAGGGCTTAGGATATTAAGATGTGATATTAATACAATAACAAATATTGTCATTGTAATATTTAAGACGGTATAAAAACAATCATACCATAAATGGAATGACATCGAAATGTCTGCGGTCGAAATTTTTATCTTTTTTTTCCGGTTAAAAAAAAACAAAAGTGTGTCAGTATACTTGAGAGCCATTACATAAGGCGGAAACATTGATGGCCGACTTTCACGAATTACATAAGCGCTTGCATAACAGTCCCAGAGACCTAATGTCCTACAATGTTACGTCACATTTATTATATTTTTTGGCGTTTGAAGTTGAATGTTAGATGAAAGTGGAACGTGCGATCGCGTCTGTGTTGCAATATTGACTCGACACGCACTAAATATTGAATGGGTGTTATCTCATGTTTTGTGTTTTTATGTTTATTCCACATATGGACGTAGATATTTGGTAAATTTTTGGACGGAATTTTAATGATTAGGCTGTTATATATGAAATGGATTTTTTTTAAAATATTTTTACATACGATGGAAGGTGGGTCACGTAATTTATGCTTAACATTATCCAACCGAACAGTTTGTTTATTCCTCTAAAATATCACCTCAGAAACTAACAAATTGACTAGACTCACAGAAGATTAGAATCGATTATCGTATCGAAGAATACGACTCGATTAGAAATATTTTTTTCGCCTTCATCGAGGCACTTGTAACCACAAGCTGTGATACCGAATATTTCTATTAATTTTATATATAAACTCCTTATATACTAACCATAGTTTAAGGGGAATCTATTAAATTAACCCTTAATGTTATGTTACAGATTCAAACAACGAAGAATCGAATAAGGTCTACATACTTATGTTGCTTTCTTTTTATTCCTCCGATGTTCAAAATAATTTGCTGTGAAAATTATTCGATATACTATTGTACATGTCGCCGCGAGTAAAAATAATTTTATTTTATCCTACATATTTATAAAATATGACATTAAATTGTTATATATTTATTTGTGTTGATCTGTTATGTTAGGATGACATTTGGAGGGCTGTGTGACCATCCTAAGAGATGTGAATATTACGTGTACAATGGCAAGATATAACTCATCTCTGAGGTACACACCCAAGGTGTCCTCAGCTCATGGCCTTCGGGGCCGTACTGGATATTGTATGAGTCTAACACAGGCATCAGCGGTCCTAGCGGTCATCACAGTACAGACTATGTAAATGTGTTATGTGTCTTGACAGATGTGCAACATATATCATAGCCGTTACATATTTTCACCGCAATGACACTTCAACCATAGAAAGTGCAATATGACCTTTGGATGATTCAACTAACTTTACATTTGGTGATCACTGATTCACGCAACGGTTTTTTGATCGCACAATATTTTGAACGTTTTCCTTAAGACTTAGATAATAACGTTGTAACAAGTGAGCAACTAGTCCAAATCCATTTTTGTAGGCATGTTAAAAGCTACATAAAAAATCGCATTCGTGGTGCAATAAACTATGATTAGCAGGGCATCTTCGTTTGTTGAAAAAAAGTTAAATTACTGTATCGGCATTCAATGGAATATTTTTCATTTCAGTAGACGAACAGCACTGATACGTATATCAATGACTCATAAAATACCTATAGGTCAGGTAATTTTTTTATGACGTGGCATAAGAATACTTATCGAGCACGCATGTAAAAAATTAATAGCTAAATTAAAGAATCAAAATCAGAAATTACGTCCGCTACATAAATCAGAAATTACGTTCCCTACTCCGAGTTCCATTAATTAACATTACCAAATAGTTTATTATATTCACCTAACACTAAACCGCCTAGATAAATTTCATACATTTATTCTTTTAAGTTACATACACTCACATTAGTTTATTACGTCGTAAAATTGCGTTCTATCTCTCGTAGAGACTCCACTGACATTTAGATCTCTATAAAACGTTGTCCCAACGGGTTATGTCATAAAAAAAATCACAGTTTTGAGGCCAATGACCTGACACCCGAAACACTGATGGGCAATGCACTCTCCGTGCACTACATAGAGATTGTAGAGATCAAGCTGGTTGAATGCGATAACGGCTCCACTTACCAGTCATACTGTTATAATGTGCATTAAGTTATTTGGTAACTGGCTGATATGAGTTGTTTGTTCACAAACAACGGAGACACATTATTGTTGTTTTTATTTTAGAAATATAAAATACTATTCGCGTCTAAATTTTACCGTTTTTGATTGTCTATCAACGACCATATACATATTATTTTATGTTTAAAATATTTATATGCCAAAAATACGTTTGATGAATATATACCTAATTGCATATATTTAAATAAATAATATTTATCATTGCTATACTGAAAACTATTTTGGTATAAATACTATAATGCTATCATTACTATTTTAGTCTTAAATATTTATAATAGGGCATATAAATATTTATAATAATAGTCTTAAATATACGTAATAGTTTTAGGGCCAAAAATATTTTTTTTTCCTATGTGACATAACAAGGTTATAAAGTAACGTTTTTATCACTTTAAGAGCTCCTGAAATGAGTTTAAATAGGTTTTTAAAATAAAAAAAATTGAATATTTTTAGATAATAAAAATATTTAATCCCATTACCATCACATACTTGTGTAATAATAACGATCAATGTGTGTGACGTAACTATCCCAAATGTGGGTTAAATTAATAAAAAAAAACCTGGCCACACCCACGACACGCACACAAGCGAGCAGTGAAAGTGCAGCGTGGCTCGTGAGATTATTGTCATTCTACGTTTGTCCGCCGCGGTGTGTGGACGTGAGCATTATTTATGTCACGATTCACAAGAAATATTTTGGATGTTGATGTAATGCAGAATTAATGGGCATAGTATACGAATATTCGACAATCGCAACCTATTGGGTGAATGATACTAATCGACATCCGCAGATTAATGCAGATGTGTTATAGTCCTTTGGCCCATAATGGGCTGGTAAACGCAGTATTTTTTTAAACGATAATATTACCATTTATACCATGAAAAATATTAATTGAATTATTGGGCCTACTTAAAATGAGCCTAACTGGATAAATAAAAAAAAAACACCCGTAATACTATGTAGAATCCTTATCTGTATCGTTATTTTTCCAATATTGAACTTTTTTGTGTCAAGCACTTTTTGAATAAACACACTTGAGAAATCTACGTTAAAGTAAAACCCCACTTTTGTTTATCATTATAATACATTATGAATCAACTACTTATAAATAGATCCAGATAAAAGTACGTCGATGTATTATTGCTAGACACAGAAGCTTGTTCAAAATCACATTCTTTTAGATAATGTATGTGACCAGAGTGAAATTAAAAGTCAATGTTTGATTGCGATATACAATTATTCCCCAGTAATGATGACTCGAACTTTAATAAGATAAGTAACCTCTGTAAGATTATGCAAGTGTTAGACAATTCACACTAAATGTGCAATTGATTAAATCAAACAAAACATTTATGGTCAAAGGTTACTAACATAAAATAGAGTTAAATGTCGGTTGTACAACCAATATCCAATAGGAGTGGCATTTTATGTTGTACATGCATAAGCAGGGGATCGGTCGTCTTGGCGTTCATTCAAAGAGGCCTGTGTCCAGCAGTGGACCGATAGGTGATGATAATGATGATGATGCGTATTCAGTCGCACGAAGTTAGTTTAATATTATGAAAATAATAAAAATCAGTTCTATTATGATGCCACATACATAGGTGTAAGCACTGTAACATAGCTATACTACGTAAATTCACACTAAAGCCTTGCTCACTTTGGAGTCATAAATTACTATGCTAATGAAAATGAAATAAAGCACTTTTTGATCGAAAAGAAACAGAAATATCTTAGAAACTCTCCCTAGTAATAAAGATATTATTAAGAAATGAATAGGAAACTTCTAGGTTCTATATTTAATATAACATCGCTGTAAAGAAGTTAACAATTAAAAATAGTTTCACAACATTTTGCTGATAAATGTCTGTTTGCATAGCTATGCGGAGCAGTGGAAAATATTTTTATGCAATAATAGGAAAATAGATTCCATGTGTGATAACTCGTTTCAATTTTTTTCATCGATACCATTTGTTATGTTATATTTAATGTCGAGATAAAGATCTATATAATGTAATGAACGCTTTATGGTTTAATTACATTCATTTTTTTTTCTAAAGTAATATTTATTTATTTTAATGTCCTTTAATGCTATTCAATCATCACTGGATAATACCTGATTGTTCTTTTCTTCGGTGTTTAAATATCTAGTTTTGATGCCATGATTTCGCTTTCTTTTCCACAAATTTACCACAAGTTTGCTAATTTTTAAAACTGCTCAAATTACAACTTAAGCTAGTACAGTTTTATAATTCAAATCCATCATAATCATCCAGGTCATACACCTGAACTTGAAGCGTCTAAATATAATAGGAAATTGTCACGGCCGCAGTCTCTAATAATAGTTCGTCTATCTACGGCCTACTTTTAGTCTGCTTGTAAACTGTACGTGGATTCGTATTAGATACATATTTTGCTTTACCCTAAACCAACTACGAATCGGCCTTCTTTTCGTAGCTGCTTACGATTGGGCAAGTCTTTGCAACGCAATCCACATTAGACCCGTGGAACCGCAAAGTGAAGCATATTCTTTCTGTATTTTTCCACCGCGCGTTATCAACACAGCTACAGGATTAGCAGAAGTGAACAGGAGTTATTGAATACAGCAACATTTTGAGCCTTCTTTTTTAAATTGTAACAATTGTAAAACCCGAGGGAAATACGTTGTAACAATTGCATATAAATAACGAATAGTTTGAAAATGCAACTAGGATTACACAGGTTGACACATCCGTTTCACTTTCAGGTGAAAGGCACGTGAATTTTTACTTAACATGAAGATTTCTTTGTGATTACTCACACCGGATACAAAAACAGATACTAAAGGTATCAAACAGATTCCTTATCTCAAGCTATGTACATAAGTTATGCATATTTCAGTAATATTCAGACTAAGATAAAAGATAAACCGCGTCGCTTTAGGGTTAAAGACTCTTGAATCGTATTGGCACTTTTCTCGATTATCTCTCAAAGGTAATATCATGTGTTTTGTGCAGTGCTTGAATGTCCCACCGAGGGTTGCCGGGTTGCCGGGTTGCCGCTCAATTCCAATTGATCGCTCGTCTCCGAAATATTTCACACCAAAAATGTCTATACAAATAATAAATGTCTATGTTCTTCCATTTGACCAAAGAGTTTAACTAGAAGTTTAAAATTTACAAATTCCACTAGGAGCAAGATTATCTTATGCGCATTATTGCAATTTGTGAGTCAATTACAATTTAAAAACAAAAGAATTTGTAACGTGATTTTTCATTTTTATTTACAAGAAAATATTATGTTTACTTCAAAACTAATTTTTCGGTGTTGGTGCATGTAGGCTGACGTCTTTCACTTTCATTATTCATTTCAAATTAACATAAATCTATTGACACTTACGCTGAAACTCATCAAGATTTTAAGGCCACAGAGTGTGCGAAAGAAAGATACCAACTTGGTCGACAGTCTGTTAAATATCGACGATTATATAGTAGCTTAAGTTACCCATGTTTACTAGTAATAGTATATTGCGCTACACACACTTGTATTTAGGGCGTATTGATAGCAATGACACACATCCGTTATCTAGCCAAACAAACAAACAAACATACCTGATATCGATTATTTTACCCACGATCCGATATCATTTCTCTTATCTTACATCTTACGAATTGGGACCGCAAATTGTAACATGAAATATAATACCTTCTTCATCTTACGCGAATCGACCACACATCTAACGTGGACAACGCGCCTGACGTGCATCTTTTCGGACCTAAACTGTGGAAGCGAAAACAAGCCCAATACAGCTTCATCGGATAGCTAAAGTGTAAAAAAATAGTAATAAAGTATACAAGTAAAAAATTGTCTTCACGCGTATTATCCCCGAAGAGATGTTAGCGTACGTACATCCACAACTCGTAAATCCACTAGATATACAAAAACCCCTAAAGATAAACACATTCTAGGTACAATTGCATAATACTCAAGATCTCCGACACTAATATAAGATACAATAATTATATTAATTAACATTTGTAGTTTATGACAAGTCGTTTATAATGCCATTTAATAATGTTCCATCAAATGAAGCCAATATTGATGCGGTCAGTTAAGAGACGGTTTTCATAGGTTCCTTAGCAATGGTTATGTTACCTTGGCTTTATGTGTATGTATAAACAGATAGATGTCTAATATTTTACACCAAACAGTATTTATGTGTCTTTTTGTATCAGTTGAATACAATTTTCTTTTTAAACCTATCAGTAGTGTACCATGTGTGAGCCTCAGTAGTCTAGTTGTTAGCGCTTCTGACTACCACTGACTACTACCGCGGGTGACGCATGCAAATAAAACTTAACGTAATTTTAAGCAATGGGTGATTTAGCGATGGTGGTGAAACCATAAGTCAGTCACAACTAAAATACGATGTAACCAAATCATCCAACCATCTATCTGAAAACACATTCGCGACAAACCTAATCAAAATCTGTTATTATGATGTTAACCAAAAATGTAGGTTACATACGTACATATGAACTATTGCATTTTTAATGGTTAGATAAATAGCTGGCGAACCTAGCTTGTAAGAGCCACCCATATTAATCTGATAAGGCAGACATCATCTAGCCACACGTGAGCAATGGGCGATTGGGCTGATGGTGGTGATAATTAATGACACTACAGATTGCATGCAAACGTGAGAGCACGGCGGGCTGTCCACGGTAATGAATGACGCCACACATTACATGCAATGAATATAAGTGACACCATATTAGAATACATAAACACGGGAACATACGGCGGACCGATGATAATAAAATGGCATTGCCTAGTACACGAGACCGAGATGTGATAAAAATGATATTACTAGATAATAATGATGAACGGTGGACTGATCACGTTAATGAAAAGATGAAGAAAGACTGTAAATGTTACATGCACACAAGAGCGTGCGAAGGGATGATGACGAGAATTAATGAAAATACCTAATACATGCGGCAAGCTGAAGATGATGTATGATACTAAACAGTAGGTACATACACACGCGAGTTGGCGGTGGTCTAATGATGATAATTAATGAAGGCAATTAATTACATCGGATAATTAATTAGCTCAAAAGATAACGTTACGATCCATACAATTTTAATAGTATTTTGCGCAGTAACTTTTTCTTATGCGGTCGAATTTACAAAATTATTGATCTTATGGTTAAACTGGTCCCCACAACGGTTCAAGCCGTGTCGTGGCGGTGGGGCAATTAAACTCTTATAAGAAGAGGGGACTAAAGAGCCGGAGGAGGAGCCGCTCCTTGTATCCCTCTTAGAAGAAGAGGGGACAAGAGACAAAACGTGGTGGCACTTTTGCGCAGCGGCGGGGGTGGGATCCTCCCCCCTTGCGCTGTCCCAAAGTTGGTTGGGTTGTCCTGTGGTGCGGGACATCTCCATCTGTGGAGGTGGCGTCGGTCCTTTAGGGGGCTGACCAGCCGTCGAGGTGCCCTGATCATTTGTTGTTCCGGGGCACCCCACCAACCTCAAGCCCCACACACCGCTGGACGTCGCCCAGGCCCAATTAGTAAGTAATAATAGAGGTTCTTAGAGTTCTAGTCGTCTGGTCTAAATTTAATTATAAGTAAAAATGTCGGTACGACAAAATAGACACCTTTCGATTCATAATACCGGTGTGAACTGCGCTTCTGTTTCATATTACAACGGTAACCTCGTGTACCCTAGCACATACTCTGTTTTTTTATATATAGTTAGGGGGACAAACCAGTAATCAGAGCCCTTCCACAACTACCAACGTCCATGAACATCCGCATAATTACTATACCAGTGCGTTGCCCTCCTTATCTCCTCTGCCCGACTTTCTAGTTTTAAGTTCTAACCCGGCAGGCAGCTATCTCATATATAAACTAGCGATCGACGTAGGTACACGAAAACATTTCATAAATTCCTTAGGTATTAACTCAATTTGAATTAAGAATATAAAGAATTTACATTAAATGGTTTCATCATTATTGATGATTTACAATGGAAACTTGAAATTACGCGCCATACGCTTGGCTTTGGCGCGTGCTTTTTAACAATTCGGCGGCAGCAAACGTGACTTATAATTATTTTTTTCTTACAAAAAGAACTTTATCATTTTATTCTTGACCTTTCGCTTATAATAAAATGTATTTTTACCGACTAATATAACAGCTGCTATAATGAATTGCAGCTTTCGTTACAATTTTGGCTTTCCATGGCACACACAACACTAGAGTAACTTTAATAGGTAATATGTTTTATTTAACATCTTATAATATTACATCTGTAATAGTTTATAGTCCAAGTGAGAGAATAATAAAGATATCGCATTTCGTTCAGACCTTTGTAACACTTTTCACCTTAACAGTAGTGGCATGGACATTGAACGTGAAGAAATGAAATAAATATTTATTTCATTAGGAGCCCATATAAGCTCCCGAAAAAATTATGTAAATAGTACGAAACAGGGCTTTATAGCATTTTTTTATGTAACACCCTATAATATTACATCTGTAATAGTTTATAGTCCAGGCGAGAGACTAATAATAAATTTCGCGATCCGTTCAGACCTTTGTTACACTTCTTCTCAGTAATAATAATGAAATAAGTATTTGTGAAAATGTAAAACTTAACTTTTAAACACCATGGCTTCTGAATGTTGTATCCTTTTGAAGTTAATGTTTAACAAACATCACGTAATATTGGTATTTAGTAGTAATAAAACACAATAAACAGACGGTTGTGAAAAATTACAGGGAAGTAGAGACTTTACATTTGTTGCTCGCTCCCTTGTGAATTTTTCTAATAATGAAAGTAATAAACACAATCCGTTACCACACGGAGGTCCACTTGGTAACAGGGTGTGAGAGTGAAGCTCTAGACGAGGAGAAAGTAGTCAGAAGAGTACGCGTGGGAACGACGGAATTCAAATCGATGCCTAAATTAATAAAAAATTCACGCCAAATTTATACACAGCCATTTTGACGCCCTGGTATTAACAGAAAATATTCTTCTTATATGTAACTTTGATGCACATCGTCATAGACAACATTATGTAGCTTTGGTGCGTACATCATCATCAGCGACTTTATGTGGCTTTAATGCACATACATCAGCATCGGCAACCTTATGTAGCTTTAATGCACATACATCAGCATCGGCAACCTTATGTAACTTTAATGCACATACATCAACATCGGCAACCTTATGTATTTTTAATGCACATACATCAACATCGGCAACTTTATGTAGCTTTAATGCACATACATCAACCTCGGAAACCTTATGTAGCTTTAATGTACATACATCAACATCGGCAACCTTATGTAGCTTTAATGCACATACATCAACATCGGCAACCTTATGTAGCTTTAATGCACATACATCAACATCGGCAACCTTATGTAGCTTTAATGCACATACATCAACTTCGGCAACCTTATGTAGCTTTAATGCACATACATCAACATCATCATCTTATTCGAGTTGTCTCTTTTGCTTTTCCGCTTTAGCCTTACATTTTTGCACAAACTGTACAACAGAATAACTAAAGAAATTAAGTGATCAACAAAAGTAAACCGAGCCCTATCGTGTTACACAATGTGTTTTTTGTCATAGGCTGTGACCGATTTCCCCGGACACTACCGTAACTTTCCAAACCCGCTTCTTCCTGAGGATGTTTTATACTAAATGTCGCCATGATTATTTTAGTGCCTTCTGTTATTTTAATAAGACGCTGAAATTTGACGACTTTGAACAAAGTCATCAATGCAAGTACTAATTGATAGTTGGACTTATTACTGACGTTTCCTGTTTTTTTAATTACAATATCAATCAATTATGTTATATTTTTCTTCCGTCCGCAGGAAAATCTTGATAGTGTCATTATGAAAACTTATAAAAATGATTAAAGGAACCGTGTCTATATTTAAAATATCTAATATTTTGTTATTTTCTCTATATATTTTTTACTATTTAGAATAGCATTGACTTATGGAAAACTATATTGCACTTATCGTGGAATCTCTACTTGTCTTCGTTATGAATATGTTCAGCATAACGAACTGTATAATATTGATGTATAGTTGCCGGAATGTATTGGATACGTATTATCCAAATTAGTGTCATCATCTTCAATATATCTGAAAAGAAATCTGAAATATTCTAAAAGTTTAGGATAAATATTGAGAGGACGTACTCAACGTCGCGCCGTAGGATGCATATGGTGGAGTTCAACAGAGGCGAAATAAAACTGACGTTGGAACAGAGGCGAAAATAATTGTGATCATTTTATCCTATTCTTGACAGATTCCGGCTACCACATAGTGTGCTTTTTTTTTTGGTATTTCGGGGAAATGCATTTACGCACTGCCATGATCTGCCTGGAATGTGGGATTCATGGCTAAGCCGTATAGCCACTAAAGTGTAGGTGCTCCCGATTGTAGATAATCGAAACTGTCAATGAATTTTTTGGTTATTCATTTCTCTTGGCTCAAACCCTATGCAACCTCTGGATAACACCCCGGACTAATGGTGATGAAAATATAAATAATTTAAACTAATCAAAGTATCTAATAAATCCTCATGACTTTACACAAAGTCATTGTAAACATATTTTACCTGATGTTAATTAATAAGGACATTTGAATGCGAATATCGTCCAACATATGAAGAGTAAATAACATAAAAGTAATAACAATAACTTGTGATGTTTTCTTGCTTGTGTACATCGCGCTCGTTTGACACACATACTCGGGCGTTACGAAACTGCGCGCGAGCTTCTGGTGCGATGGACCTCACTACGTTGTCAGCATTGACACCTTACCATAAGATTAAAATTAAGTTTTGTATTGTTTTCAATAAATTATGCTTTTCTGATAGTTCAAGAGATTTCTTTTTTCATACGCAATACATGTATTATAAAAAAATAATTAGAATATAATTAGATTTGCACAAGACGATTGCAATTGTAGTATTATGATTGTTCATTTCTATTTATTGTTTGATTTTCGAACATACAGAATCCCAAGACAAATCTAAAAAAGGGAATTAATGTTATTACTAAACAAATAAAAGGACTTTGAAGAAAGGTATTTTATTCATTTTGTACTTCTTCATGAAAATCCACGAATATCGATCCACTGATTGAAAATTAAATTATTCACTTTAAAGTTAAATCTGTACCAATATTGATATGTAAAAACAGCTTAAAAAATATATTTCGATAATATCGACAAAGGAAAATGTTAACATTTTAAAGAGCTCTAACTAAACTTTGTGAGACTCATTCTATGAAACAATGAAATAGGTTATTAAAGTTCCTTCGTATTCTACTTACCGAAGTAAATTCTACTACTGACTGAATTAAATGAAATTATGTCCTTACTAGAAAATAATCTCATTTAAAAAATAAAAATGAATTATTTTAGCATAACGTCGTCCGTAAAACCACAAAAGGTATAACGAAAAAAGTGAAAGTCGCGCTTGTACTCACGCACACGTAAATGATTCATTGTGTCCTTACACAAATAAGATCGCGCCCAAAAAATCTAATGTGAATAGATGAAGACATACAAACAAAGTTTTTATTTTTAGTGGCTTAAGAGTTCAGTTTAAATAAATTTCAAATGCTTTTATAATTTAATATAAATAGTGCAAATTATTTCTGCCCCTACGAAGTAGTAGTAATGATGAGGATGTGATCTTGATGAAAATTAAGTTATTAGTTGAAAATACGCATTGAATATTCATTGTCATTGTTGTCACCAGATCATTTATTTAATTCCTCATCATAGATATAAAAAAATAAAAATTTGCTACTTTGTTACGGTCTCACGTCATAAACTACGCTAATTGTACGCTGCCTAATTGGTGAAATTAATCCTTCGTAATATTAAATTACATGGTATAATATTGTTTACTTTTCATGATATAAATTTAATATGCCTTCATATAAATTTAAAAAATTCCTAAATTAAAATCTACTTAATAGGAGCGCGATTCAGATTTTAACCATCTTTTATTTTGTTAATGCACAATTTTATGTGTGATGAGGATATAATCTCGCTTAATAATAATCATAAATAAATGTTTATTTTCGAATTTATGGTCAATAATTTAGTTTTGATTATTTATTTTTTTTTGGCACCGCAGTATATATAATAAGTATATATACACATATTCATAAGACTAAAGACGTCACTAGATAATGATAACATAAAAAAAGAATAATTAGAAAGTTTAAAAATTATTAACGCCTGCAATCAAATTTATTTAATATAATTTTACTAAGTCAATTATAATAAGTAAGAGTTAATAAATAGCAGGAATAAAAGAAAAGATTTTTTTTTAATTAACAAAATATTTTATTAGCTTTAAATTTATTAAGATGATATTAGGAGTAGGTAGTGCCATGCTGCATAGGAGGAGTTAGTTCCATGCGTTGTGCGTAACACTGCATCCTCCTATGCATCGGCATAGAATTATGTGGATGTTCATGGGCGTGGGTATACGTACAGGCTCCAATTTCTCATTTGCTCCCCCCCCCCCTATTCTATAATAAAAATACATTTATTTTAATTAATAGATAACTTCGAAACTTTCAAAATATAGGTATCACATTAAGTAACATTTTGTTGAGGGTAAATGTTAGTGACAACTACAAGAAGTTTGAATCCTTTTCATGTAAAAGGACTCTAAGAAGTTAAAACACTAAAAACTATTGTTCCGCTAGCGAACGTGAAATAGTTAAAATCAACAAGTCAATCGGAAGGCAGTAAGTAGGGCAAGCGGCGAAATTTTACATCCAGCCATGCCATGTTGAACCTTATTCCATATATCTTATGGACGCTAACCCGTTGTGCAGTTGTATAGCGAAAACGAAAGTTATACACCGCGATTTGCACAAGCGAATTTAAATATGTTCTCACTGCTGGCTGTTTTTCATATTGGTGTAGGTCCATTCGACGAACTCCGTTGAAAACAAAGGTTTGAGACATTTTTTATGTAATGAGGTCAACCAAGCAAGAATTTCACCTAAAAGTTCGTCGCCTGAATCGCGCAGCGAATAGGCGACATATGAGCTGACGATGTTTGCTTTTCCAAATTCCCTGAACCTTGTGTCTTCTCACAAAAGTCTTCGCTAGTCCGACGTACTGTTGAGGCGGAGCAACAGCGCCGCCAACCAGTGGTATGTCCATTCGAAAAAAAAGAAATTTTCCAAAATTAAAAAGTTTTTGTTTACGTTTTTGTCTATATATTAACATTTAGATAAATAGGTATACTTTTAACTTGTCTCCATTTATGTCTTCCCTGCTGTCTCCTAGAAGAATAAGGTAGCAAAAGATCAGAAAATATCAATCTAGCATGACCTACGTTTCATACACATCATGTCGTAAAGTATTTATAACACTGATTTGAAAAGGCTGGCTTCTATTATGAATAAAAATGGAGCCCAAAATTAAAGTACCTCATAAAATTTGATAAAATCATTTCGCAATCCTAACTACGCAAAACACGTTTTATTTGTTTTGAATAAAAAAAAAACACTTTCTTTTCTTGACACCATTTCACATTGGGTTTACTTTATAATAAAAAAAGTAATAGTGAACTAAATTCTACTTGATAGAAATTGGAATAATTTAAACAATGATACATTTTATTATATAATAGAAAAACTGGACGGCTTGTTCCGGTATGATAATATACAGAATGGTGATCCTTTGGCACTCCACATACGAGGTGACTTACGACTTGTATGGAAGAAAATAGTGTACCGCTATATGTCCGAGGTCTACTTCTATACTATCATTTGTTTGTTTACATCGAATAGGCTCCAAAACTACTGGACAGATAAAAAAAATCTTTTACCATTAAAAATATCAAAATAAATCCTTATTAAGCTACAGAAATTATTGACAACTAGCTATCCCGACAGGCGTTGTCCTGTCATAAATTAAATTGTTTGTCATATGGTGGCGTGTAATGTTTACGAAGTCGAAACTAAAATGTATAATATTTGCTTTTTTGTAAATCAATGAGTATTTGCCATAATTTGCGAAATATCCGCGCGAAGTTGGGACGGATTGCTACAAAATCGATCTTGTTTAACAATTTCGTATTAAATAAATAATGGTCAAAAAAACATTTGCCGTAAGTAGCAATAAAAGACGAATATAAGTTTCATTTGTTTATACGTAAAATTTAACGGATAAAAGTTGAATATCTACTGTGAATATGATAATGTCTCCAAAAACCAGCTCTGGTAGGCGAATAAAACCTATTATAACCTCAAACACTATTGTAACATAATGATATATATTGTGAAAGTTTGTTTATGTGGGTTTTTACAATGATATTGTTACATAATGTTTGTTGTATTTTTAGAAATCAGTTCAGATTTGAATATCAAATGTTTCCATTCAAAAATTCAGTCTACATGTTTATCATCAAATTCACTTTAATATATTTTATGAGTTTAAAAGGACCTGTGGTAAGAAAATCTAGTCTTTTTTTTTGTAACTATGCCGATGATTACTAGCTTACTTAGTTAGTAATTCTTCATAGACTAGGTACACGAGTCCATTGAACCAAACAAGAACTTATTGAAAAGACATGAAATTTAACGCAGGCGCGTCCACATAATTACTATGCCGATGCGTTGCCCTCCTTCATCCCAATGGGCCGCCGGCTACTCACAAACCGCGAGAAACGTGACACTGAAGCTGTCGATTTACGGCGGTTATTATGTGAGCGAGATGTAGCTTCCCGGTAGCGCCAGCCCAATTCCGTTGCATAGATAGATGTAGTTTCATGCTCTATGAACGGCACTACCCCCTCCTATGCAGCATGGCACTACCTCTTCCCAAATCTACCTTCAATTTAATCGATCATTACTACCCGACTTCAATAATAGGCCATTGCATATCAGTGCGAACTGCTACAGCAAAACGGTTGTTTCTGCTGCCTTTTGCAGCACATTTCTGGCAGCTGACTGACACTGTTAGGATTTTTGTCTTTGCCGTTACTTTACATGTGAGCGAGTAACTGTCAACTGGCTGTCGTTGCAGTTCATCCAGAGCGGGATGCAATCACCAATTATATCCGGAACAACACATGTACTAAACAAAACAATCGCAAAAACGACAATAATTATACAATTATGATTTTATAACGCGTGCGGATGTTGGAGTTGATTTAGCAAGGATACGACCTTCACCCTTTATGATAACAGCGTTTGTGATAAAAGATTTAATTATTCATTATGACAATGGAACTTGTAATGTAGATTCACGTTCACTAGTCATTAGATTCCCGGGCGACTTGCAGGATTCGTAAGGGTTCCAATGGCGGTTGTATGAATTTGATATGTAGTATGCGTTTCCCACTCCATTAGCCGTCAAAACTGACCGTCTACCGTAATCAGCTCCACTTCTAACAAATCCATAAAAAGAATTCTAAGTTCATATTCAATTGCGTCCATCGAACAGTTTAGTTATGGAGAACATATAGCTTCCCTGTTTTTTATAGTATAAGGGGGCAAACGTGTAATCGGGACTTTTGATGACTACCGACGCTCATGGACATTCGCATAATTGCCACGCAGAGGCGATGCCCTCCTTTATTACCC
>JAFELO010000525.1:601469-627630 GCA_017140195.1 Eumaeus atala | reverse complement strand
AATGGACCACCGGCTGCTCACGAACCACACGAAACGCGAGAGCGACGCCGTCAATTTTCGCCGGTAGCTAGTGAGCGAGAGGTACTTCCCCGGTCGTGCCGGCTCCATTCCGTTGCATAGGAGGACATAGTGTCATGCACCGTGCATGTCACTACATCCTCCTATGCAGCATGGCACTACCTCTTCCTGGAAACTTCCCTTTATATTTTAAATAGTACATGGCATAGTTTTTAAAAACGGAACTGCCGGCCTTATCACTAGAGCACTTGTGGCGAGTGTGATTAATTCTTTAGATTTTCAAAACATTTTGCTCACGTGACCGGTTCAAATGTAGACGTGTGACAAACATTATGTAAAAGTTATGCGTTACGTTGCAGTGGACTGCGCCACTAATTTCTAATTCAATATACTGAATTAAATTATTGTATTGAAATTCAACGTAAATTATAATACTCTGGATCTGAATTAGGTACTAAAAAATATTGAGCTTTAGTGTTATACTTATCTAACTTTTCATGAAATTTGAGAGCTGAATGGTACCGTGGGGTACCATTCAGCTCTCAAATTTGGACAAGGGTTGTAAAATATAGTTTTAAAATTTTAATTTATTTTTATTTATGCTATGAAAACAAAAAGACAAAAAGTCCTTGTACCTTCAAAAGTATTTTAATATATTACGTTTGGATATGCCGTGGTATGTGGCTCAATTACATGTTATTAGTGTAATTTAATAGGTTCCACATAATAACGACTAATACATTTATGAGTCATTAAATATCAGTGAAAGTGTTCCAAACACGATTCCATTTGACCATACATGTCTATATGAATAAGTACAAGATATAGTAATACATGTAGAGGACAGTAATGTTTATGTAAGACATAGTAATACATGTAGAGGACAGGAATGTTTATGCAAGACAGTAATACATGTAGAGGACAGGAATGTTTATGTAAGACATAGTAATACATGTAGAGGACAGGAATGTTTATGTAAGACATAGTAATACATGCAGAGGACAGTAATGTAGCAAATATTTTGTGGTATTCCAATGCATGTAATAAAGAAATCTATCGACTCAATCCGTGTACCTCTTGTTTACATCATAAATTTAAAACCAGAGACAGGTAAATTCCCCGATGAACTTAAAAGAGCGATAGTAAAACCTTTATTTAAAAAGGTTCAGAGTCAAATATAAGTGATTATAGGCCAATGAAATCTATAGCTACAGCTCTGCGCTCAAATACTTTCGAGAAAGTTATTTACAATAAGCTTTACGACTTTCTAGCCATTGGATTTTGATTTCAAAGAAAAAAAATCACATTCAACCAATTTGGATTTCAAAGAAAAAATTCACCACCTCCGCGATATTTAAAGTCCTTATGAAGGTATGGGGATCAATTAAGCAAAGCATCCCTTGTGTTGGACTATTCATAGATATGTCGAGGGCTTTTGACAGTGTGGTTCATCAAGCACTGCTAACCCAACTTGAAATTAGCGGAGTTCGTGGAATAGCCTTAGTTATTTGAAAGTAATTTAAAAAACAGAAAACAATGGACATTAATTGAAACTTATAATGAAATTGATAGAACCGTAGAAGAAGTATTTTCCGAATATGGTGCAGTAACTATTGGGGTACCACGGAGAAGTGTTTTGGGCCCATATCTGTTTTTGGATTATGTAAATGGGTCTTTCTAAAGCAATAAATCATCTATGTGTTATGTTGGCCGACGACTACAGTTTGGCTACAGTTTTAATTTCTGGAGAAAATAAAGATTGTGAGTTTGAATATGGAATAAATAAAACACTGAAAGATGTTGCTGATTGGGTTAAAAAACTGAATATTGTAGTTAATCCCTCAAAAACAAAATTCATTCAATTTCGCAACGATCGGAATCATTGCATTTGAAAATGTTTTAATCAAACACTGAAATAAAAGAGGTTAATGAAGCGAATTTTCTTGGTATATCAATGGACGCAAATCTAAATTGGAAACCTCACATAAGTAATAGCCATAAGAAAATCTCCAGCTACTGTTATGTGTTATCCATTTTAGCTGAAAATTGCTCCAATGAAGTAGGCAGGGTCGCCTATTTGGGTAATGTGTATCCTCTTTTAACATACGGAGTTATATTTTGGGGCAACTCTGTTACCTGTAATAGTGATTTCTCACTACAGAAAAAATGCATACGTACTGTTTATAATATGTATTATGATGTTTCGCTTCTATATTATCGCTTCGCTTATATCCATATTCTAGAAATTTGTATATTTATTAGAAATAATATGGAATACTTTGATTCCCTCTTCTTCCTCCTTTCCTCTCTTCTTATGGGAATCAAAGTATTCCATTACATATATTCCATTCCAATCTTCTTATATTATTCCCACGAGATAGATATAAATATAATTTTGATTTACCAAATATATTAAATGTTATTTATTATAAGAGTGCATTTATAAATGGTATCAAAGTATTTAATAACTTACCCGCTGATATAAAGGCTTTCTTTTAAACTTCGTTAAAAATGGCTTCTAGAAAATGTGTTTTACAATTTAAATGATTTTTTTACTGCTTAGAACTAAGTTAAGACTATTAGTGTATGCTAAAATGATATTATTCCAGTATTTGTTATTTTCCTTGTTAAGTTTGAGATATCTTTTGATTGCGATCTTGACCTCCCAAATTTCTAATTTTATAACATAATACTGTGAAAACACTAGTAATACGATTTTAATGTTTGTAGTCTGCCCTTGATATTTTTGAGATTATTAGTATCCTAATATTTTCATTGGATGCCTGTTATGGTAACTGTTGAAACATAAAATTGATTCTGATTGTATATAAAAAATTGACACAGCCAGATTTCCAATGTCATCTCCGGTCAAAATGGGCAATTGGGGGCTGGGCATATTGAGCCTAATAACGTACATGGATCATTTCTGATTCGTGCGCTCCCTTGTGCTAAAAAGAAAAATACTTGTGCTGAAAATTTAATGTTTAAAATTTTAATTATTTTTATTTATGCTATGAAAACAAAAACACAAAAAGTCCTTGTACCTTCAAAAGTATTTTAATCTATTTCGTTTGCAGTATTTAAATCTATTTTGTTTCGTAGCAAAATATCTGTACATAAAAAACTTGTAATTTAAAATTGGTGTGACACCCATTTTGCGTTGCCCTCGTATCGCGTCCTCATATAACATTAGCGTGCTACGCGGCGCTGCGCTTTTAGCGTGTAAACAGAAACTTAAGTTTGAAATTTTAATAAATAAAAGTTTCTGTTCTTCTTAATTAGGTAATTGAAATAATATTTATAAATTAGAACTAATTTGTAAGTGTAGGTTGCGTAATTATATGTATAGTTGTAAAAGTTGCAAAGTGCACTATATAGATATAATAATATTCTTACTCGGAAATATGTGCTCCAACACAGAACTAAAGTTATCGAAGTAGATAGAAAAACGAAGATCGATGGAGTAAAATACTTTTACAAATGTTTTTATTTTATAACGTTCTACCTACGAAATCATCATGAGTGGATGATACGAAACATTTGTTATCTGCTGACTCAAAAGAATCTTATAGTACAGTTATTGGCGAAGGGTTGTGTGATATTGGAAAAACTGCATGTGTCAGTTCCAAAATGTGACTGGCGTTTACTCGAACGAACATGATGATGCCCAAGCGACGTAAGCGGGTAGGCGCAGTAAAAATTTGAGATTGTATTACTCTGAATTGCTGTTTCACAAAAGTAAAAACTTTTCATATTTTTTTTATACTGCCCCTTTATAACATTTACAACAAAAGTAAAAACTTTTCATATTTTTTTTATACTGCCCCTTTATAACATTTTTGAAGAATGTATGAAAAAATATTTCTCTAGTGTGGTAAAACTTATTTATCGACAAAATTTGATTGTATACCGACCCACGTGTAGGTATTGTAAATTAATTTAAATTAGAATACGATACATTTAAGTAGAGAAATTAAATTTATTTGTTCATATCGCTTTCACATAAATAACTTTTTTAAACATCTTACATCTATCCTTATCAGACCATGTTTTCATATTTACGTCTTGCTAGTAGCCCACACCTAAGTTCGAAGGAAGCACGAGTTAATATTCCCCAAAGGACTGAATATTATAAATGACGTCATGACATAAGAATTTAAGTCATACGGACAATTAGATTCAATGTAGTTAGTTAATCTAATTTAGGTACCATGTTATAATTTTATTGTTTATAGAAATTAGCACTATTGCAATGTATAGCACTATAGCAATGTGGTGAAACAGGTGTCATCATCAGTATACACCTGCTTAATCAAACTGGTGTGTATTGGAGTTAATTTAAAAAAAATAATATCTAAAAGTATATAACAGTAATTGAACTGAAATGTTTTTTTCAATATTAATCGAATATACCTATTTACTGCAGTAACATGCGATTACTAATGTTATTTATTACAATCAGCCATCTCCAGTTATTTGTCGTTTTTAATTCGTAAAAATAATCTAGTAAAAGACAATTACAATTATATAGTATGTGTTAATCAAATACGCTTTACTACTACGTGTGTACTCCTCAAATCCTTTAATATAAACGAACAAACTTTCTACTGTGCCAATATTTTTATTAATTAAGAACGCATGTGTAAGATAACAAAGATTTATTTGCTTAACAAAAAAAATAACGGTTGCCTGAAAAATTAAAGGAGTATGAAACATGACCTAGTTAACATAGGAACATTTTCTCATTAATGAAATGTACAAAAAGAAAGAGGAAAAAGGTTTATTACACAGATGTCATAAATTTTGATACGTTAGTGATACCTAGAAAATAGTAAAAAATTGAATTTATAGATCTGGCACTAATACTATTAAACTGTTTGTATACAATTCAACTTCATAAATTGTACATAACTAGTTGTTTCAATTTACTTACAAGCCGTAAACATGTGTCAAAGAAACGATTTTACGCGACGCAAGCAATAAACTATATATTGCGTAATAACTATAAAACAAAACCCTTTTTCCGTGCGCATGATTTACTATTCTGTCGAATTTCACACATGCAATGGGCACACATGCAAATAACACACACTGTCACAACACTCACCTATGGTCAAAGCGTATGGTCTTGCCCATGTGGAGCGCCAAGTTGTAGCATCGATCGACACAACTCCGTGATTTCAGGATGATTCAAATTGATCAGATGGACGTACATCTGTTTGTGAAGACTTAGCTCCCCTGTCACAGCTTCCAGCCTCTTAAGCAGAGCATCCTTTTCTCTCAAAAGAGTTTTAACCTTTTCCTCCACTTCCCTCGAGCGAACTTTAGCTTTTTCGCGTGATTTTCTCACTGCAATATTATTACGTTCCCGCCGTCTTCTGTACTCATCTGTTCCCTTGTCTAAAGCTTTCCCCGATGATCGTCTTGGAGGGGGTGGTTTGTGTTTTAGTAAAGGAGGTAACAAGGGAGCACCTAATGGTGGAAGGGGTGTAAATCCTCCTCCGTATGGACCACTAACACCAACCGGAGGCTGCACATTATATTGACCTGTGTATTGAGCACACGTCACTGATCTTCTGAAATCATGTGGTTCCGGTGGTTCCTCCTTTATTGGAGGCGCCTGTTCGTGTGAATTAGGCTGTACAGGTGCGACGTAGGATGCGCCCGAGTGAACAGGTTGTGGCATGTACGCAAGAGTCGTCCTCGCGAATGGCCTGTGCTGTGGGGACCTGGATCCGGGGAGGATCTCCTGGAATAATGCCATGGAGTCCTCTCCGCGAAATTGGTCCTCTATGAGGTGTTGTAAGTCCAAACTGATTTCCTGTCCATTGAGCTCGTCTAGTTCCGGTGCTGGGAAGGGGGTGCGTTTGTCTTCGCCCGCCTTTTTCAGGTCGGGTTGCGGCGGCGGAGGCGGTGCCGCTGCTGCGTCGTACATTTGTGGTGATTCCATACCGCCAGGGCCTATAGGCCCAGCGGTGCTGCTACGAGTCTCCACTTCAGGGCACTGATGATCACTAGAGCACATGCACGGTCGCGTGGCGTAGCACTCGCGGGCGGAGCGGGCACGTGGGTTCGCTCCGGCGGTCGGACGCTGACTGACGGAGCGCGCGCGCAAGGCTGTCCGGAAGGAAGCTGTAGCTGAAAGTTCGCAAGTAAAAGTTAAGGCTCGCACACATTAACGCCGACTGTAACTTCGAAATTGAAACCAAATTTAATTGAGCTGCGTAATAATAATATTTTACTCAATTATATGAATTATACATTAATTTAGAGGCCGCGCTGTATATTTTCACAATTCATTAATAATGTATTTTTATATACTTTTATATAGTACTTTATTTAATGTGCATTATACATTTCTTTACAGGCCTCGCTGTATATTTTCACAGTTCATTAATAATATATGTTTATATACTTTTATATAGTATTTTTTTTATTTAAATACTTTCTGAGTTTCTGTTTTATTTTTTTAATTTATTTTGAGGTATAATCACGAAGTTTTTATGTATATACTGTAAAATACTAATAGTTTCGTGTTTTAACACTTTAGTAGCTGTGCCGACATTTGTTTCGATTACGTGAAAATATCGTAAATAAATATGAAAATATGTTAAAATTATGACCAATTATCAAACGTACAGAATATACAGCCGTTCCGAAGGAGTTTGGTTGCAAACTCTGTGAAGAGAATTTTATAGATTCGGTAAATACTAATTTAGTTATTTACTTAGTAAGTGGTAGTGGCATGCTGCGTTGCAGCCACTTTAAGCTGGCACGACCGGTTACCTCTCGCTCACAGTGGAGTTAATCTGAATTTAAGGATATTAATAGGCGTCAATTGTCACTAAACGGCTCCGTATGACTTGAATCTAAATTTTAATTCAGCATCAATTTATAAACACAACATTTGTGGTGTATCTTCTTTTATTAGCTTCTGCGATTACTAACACTGGCTAAGTGACCTGAATCGTTTACCTTCGTAGCAAATATTTCAATAAATTTGAGTTTTAGTATGGCCAAATTTGATAGTTAATATTCTAAATTTGAAAAAAGTAAGTGACAATATAGATTTCCAATTAGTTGGGCAGTGTGTGAGATTATAAGAAGATTGTGTTAGCGTTCATTGATAGAGACGTATGTCACTTGTTCTCAAGAAGATGATGCAAATTGTTATCTCATCTATCATTCGAACATGTCTCTATTATGACGCTTTCTTATTAAATTACACGATTACATAAAATAATGGACCTTAATCTAATAAGAATAATAATTGTGTTCTCAACGTGATTAGCAATCTTTGCGTGAAATATTGTAGGATACAAGTGTGTAAGCTAACACGTGTGCACTATATATTAGCATTCTATGAGCGGCAGGCAGACACGACAGAAGATAAGTCATGCGCATTACCGGGTGTAGCACCGCCAAATTCCCGCCTTCATTCTGTCCTTGAATGTGTCTCTCTGCCTTTTCTTTGAAAGACCCCAATGACATACCTCACGATCTGTGTTTGAACCTGCTACCACTCGACCATTAGGCAGCGCAACAAAGTCGTATATCAAAATGACAAACATGATGATAATGATTCACCATCGACTCCCTTATCATACGATGGCTGCTGTACACGAACCTTCTATTGAACACAAACACATGTTGCCTTTATCTATACTACAATACTTTGATAAAACTTTTTACTACTTCAATTTTGCCACCATCTATAAAATATTTTATTATTTTAAATTTAAATTTGGAGCAAATTGTTTTTTTTTTTGTTGGTCACCAATCGCCAATGCACTTCTATTAATTTGGGACCATGTTTTGGAAGACGAATGTTGGACGGTCATTCATCAGGTGGGAAGATGAGCTCCGTGCAGTAGCCGGTCCGGGGTGGAAGCGAGTGGCAGAAGTTCGGACACCTCGGTGATAATTATAAGCGGGCTATTTCCAGCAGTGAATCGATAAAGACATTAGCCAACAACCATCAGGTAACATTTTTATATAAGCATATTAAATACACCAATTAAATTCTGTTTTATCAAATTAAACCGTTGTAAATTACTAGCTGTTGTAGCTTTGTCCACGTGGACTATAGACAAAACCGTGTGCAATTGCGTTTGTATCTATCGAAATACTTATGTGTCATTTTAGTGCATGAGCCACAACATGGCAAAGTTTCATCAAAATCCGGCTAGTGGTTTTGGAGTGATTGAGTAACAAACATCAATACACTCATATAGACTTTCACATTTATAATGTTAGCAAGATAAGCATTATATTTTTAATTATTTAGTAAATAGAAAAAAATATATTCGAGTCGGAATCGATAAAAAAATCGTTATCAGACGCAAGACACGCTATCTCGCTCGAGTCGCTATCATCACGGACAAGAAGCAACAACCTGAGTTATCGCCACAATCGTACGCAACATCGATAAATTGATTGCATACAATGAGATGTGACACGACTCTACGTGGACAATCGTTAGATGTTGGCATAGGGTTGCTACACAGTTTTCTTTTTAATTATTACATAATATGAATTACTTAACAGATGGTTTTACAAATAGCAATATATAAAGTTTATTTTCGTATTTAAAACAAAGCCTTTTTTTTAGTTGGCTACCGAATATATTCTGTCCATCCCGGCGTTACCTATGAATAACAGGTGCGGGATTTACCTTAACAAATTTTAAGGTTTAAACCTTACACGGAATATGCTCTTGATGGTGTATACAACACATGGTGAAAATTGTATGAAAATCTGTTCAATACATTTGACAATACATTTGATATCTCAAACTGTATGTGGTCAACTATCATCGATCATATACAGTCAGCTTTTCGGGATTTACTGCTATAATATCTAGGAGTAGATATAGCTCACAATCCAATCGAATAAATGGACGCCACTTCCGTGTGTCAGCAAAAAAATTGACGTAAAATGTGTTTTGAATGAATGATGGACTTACTTAAGTCTCGTTTAATATTTACATAAATGTAACAGCTATTGGTCTCATTTCGGTTTGTGAGTTTTCAGTACCATTCGAAGATACGAGGAAGGTTATTAGGAAGAGGTAGTGCCGTGATGCATGGGAGGATGTAGTGCCATGCACAGTACATGGCACTTCATCCTATGCAACGGAATTGGGCCCGCACGATCGGGGAGGTATCACTCGCTCCATTATACCGCCATAAAGTGACATTATAGCGGTTTGGGGAGGGGGCAGGAGTGTAACGCATCGGCATAGTAATTATGTTGATGTTCATGGGCGTCGGTAGTCCTAAAAAAGGCCGATTTCTCGTTTGCCCCCTATTCTATAAAAAAAAACATCTACACGTCTTTTTACTAATACGTTTTATTTGCTCTGTTCTGCACAGCTTACCCTTAATTCTTTTTAGAACCGATTACTACCTATTTTGTATAAAGCCTTCTTTGTTTTTTTAGAAGCGATTACTAACTATTTTGTATAAAGCCTTCTTTATTTTTTTAGAAGCGATTACTACCTATTTTGTATAAAGCCTTATTTATTTTGGGAGTGGGTACAAAATATGTCTAGTAGGAACATTGTACATATGTTCACAGAAACGAATCCAATGTTATACGTTATGAAGTTCAACTTCGCTGCAATGCAACATGGTAGGTAAATCTATGCATTTCTGCCAAATTGGTTAAGGACGTACAAAAAATTGGATAATAAATGTTCCAACTTTTCTTGTCTCTGAAATAACAAACATACTCTATATAATCTGAATTGACTAAACAAATGACTTAAGCTCTAGTTTGGGGTGGCAAAAGAAACGAATTTAGGCACCACTACGCAGTACATGTTTTACCATAAATTTTTTATAGAATATAAAGACACGTGTGGTCGGTGACTTTTAGTAACTACCGACACCTATTAATATCCGCATATTCAGATGCGTCGTACTCCTTCACACCATGCCTCTGATGGGCCAACGGATACTCATAAACTACACGAGACACGACATAGCTGTTGTACTACTATAATCTATGATGGTGTCATGTGAGCAAGAGGTACTTCTCCGATGGCGCCAGCCCAATTAGGTTGCAATGCAGCATGACAGTTCCTCTCACTATTTCAATACGATATGGCGATATAGCAGATAAATAATTTATGAATTATTAGATTTAGTTACAACAACACGTGTGTGTGACCCACTCGGTTTTACGTGAATCGTGAATTTGTTTGATAAGCGTTATGCGATATTTTGTCGTCGTTGCGTTTTTGTGTAATGAATTTATATTTCCTTGAAACATAAGTGTCATTGCCCTTACCATTTATATTATAACTGGCAGACCACCCGCCCGCATCATTGGACAGTAATAATTTATCTTAGGTGTACATTGCAAATTTACTTTGGCAAGTATTTATTTTGTTACTCCATGCAATTGAAAAATCCCTCATAACATTTGTTAGATTTGTAGACTTTAACTAATAGAATATAATTTTCTACCCTTTTCAGTTTTCACGAAAGTGAAATTGGCATACGTATATTACGTATTTTATACGTATATCCCAATTTCCCTAAAGATGAAGGTTTACACGTAACACATAACATATAGTTTTATAAGGTATTTTTATATATACTATTAAAAAAAACTGAGAAATAATTGATCACCTGGTCTAACCAGTTACCAGTCTTTTGGTAGGTGATAGCCGACACCTACGAACATCCGCACAATCGGAGCTCGGATGCCCCAAATAGGCCGGGCGCTCTGCACCGGACAACAAGTTAGTTCTATAAAAACTATATAGCCGTAACCATAAAATCGTCCTACCTGAATTTTGGCTACGGCAGTATATCCGTAGAAACGAGTAGACACCTCCGTAGGAGATGTTACAGTGCCTAGTTTGTGAGGGCACAAGTGCACTATTTCCTTATCATCCTACCCCAATAGGACGGAAGTGCGACACGATCGGAAAGATCAGGCGCAGGACCCACTGCTTAACCAACGCGCGGAGGGGCAACACCGCCTATTTCTCGGCACCGGACTGTCATGTTTAGAAAACCCCAATAACACACGAAGTGCAAACCCGGGAACACGCTAACCGAAAAGCAGACGGAACAGACAGTTTCTTGTTCGTTATGGGATGTTTTTTTTTATAGAATAGGAGGGCAAACGAGCAATCGTTGCCGTTTTACGAATACAGACGCCCATGAAAATCCATATAATTACTATGTCGATGCGTTGCCCTCCTTCCCCTTCCCCCCAATGGGCCACCAGGGAAGGTATCTCTCAGTAGGAGGTAGTGCCATGATGCATAGGAGGAGGTAGTGCCATGCATCGTGCATGACACTGCATCCTCCTATGAATCGGAATTAGGCCGGCACGACCGGGGAGATACCTCTCGATCACATAATACCGCCGTAAAGTGACACCTTCAGTGTCGCGTTTCGTGCGGTTTTTGACGCATCGGCATAGTAATTATGTGGATGGATGTTCAAGGGAGGTCGGTAGTTCTATAAAAAATCGAATACTCATTGCATAACGCGTGCATGAGCCGCCCGTTCTCCTGATGATAAGTGCGCTCCGCCCAAACATCGCGTTACCGTGTGGACTTGATAACGGTGTGCTACACTTGAAAGATACGAATTTTATTGAGCGTAATCGTCATAACAACAACAATTACTTATAATTTACAATATCATTGTTACCCAGATTCTTAAAACATGACCACAAAGTCATCATACCGTGGTTCATGCCGAATTCATTCGTCTACTACCTAGCCTTAGCTGTTACTACTCTCTTTGACAAAGATTGAGATATGTTTGTGTGATCATTGGCTGTAATAAAAGATCAACAATAGTTGCAAAACTTCTGAGAGATATTAATAATTGATCTATCAGGTGATATGGGCCCACGAGATTAAAAACTTGCTGAATTATATCCGTAATTAATTCCACGTGTACTTTCACCATATGAAAATGATAAAAAATTTGGCCACCATAAAGGTTTGTTGGTGGTAAATAGTAAAGCTAGTAACAGCCCCTCCACTGGTGGGGGTGTGGTGAGCGGCCTGGCTGTGATGCAACTGCGCTGCCGAGGTGTAGCACTCGCGTATTGAATTGGCATGTGTACAAAATCACTTTTATCAGGATGTTTGATCCCCCCACGTGGTGGCCTTGGTTTTTATGTAAGCTTATTATTTTCTTTCGAAATCGAGACAATTGTCAATTAGAGATACTGAAAATAATTATTATCCAACTGTTTATAAAAAAATGTATCTATTGTAATATAGGTACAATGGTAAGTCGATAATTTTGTTTTAAGCCGAATAGAGATTAAGAGAAAGAAATGGGAACTTTATTTGCTTTACAAGCTACGAATGACTTTATTAAAGAAGATGGGCTATAAAAAATAAAACCTCACCAGCACTAATAAAAAAATAAAATAACAACATCTAGATAGTTAGGGATTTTTTTTTCCGAATTCGCGGAATTAATTACAATTGTGTAGAGTTCATTATAATTACGAGTGGGGTACAGGGAAGTTCATATTCATTGCTAGGAATCCGCTCGCCATGAAACTTCATGCTTTTCAAAATTGCGCAAAATGTATTAATGCTAAATATTTAACTACTACTAGTAATGTCGTCTCAAAGTCCTTTAGGGTGGTAAGTCATACATTTATTTTTCATACAAATGAAACAGACACACACAAATATACTGAATAGGCCAATTCGCGCAGGCACGATGTCTCAGTGAGTGGGTAAGTAGGCGAGCGACAGCAGAAAGTGGTTAGTGATTGTGACGCAACCGCGCTGGTAACCCAGTCACCGCGTGCTTCGACACGAACAGACTGATATTCTTACATACTTATTATCATTACTGACGATTACTGCACTGCTGCTGCACTCTACAGACTCCAGTTATCCTGGCACATTAATCCCTTGCATGGACATCGACCGGGTAGCAGGAGCTTAATTGCGATACATGAAATAACTATGGCAATAACCATTTGAACAAATAATCTACTGTGCCAGGGAACAGTACTACATAGTGCTTCTGTATATCTGCAAACCAGTCTGAGTGTAACCTGTCTCGATAACATCTTTTAAAGAAAGATGTCTTAGTGATGGCGGTGAAAAGTAACAGTTACTGGATTGATTTGAGCGACCGACACGACTACGTCTTGGTGTTCATTTAATTATGTCTACATGAAATATATCAGCGGCCTTCGGTTTGCCTCTCAATGGATCAATATAGGCCGGCGACGATGATGGTGATGGCCTTGCTATTTTTTTAATTGGACACCCAATGGATGAACATACCTGCCCTCGCACCTCAGTACTCGCCTCTAGAACATTATTAGCGCGTAACTTGAAAGTCGCAAGGGACATACGTACTCGTGACACTACATAGTCTAAATGCCTAGCTGAGTATTACGAAACATAGATTATATAACTTTGCCTTTTATAAGACTTTAATTATTGTTTTTATATAACAATAAAAAAAAACTTTATTTTTTTATTTGTGTCACTTGAGAGAAACTACAAATTGAATCTCTTGATGGCGATTATTATCGATGCCCCTAGTACGGAGTCATTGGCGTAGGCACGTGAGTTGACGAGTTTCGTCTTTCATCCCTAACTCCATAAAACCGTGGTACAGTTTACAATAACATTTTACACGACTCTTATACGATCCACTAACGGCCATGGGTATCCTCGAGACGAGTATTTTCAGTTTTCCTATGCCCAAAGTGGTTTGGCAAACTTTATTATGACCAAGGTTTTCCCCCCTATGTTTTACTACAGCCCATAATAAGCACCCTTGACAGGGTCAAATGTAAAGATATAAGTGTAAAAGTTTGAATGGATTTATCGATGTATGGATGATGTTTATTACTACTGTTTGTTGCACCAAAACTAATGAAAGGACGTTTACACCGGAAGAACGAGCATTCATCACCTTCGATGAACCTGCACTTAGACCTTCTTTCCACAGTACTTATAGTATTAATCAGAAAATACATATATTTTTAAATTATTTATTTATTTAATGTTAAATATTGTACAATTTTATTTTTCAGTGGCATACGCCAACTACACGTGATATAAACAGGCATTCATTTCGTCCATTTGCATTAATAATACCAAGAACATTGTTTATTGTTTCCAAAAACGTATGAAAACGAAACATTGTAAATTATTTGACACCTTCGTCCACCCACATGTACGCTAACTTTAATCATCAAGTTACTACGCGTGGGCAACTATAAAAACATGAATTTAGCTAGCCGAACGGATATAGTCGGTACCAAGGCGTCATGAGCAACGTGCATTCAACGTTACGCAACCATCCCACTCTCACTTTCGCGAGTGAGGTCTTTGCGATCTAATACCATCATAATATTTGACCACGTCGCTTTTATGCTTGCCTAGTATTATGACTAATAAGAATTTGTAGGTAATAACCATAACATTTGGAAATAGGCACCTTTTTAATTTCATAGTAAATAAAGAAAGATGGGTTTTTTCTGTAGACAATCATTTTTTTTACTATCTATACAACATATTTCGTTTTTTATGTATCGATCTTATTTCTTTTTCTTGAGATTTTTTTCATTTGTTTTGATGAAATTCATTATCCTAGGGAAATCAATGACAATTCTGAAAAGTTATATCCACGTTACATGTTCTTTTATATCCTTACTTACCTACTTATAAAGTTATGACAATTTACATAACGTAGAATAACAGCAATAGGTGTTAAAATATAACTTAACAAGAAAGAGTTAGAGAATATTACTTAGAATATTATATGCATATTATGGCTGACATATTATATTGTATTTATTCTCTTAAGCTTTCAATAGATGGACATTGCTGCTACTTTGCAGGCACATGGGGCTGACTGGTTATTTAAGTTGAATATATTATTAATGAAAGACCTGGATCATGGTGCGAGCTTTGTCATGGCTATAAAGCACTGTATACCTTCGGCGAAACACATTGAGAAAATAGAGAGGACTAAACAACAGGTGGGGAAGGCACTTTTGTACAAGGGACAAAGGCGAGGATGGGAACCTCACCTCATCACACTTTGTGAAGTTATAGGGGTATTCGGTGGTGTGAGGCAACTTGGCCCTTTGAGGTCGTAACGTTAATTCCCTTTGGGGGAATTAATACTCAGGGCACCTCACTGGAAGTGGCCCACCGTGGTTTTAGTGGTTATTCCGCAGAGTCTAGGAGTCTCACGCACCACAGGAAAGGACTCAGGCCCAGGCCGGTAGTGGCGCATAAATGCTTAGAATCTGCTATAGTAATATAACACCTACATCTTATGTGGTACTCAAAAGACAGTGAACATTGCAGCGGTGAAGAATTATGCTGCTACGACCGTGGAATCAATTCTACTCTTAAATAACACGATTGTGAAGAAATAGCTATGCTGGTACGTACGCTGCTATTCGTTGACAGTATCGGATTGTCGGACGACTAATTTTCTCGTATATGGTGAGAAAATAGACTAAATTAGCCTTTACAAAAACATTACTACTTTGGACAGCATTAAAGTTGTCAAGTAATTCACAGAAAGTTTCGCAAAACTTGTCTCATACTGATTTTCACATGTAATTTTTTAAAATCTGTTCAACTATTCTATTTTTTGTAAACATACAAAAGGAAACTTAGATAATTTATTTCTAAAAAAATAATAATTAAATCGCGAGCACCAGGTGTACTTTCTTTCTAAAATCCTACGACAGTCCGGGAAGCGACCATTATGATAATTTATTTAGAAGACCTCTACCAAGCAAGCAGCGTACGCCGCATTGCTTCTTTTTAAAGTATAGGAGGGAGACGAGCAATCGGAGCCTCCTTTTGACTGCCAATGCCCATTAACATCCGCTGCAGATGTTTATTTGAGGTGGGATAGGTATGAGAGTTATAGTTAGTAGGAATGTTAGAGTTTAAAAACATATTTTTCCTGGTCTATCAACTTTGGATATATTGGGACAAGCGTATCGTATTCCTTACATGTTATTACAATTGGCGATTGAAGTCCCAAGTTGGTTTTACATGAAGGAATAGGAAATAACCCCATTACTAACAATGGGGTGTCTGGGCAGATTATATGGGAGCGCTAGCGGCAATCGTGCAAGTCTTACATATCGTTGTTATGTTGTTTCTTATCTGACAAGTTCGTTGAAGTGGTAGTAACGCAAGAAATGAGCGTACGTTGAAGAAACACAGTAAGGCAAGTCAACAATGTTTTGGAGTGGAGGCCGCGCACCCGTGAAGTGTTCCCGTACACGATCTTTACTCCAGAAAGAGGCCGTATATAACATAAGTCTATACAGCGTGATATTCTATTCAAGTTAGATGATAGTAATTACTAGAACATAAATTGTCTTGGCCTTAAAGAACCTTTCTTAAGCCTAGTGTCAATCAGGAGGAGTATTCTGTAGTGGAAAAGGAAAGGGTTGATTATTGTTCTCTAGATGTACCTATACACCCATCTTAATGCCTGCTTGAGGTATTTCATCGGTCAAAAGAGGACTGTTTTGTTATCTCCATATATAAAAATCACATATAACGGTGTTTCCGGAATGAACGCCGAAAATTCAGAATCGATTTCGATGAATTTTTGGTATACCCTTGTAATTTTAATTTTGTCCAACTTAAAATATAGGCTATATTTTACTATGACTATAACAGCCATAGCCAAGTATGGCCGGGTCGGCTAGAATTTCATATTTGAAACTGTAGTCTGTTGCTTGAACACCCTGTGTTATCTGTACATAAATTATGTATCTGTCTCGACTGCGTCTTATGTCAATTGTTGAACAAGAATTCTATTAGCCCGCGCATTATTGTTACAAATTTAACCAAATCGTATGTATGTGTCGCATCCTCGGCGACTGAATGTTTAAATGTCTGTATCCAAATTTCTCGACTTAAAAACATCGCGTACGTATCACTGTTTCGTCGAGGCTTCGGGCGAAAGTGTGTCATGCCCACGCGTCTCGGTAGAGGGGAGGAAGTATTCCAACTCGTAAAAGATATCAAGTAGTGCCAGGTTAACAGAACCTCATTAATTTTCTCAAGTATCAGCTACTAAGGAAAAAAAATTCCCCCAGTTATTATCACGTATAATATCACGATTATCTTTTTAAATGAATTAGGGATAAATTAGATTTTATACAGGTTAAATAGGTAATTCGGAATCAAGAGTGTCGGTACCAGTCAGAGCTAGCACTGAAGAATAATGTGTATATCAAATCTTACACGTAACGAGAGCATTTTAGATTTTACTCGAACATAAATGATTCTGAAGTAAAATGTGCGCAATTGACTGTACAGTGTTGCGTCGCAGGACAGCTCCAGCGTTACGCTGCACTCTAAATTGGTCGATTGCTGTTACAGACGATTTTATTCATCATACTTTTTATAATCCAAATAATATGAATAGAATGCCTAGAGTAAGCAGACGCTGGCTTGGCTATTTCGCGCAGTGTAGGAGCCGGCCTACTGAGCGAATTCGGAAACAGTGGCTCAACTTGTGTAAATCAACCCTTATTTTTATCTTTCAAGCATTCTCCTATGTTATTGTTTTAGCCTGACAGAATTTCATAACGTGTCTCTCACGGGGTATATATGTGTCGAATTTTATTTATTAACATTTTATTTCTTTATCATCATTTATATAAGCACAAGATGTGTTTGTATGCATGCAACTAAGTAAATGCAACGAACTACAACGTATATAATTTATGGTTTGCTAACAGCATATTAATAATTCATTTATTAGTTTTACCTTTAATAAAATAATATATTATATTATAATATAAAGTAAAGCAGCATTATCCATTCATTGCCGTGGATAAAGTAATTGTGGCTAGGGTAATTGAAGGCACATATTATTTACGTACCTTATTTAAACAGCAATATACGAGTCAGCACAGGAATATATTGGATCTATGTACTCAGGTTATAAATACTGTTACAATTATAAATTTAAAATATTACATTTGAATTTGGAATCTGTCATTTTTATACGATTGTTCATTGTATGTTCTCATTTTGGTGGCAATACGTCGTAAAATATTTTTCAATGTTAAAATGGAGTGTGGTGATAAAGAGAACGGAATCGCTTTTATTTCATTACACAATGTAGGTATGGAGCCAAATGCAATCTTTAAAACTTTCCATACACTCGGTATTAGTCAAATGTTTGTACAGGGCTATTAATAGGTACGATGAGAGAGAGAAAAAAGTTGTCCTAGCAGTATGGAAAATAGTTGGAAGAAATCCTGTGCGACAGCAAAATATTTTATTACTGGCAGTGAAGCACCTAGAAACATGTCGCGTATTTTAAGAGATGGTCATTTCTTAACTGTTACATTAAAGACGAATAGATCCGAGATAGAGAGAACAATCCCTACTATTGGCAGTGAAGAATTTTCCCATGGAAAAAGTGGGTGCTTTTATTGATAACTGGCCTCAGCGTTTAGACCACTGTGTGCCTATGGAGAGAGAGAGGAGATTCTTTATATTTTAATTGTTTCATATTTGTGTATTAAACTAACACACTGTGAAAGTAATAAACGTATGACGTGTCTTGTTATATTGATGAAATAATCAATAAATAAATTGAGTATTTTATGATTATATAATCCTAATGAGTTAGATCTTCTGTTTCGTCTTAGGTTAGTCCCTTAAGCCACAGAGAGAGTTTCTTTTTACAAGCACTCTTTCGCAATGAATAAAAAGAGAGAATACGATTTAATTTATTATAGGAAAAAACGGAAATATTTAAAACAGTAGTACCTTTGGGAAAAACTATAATTGCAGATGATGGTAGGGCAAACAATACCTTTACGACTCCGACGCTTAGTTGTATTAAGTTGCAGATCATAATTTAGTTGTGAGTGTTTCTTTATAACCGCAGCCAGGATAAATAGTTGTCTGATGGTAAGTCCTTTCAGTGCATATAGACATCAGAGGTGGGCATAAGAAAAGGAAGGGATGCACCGACCTTAAGGACTGCCCGTTGGGCTCTCTCAACTGTGAGCAAATGCGTCTCAGCAACGCCACCCCAGACATTAACGCAATACGCTAACATAGATTGGGCAAGTGCAAAGTAATACGGATTTGACTACTGCCTCTGCGATGCTTCTCTATCTCCCTTATTTAAATACACCCTAGTCCTAAGTGCGGAAGGCAAGTGAGGGTATCATCCAGCACGATGCCTAAGTATTCATTATTATTGACGGCGGTTAATTTGGGGCATAGACAGCCACCATTTGTCAGGGCACAATTCAGAAAATGCGAAGTCAGGTAGTGATGTTTAGCATTTGGTTAGCGCTTTCTATGGAATGCAATACATCTAGTCTTATTATCATTTAACGATAGAACATTATCAAAAAGTTATTTCGATACCATATTAAAACCTCTCTGCGCTAACGCATAAACATCAGCCCAGGAAACGGAAGATAATGATGAAATGATATATATAGAAATTCGTTCTGAGCGGATGTCTGTACCCTAGAGCGAACCTACCTGACAAATGTCACGTCTGTATGTGTTGTAGCTTCTGAGATTTCGTGATTAATTTGAGTGGTATTTCGCTTTTATATCCATAAATATAAATATAATTTTATATCCATAAATATAAATATAATTTTATATCCATAAATATAAATATAATTTTATATCCATAAATAGGCGACGGTTATATTCTATTGAAAACAACAGTTAATTTAAAAGTGCTCCCATACAGTATAATCAGGTATCAGGTACAAGAAGTAAAATCAGGTATGTATGACCGGCGTTGAAGTGTAGGCTACGCAGTTACGTCTCGTGTGATTTATGTAAGTTTCTGTAGGGTTCTGAGACTTTCCGACTTCAAAAAGATACTAACCCTTAACCATAGACGTACTATTATACCACTTGATAGTATATATGGGGATGATCCGGGCGCGGTTCTCAGGTTAGCTGATCCGAGCCCTTCATCTATCACTGCCGCTGCGTCGGACAATTAATTAACTCAGTTAAATCTGCTATTCTGTTTTTGAAATTCAGAGAGATCAATAAAAAAGTAAATGTTTTTCTTATAGTGCCACGTACGGTGCGTCACCTAAACGGAATTTTATTGTTAACTTAATTTTACGCGGGAATCCGATCGCGTCTTTTTTATAGTTTTCTAGTCTCCCGAGACGCGTGCTGCAGGGATCAGCAGACGCGTGCCACGCGACACGTATCTAAACAGTGTAGTTAGAAGAGGTACCTAACGTATGAAATACATAGTGTCGTAAGTGTGACTTTTTATAATGATGCGTTTGAATGAACTTCTGAGCCATCAACATCTAAGAAAATACAGTGACAACAAGACAACAGCCCCAATAACAAAAAATTTTGGCATTGTATAAAAGGCGAATCTATTGTGGATGAAATTGATTTAATTCTATCGGACCGCGTCGATTGAACATGACAAGACTTGCCTGATGACCAGCTGCTGCCGCTTGTGTTCCTGATTCTCCGGAAGATGATTCGTTATCTTCTTTTCTAGCCAGTTATTCTAGAAAGAAGAAGCTTTTTTATTTTAAAGCCCCCGTATGCTATGCAAAGGAGCAATCGGGGCCCTTCGGTGACTACCGACGTCCAACGACATTTGTATGATTTTTACACAAATGAGTTTCCCCCAATGGGCCACCGGCCACTCACCAACCGCTCGAAACGCCTTTATGAAGTGAGCGAGACCTACATCCCCGTCATTCTGGCCCAATTCCGGTGCATAGGACGATGTAGTGTCATGCACCATGGATGGCACTACCACCTCCTATGCTGCATGGCACTATCTCTTCCTATAATAAGTAACGCTATAGCTGTATAAGATGCTATAAGGCGGTAGGCTTGCAGTGCCCAAAACCGACCTACGACAACTGCTGCGAGAAAGTGCCTTCATTTTACTTTTGTATTTCTTTTTATTAAAACCGCCCTTAATACGTCATTAAAAAACTCCTTATACTTAGAGAACATTTTTTGACTTTTCAAAAATTCTAACGTCGTTGTTAATTAACAAATATTTCCTTATGAATACAAATACAGATTTTTTGTTTCTTATTTTATATTGGATGCTTAATTAAACAATAAATAATATTCACAAGTAAATCAATATATTGCATGATCTGATGCATGTGTCATCCGTACGTCATTGACAGTGTCACAAGATGACACGTCGGTGTTTAAGGGTTAAAATTGATATAAACAAATAAGTCGTGTCTCCCACGATTTAATTTGAATAATTCTATTGAAGGTACTAATTGTGATCAGCCGTTTCTCCCGCGAATAATCTATATATCAGGATCTTACAAATTTTATGTATTTATGACGCATATATACAAACGAGCAGTCGGAGCCTTTTGATAATTACCGATGTCCATAAACATTCGCATAACAGTTAGGGAAATGCGTTGTCCTCCTTACATCCAATGGGCCACCGGGTACTCGTAAACCGCACGAAATATGACACCGAAGCTGTCACTTTACGCCGCTATCAAATGAGCGAGAAGTAATCCTCGGTCGTGCCTGCCCAGTTCCACTGCAATACAGCATGACCCCACCGCTTACTAATATTTAAGTTACATTTATTTCTTTCACTCGATCGCCCATGTCTCACTAACACAGATTTTTTTTATATTATAGGGGGACAAATGAGTAATATGCCGATGTGTTGCCCTCCCTTTTGCCTCGCCCACCCCCCCCCATAGTACCGGCTACTCACAAACAACGCGAAACGCGACACCGTAGGTGTCACTTTACGGCGGTCTTATGTGAGAGGGAGGTACCTCCCCGGTCGTGCCAGCCCAATTCCGTTGCATAGGAGGATGCAGTGTTATGCACTATGCATGGCACTACCTTCTACTGGATTGCCATCACTTCACGCCTCGGCTACGTGAGCTAAATTTGTTGTTTAGACACTGTAGTGTCGATTTGGCTGTGATTACTCTCTGCTTTAATCAACGAGTAACATTAGAGAACTTGCGCGGAGATCTGTTTACACTTCATATTTATTTGGCACGTTTAGTACCTTAAACAACTTAGTACCTTATACAACTCTTTGATCGTTTACAGTTGGATGAATGTTGGATATAGTTTTTTTTTTTATTAAATTGTTTTCTAATTAACTGTTTTTAATTTATTTAATTATTTTTTATGATAATTAATTACGATTAACAAAAATCACAAGTTTTTACGCAGTTATATTTTATTTTCTTCCTTAATATTAATAAGCCGGATGAAATCGAGAATGATTTTACCCGACTTGTCCTATAAGTAAGGATACGTTTTTGCTAATAAATAAAACATCAGTTATCATTGTTTTATTCAGAACAATAAAAAAAACCTAAATCTAACCAAGGTTACTCACAATACAGGGCAGAAGTCACTAGCTCCAACACAATTGACCAACTAATTCCTATTTGCATAACATTTATTGTATGATAATCGCTTGTCTATTGATCTATTTGATTATTTTATACAAACGACGCTTCATTTCATGAATCATGAGAATGCTGCGAGGTACCAAAATACAATGTACTGCGTGGCGGAGCGATATACACATATAACTACTTGGAGTCTTTGGATAGCGGTTAGCGGCCTCCAGAGTAGCAATTAGGCGTGTTTGTTTTAATACTGCAATAGGCCAAACTAGGTGGGAAGCAAACGACCATAAACATCCGAACCACTAGAGGTTCTGCAAGCACGTTGCCACCATAACCCTCCTTACCCTTAACGCGCCATTTGGACCAGATAACTCATTACTACTGTAAGTACAGATAAGATGAAGTTAAATATTCAATCATTTTAGGAGCCCGGGGAATAACGGGCGTTAAAAGTTCCCGAGGAGATCTCATACTCAGTAGAGTCAGCCCCAGTAGCGAGAATTGAAACGACGTCATTATATAGCTCAGTACTTTTTATGACTTAAATATAACTGAGCTCAGGTGATTTTATTACAATAAAACTACTTTTACGGATTCTATCGCGGCGGACTCCACCCGTTACGATGGTTGCTGCGTAGCTTCTGAAACGTCGGGCTGGCTAAATAATTAAATAAACTGCGACAAAATCCGTAAAAGTAGTTCTATTGTAGTGATTAACATTCAACTTAAGACATAAAGATTTTATATCTGTTTGTATTATCCAGTATCCAATTCCGATGGGACGGCACAATCCGACACAAATGAAATGAAATGAAAATGATTTTATACAAAATAGAAATATAAAAATTACTTTTGACGTCACAATTGTAATAAATCAACGATACACGGATGAATGACTTTTTTATATTATCGAAGCACAACCGAGAATTCGAAGTTTTTTTGATGACCGGCGCCCATATAACGCACAGCTACCATACCGATGGGCTGCTCTCATTTTTTCCTCCCCTCCAATGAGCCACCGGCTAGTCACAAACCGCACGAAACGCAATACCGGAGTTGTCGTTTGTACCTACTCGATTATGTAAGCGAGATGTAAATATATAGTTTAACAGGTCAAAGATCCTTTTTTTGTTGTCGTGTTTTTATAGCACAAGGGGCAAACGAGCAATCGGAGCACTTTGATGACTACCGACGCCGATTGACGTTCGCTTAATCGTTACTCAGATGCGTTGCCCTCTTATCGTCCCGTCCCCCCAATGGGCCAGCGACTACTAACAAAGCGCACGAAACGCGACTGCGACGCTCTCACTTTACTCTGGTATCAAGTCAGTCCGTACGAGCCGACCCAATTTCGTTGCATAGGAGGATGTAATGTCATGATGCATACATGACACTACCTCCTCCTATGCAGCATGGTACTACCTCTTCTTGAACTGAGTGAAACGCACTTACGTGCTATCACCATCCCGGGGTGGTTTCCAGTGGTGCGTGGGGTTCGCTACACATTATACTGCCGAATGCCCACTAATGCCACCGCGAGTGCTATCAGCGCAGCCTTTGGTGAGGTGCCCAAGAAAAATAAATAATCAGGGCGACTCGACGGCCAGTCAGTCCCTAAGGGACCGACGCCATCTCCATAGAACGGTTGCCTCGCACTACAGGACAACCCCACCGGCTTGTGGTGGTGCAAGGCAACAGTGCGATCGGGTGAGGTTCCCATCAACGCCCCTTGCTCCGTTCGCAAAAGCGCCAAATCCTGCTCTTTAGTCCCCTCTTATTATAAGAGGGGTACAAAGAGCAGCGCCCTTGGTTCAATTGGCTTCGCCCAATATGTCCCGCTTCAGCCTGGGACTACTGAGCTCCACCGCCACGAGGCTGGAACTATGTTGGACGATCCTTGGCGAATCTGTGGTAAGGTGAAGGTACGAGTGAAGTGTACCCTGCGCAGTATAGGTACACGTAGACTGCGACGTGACATACTTATAACATAGTAAATAGGACATTAAGATAAAAAAAAACTATCGAGTGATATAGATGATAAATAACAATATAAATAAAACATTAATTTATTTATATTATAACACAGACTGAAGTTAATCATTGAGTATCACACACACACGCACGCACAGTGACCTAAAATTGTAACTAAAAGATGCAAACAATCTTTTTAAACTTTGATACCAGGGACGGATTTCACGCTTTAACATTTTATTCGCAAACAGGTAGAATACAGGTGCCTGAAAATGGAAATCAACCCTTATTAGTCTACAACTGTATTGTCTCATTATAGGAAGTCTAAAATTGAAATTCAATTAAAATTCTTTTATAAATAGATAATGTCATTAGCGATATGATCCGTCTGCATAAAATTATTGAAATAATACATACGTACCTACATAATGTACGTAATAATATGTAATTCTGAGGTTGGCTATTTTCATAATGTTCGTACAATTAGTAATACCTAATATGTAATAGCAGTTTAATCTAATGAAGTGAAAATATCTTCAAATAGAATTCTTATAAACCACTAATTAAAATATATTCTCCTACATATATATAATAAATATTTAAACATAATATAACACTACTGGTTCAGACCCAAATCACGTTTTTAGAGTTCTGTAGCCAAATGGCAAGAAAACAGAACTCATATAGTATCGTCATATCTGTCCGTCCGTATGTCACAAACGTTTTACTTGGAGGATATGGGTACTGCCGTAAGTCTTAAACTTGGATTTTTATATTTTGTATGAACTGCTACAAAAAGATGTAGTACGATTAAAAAAATAAAAAATCTATACTGGGAGATAACTTTATGTGAGAACATAAACGTGTGGGGCGTCGAATGGGTCCAGGCGGATGAGATCAAATCCGTTTATAAATTTTTGTATACATCCAAGTCGAACTTGCTGTGTACATCCAAATTAGAGCAGCAGGACCGGAGAGGTAACTCCCGTTCACGTGATATAGCCGAAAAGTGATACCTTCGCCGTAGCGTTTTGTGCTGCTTAAACGTGCTGGGAACCCATTGGAGAGGAGGAGGAAAGGATAACACGCATATTCGTAGCAATTTTACGGATGTTTGTGGGCCAGTATTTATCTATTTTCAGTATTTTAAAAAACCGTTAACGTTTTATTGTAATATTTTAACTTCATTTTAATTGATGTAATAACGAAAATATTCATGTCAAATAATGGCCAATTTTCTTGGCAGAGTGCAGCCCTGCATTTTTCTATTAGTGGGCCTGCCCTATTTTAGGGATTGCAACATAGGGACACGCACACATTGTTACTGTTCTACGCATTATTACGTGGATCTCGTGTGTGCGTATATAGCGATGGGCGCATGTTATTATATCATAGCAAGTTTATTTATAAAGTAGCCGTTACTCGTGACTTCTTTTGCATCGTTATACTTGTCTCGATATGTTAGCTTAAAATAAATATTACAGTGTTGATATAACAATAATAAAAACGTTTATAAGTCAAAAAAATACAGTGAATATAATTGTTAAAGGTTGACATCTCCTAGTAGAACTTACTATACTTGTGTCAAGAGAATATTCCATCTTCCATGTATCCATTTTTGTAATATAAAAATATTACATAAAAGACTATATTCTATGTGTATATGTGTGTGCCTGTTTTGTGTGTGAGAGAGAAAAAAATACTAGATCGTTTTCATTTTTTATTTTTCGTTAATTTTACAAACAAGCATGGACTGCTATGT
>JAFELO010000525.1:579548-601405 GCA_017140195.1 Eumaeus atala | reverse complement strand
CAAGGCTCCTGTTTCATCATAATTTAGTGTTTTTAACCAGGCATTAACTGTTTTCTTACAATCATACGTATATATTAATCAATTTATTTACCCGGTTGTAAATATGAGCAGATTGATTTTGAAACTGCCTATAGAAAAATAAATCTACGACAGAAATTTGTATAAAACTGAAGATGTAGTGTTTTGGCTAAGAATTACCTATGAGCAGTTGTCTTTATAATTAAAATTAATAATCAAAAATTAAATAAGTCCTTTGGTATATAGAACAGCCTTATTGTGACGACCGATTTCTGGCGCCCAGAAACATGAACACAAACAGAAGTTATACAGATGCGCTAACTGCAAATCATCCCATAAAGTGCCACCCGGACTTTCACAGTCGATTGAAAATATTAAAAAAAAAAAACAATATTAAACATAATATAATTTCCTTTATTTTATGCCACTCTCACCTCCTATTTAATTAAAATAATAACGCAAGTTGGTGTATATTCATCATAATTATGTCTTTTTTTATTTGTGCATTTTTTTGTGAATATTCATCATAACTATGTCTTTTTTTTAAGTAACAATTGATTATAAACTACAAACAGACTCTTGAATTTTACTTGGTGTATAGAAAAAAAAATGCTTGCAAATAAACGTTGCGCCATCACTAAGTTATGTGATCCTAGTACCTTATTATGCTTCCGGGTTGTAATTGTCTCATAAAATGGATCCTTATGACAATGTAAGCCTTAGGGATACCTACTCTAGGTCATAAGACTTCTAGTAGGCCACTCCTAGGACCTGAAAATTTTTGAATGTACAGATTGGCGTGTTTGGTTAAATTTGGTCTGCAATTTCGACGCAAAGAGTGTGTGGGTTGATTTTATTTGAGTGAATTTTATTTGGGTCGGTTTTAATAGCATAATATGTCAGATAATAAACGACATAGAAAATCAGTATCCAGTACTCCACGTCCAAGCGCTTTTACAAGGTTGTGTAACATAGACAGTAGCTTCGTATAGAGGTCCACCAACATTTAAAGACTCATAGTGACTACCCTTAAATATACGAACAGATGTGATGCCTTCTATGCCCCATTTGAGGAATCTTTAGTTTATTTTAGTTTGCCCCTATATTTCAGAAAAATGGGTACTCTAAATTGTATTTTTAAACTTAAATGTGAATTTAATTGAGTGGATTAGTGAATCAGTAATAAGTTTCTAGTAGTTGTTGTAAGAAATATATAGCTATGTATTTTAACTAGTGTGCCGTACGGTTTGGTTGAGCTGCTTAAAATAAATACTTAGAAATTATTATTTTTTTTAGAAAAAAAAAAATATTTTTTACGTTATTCCCGGGTGTGTTTGCAATTACGAGTACTTTGAGCATAAAAAATAAAAATACAAATACTACTGCATTTGTAATATTAGTCGGTTAAGTATTCACTTTTATAAATTATCGTTAGTTTTTAGAGGTGCTTTCTACGTGAAATAGATTTTACATAATAATAATAATATTTTAGCTTTCGGTTTTGTTGCTTTAGAGATAGCATTTGACAGAGTTGTGCGAAAGAAGCCCTGGGATACATTACCCAGCTATGGGATAGAGGGACGTCTGCTGCTTGCTTAGCACTCCATATATTTGGATTGCAAAGCATGTGTGTGGGCGGACGGCAACATATCGCCCTGGTTTAATGTCAATGTTGGCTAACGCCACGGCAGGGTTGTGTGGTGTTAGCTCGCCTGCATATTTTAAATGGATATGGAAAAGTGTATGCGGGGATTGAGGTCTTTAAATGTGGGAATGTGAATTGGTGTTTTAGTGATGAATTGCCTGCTTAATGCTGATGGTGCAGTTCCTACAGGTGGAATGATCTGAGCTACAAGCACTAATCACAATTATGAAAGATGGTTATGAGAATATGGGCTTACAAATGTATGTGAACAAAACTAAAGTTTTAGTCTTTATATTGTGTAAGGAACGTAAGAGCAGCGAGCTTGGCTCGGACATGTAGAAAGAATATCTGGTGAAAGGTTAGCAAAGCAGATATACAGTGCGAATGTGGGAGGACGTAGGTACCGAGGCAGACCAAGATCGAGTTGCCAAGATCAGATTGATCAGGTACTGTCCTAAGGTGGTGTCAAGAGTCTTCGTAACCGGCGTGTTTGTATGAGGAGAGTAATTAATGAATGAGGAGGAGGCAGGGCAGGTATCGTGACGTTTTTTATAGCATAAGGGGGCAAACGAGAAATTGGAGCATTTTGATAACTACCGACGCCCGTGGACATTCGCATGATTGCTACGTATTGCGTTGCCCTCCTATCATCCCCCCTACCAATATGCGCCTCGCTACTCACAAGCACGAAGCGCGACAGCGACACTGTCACTTTACGCCGGTATCAAGTGAGCGAGAGATACTTCCCCGGCCCATTTCCGTTGCATAGGATTATGTATGTTATGCATCAATCATGGCACTACCTCCTCCTATGCAGCTCGGCACTACCTCTTCCTAAATGTGATGTTCCGCTCTCTCTCTTCCTACCCCATGAGGGAGCTGGCGTGAAGATGTGTCGTGTTGTTGTTGTTATTTTAACTTACGAATGATGAAAAATAATTTAATGTCTGCCAGTGCAGTGATTTAAAAGAATATCTCTAATAACGAGGTTTTCTGTGTAATATGTAAACTTATCTGTGTCTCTGTTTTTGCGGTGCAATTTCTGAAATTTTTCCGTAATTTGCACTCAAAGATAGATCACTTATTTTTAAAATGATCAGAATTTCGTCACTACAAGCAAAAATATCCCTAAATAGAATAATAGAGTTACGCAGAAGTAGCCGCGGCTTACAGCTACTTTAAAACAGAATAGGTAGTATAAACTTCTAGATGGTTGGCAGGGAATCCATGTTGGATAACAGCACATGGAATAAACCTTATTGTATATAGTACTAAGATATTTCAATCGGTTAGGTTCCGAAGCTTAAGTTATAACTTGAGCGCTGACATTTGTGTTCGTACATGATTTATCACTTATTATTTAACAGTTGACTCACCAGTAATAGATACGTAATTGCACTTAGCCTACTTTCCATATATATATATAATGAGATGGGAAAATAGTTACAAGTTATCTTAATATAATGATGGTATTATACTTAATTTGATTTGATCGGATACACTGCAGCATGGGACGGCCCATGCTGCAGTGTATCCGACCGACGAGGTACAAAACTATGCTGCAGCTACACATTTTGTGCGGTTTGTGAGTAACCGGTGGCCCATCTTTTTCTCCGGACCGTTTCGTTGTTGTTTGTATATGATATAAAAGTGGTTACTACCACAGTTCACGAATTCTCTGGCAGTTGCCGAACGAACGAATACATTGAAAACTTTTGCTTTCAAAGAGCAGTACTCAGTCAAATGCACAAAAAATTAAAATCGAAGTAGTATAATATATTAGAGGTAGTGCCATGCTACATTTCAGCCGAATTAGGCCTACGCGACTGGGTAGGTAGCCCTCGCTAACGCGACACCGCGGTTAGGTCATATATATGCCATATCGCGTTTTGTACGCTTTGTGAGTCGGTGGTCCATTGTCGTCGCTTCAGCATAACAATTATGCAAACTGTATAAAGGCGTCGGTGGTCGTCAAACATCGGCTGCTCCTTTGACCCCTTATACAATAAAAAGTACGCTTGTACCACCGAGCGAGTACTGTACACACCAGCGTGAAGTGTTACATCCTGTCATATTTCGTGCGGTTTGTGAGCCGGTGGCTATTAGAGTACCCAAATTCACCTATTGATATGCAAGTATTTTACAAGCTGTTTGTCGCAAAATTGCTAACACCACGAGCAGACCATACCAAACAACGCGTCTGCAAAACCTACGAACACCCTCATAAAAAAAATACTCACAGTTTTATAACAGAGTCTCACGCCTCGATCCTATCAAGTGCGTGTGAGCCGGGCCGTTTCGCTTGAGAACATAACGTGCATTTCTTGCATGTTTTTGCTATCCTAGTACTTTGTTGTGCAATATATTGTCATTTTAATTGTTTGTTGATCCAATAACTAACTGTGCACTATCTATCTTTGAGTAGTAGTTCCCTGGTGTTTTATTTTTCTACTATAGAAAAGACGAACCACAACGAGTATCGTATGTAGAGGCACCGTCCATTGTATCATCATCATCAAAGCCATTTGATTTCAATTGCTCTCTTTTATCTAGACATCCCCTTGGGGTTAATTAATCTTTGTACCTTCATTTCTAATATCTATAGGCACAGTCTCGTTTAGAAATCAGCAAACGTAGCAAGATCGGCGAATTAATGGCATGGGTCAGGAACAAATTGATAAGAGGTAGGCATCTTAAAATCAATTTGTTCCGACAAATTGTTAAAATGAGACTTTCGTGGACCTTGAGTCCTTTAATGAAGACTAATAATCGTTAAAATATAATTATCATTACTCAGTCCAAGAGCTGTTAATTAGCCGCAAGTATCTTTTGAAGTCACATGAATCACAGATTTATAGGCGATAGGTATTTGTCGTGGAGTCGGCTATAATAATATACTGTAGGTACTATTTATGATACACCTACGTGTAAATGTGTACATAAATGTTAAAATTAAGAAACGTGAGAACGTATCAGATCTGTCTAAGGAATTGATTATACAGACAATTGAAATGGTAATAGCTTTTTATGCATTCAGATAATTGTTACGCCTATGGGTGTTAAAAGTACGTAACACTCGCACTGATGCATTTAGTCGGCTAAAAATGGATGATACTACCATTAGTCCTTACCTGTCTGTGCGATATGACCTTTTGACTGTTACCTTGTAGTCTAAAGGAAAGCATGCCCAGCCGCGGATCTATGTTAGAGCCGTGGCTGTTGGACCATAAAGTTTTTTTGTATTATTGACATAGGCTAATCTCTATATAATATTTATAAATAATAATATTTCCTCCTACTTATTCCTCCTTCCCTTTATAGACTACCTGCTTAGACCTCTGTTGTCATAATTCGGTTACGATCCTTATTATTTTGTTTATTGTTTAAGTCACTTTGTCTTTAGGACGGAATACTTGTTTTCTTGGAGCTATTCATACGAGTTTAATGCGCCCGGCAAATCATTGAATTTGTTGGGTGTAATTTCTAGTTTTCTTCGAACACTAGTGGTTAGCCAGCGGAAATTTCAAAACCCATGCTTCGATCATTGACCGGAGAACCCATGAAATATTTTTAACATCCAAATATAACAATTTACCTACTTCAATTAGCAGTTACCTGCACATATTCGGCTGGAGCTCTACATACAAAATTATATGATAACGAATTATTTATGTAACGAATTGGGGCGACACGACCGGGGCGGTACCACTCCATCTCGTATCGACGAGTAGAAGACAAGTCAGTAGTAGCAATTCGTAGCTCGGATCGTACAGGATGGTTTCGAGCAATATGGGATACCCACATTAGTGTTCTATGAACGATACCTCGAAGATCAATTGATACCCCCGTAAAGTAACACCTACGGTGTTGCGTTTCGCGGTTCTGTGTAGCTGGTGGCCCACTGCGGGAGTTGGAAAGGAGGGCAACGCATCGGCATAATTATGCTGATGTTCATGGGCGGCATTAGTCGTTGAAATGCTCCGATTTCTCGTTTCGCCCCCTATACTATAAAAATGATAGAGCAAAGAGATGGTGACGGAGTAGCCTGGCATGCATTATACGACGTAGGTAACAACATTTTTAAATGGAGATGAATTATTAGAAATCACCTGCCAATATAATAAATTCGTATCTCCATATTGTAATGGAAATCTTCAGGTGGACATTATAAAATTAGGAAAGGTATTTCACGAATACCCTCCGACATTGATAATCCTCACATAGTTTAATAAAGCGCTATCTAGCAACAGACAGCGTTATTTGAAATTATTACTCAAAGAAGATTATAATATATATATATTTCCTAATTTTTTTTGTTAATTGACTTCTATTTTGCGTGTTAATTCATTATTGTTTTAAAGTGTGTATGTCTATTATAATTATTTCCATTACAGATAAAGCGTCATCTACCAAATGAATAATAAATTATTGTAGTTTTGGTTTGGGGACGTAAGTGCCATCTAGCCTGGAACTGATAAACTATTTTAAATTTCGTTTAAGGTTATTGTTCTTGCTGTATAATAGTGACAGTAGATGTCACTTTGCATTGCATTTATTTACTATGTTATATGAGATAATAGAGGCCGAGAACGGAACGCATAAAAAAAATCAGTAACTCTCCATCTCTCTTGTTCCATTACTTTTCATGGTACTTAGAATCATTCTTGCAATAATTATATAAAATATTTTATATTTTATAACTTAAAATGGACCTTTTTCTTTCTACTAAAATGTATCAAAAACTATTTCTATTCTACACGGTGTAAGTCTATGCAATCAAACTGCTTAAGTTACATACAATTACATGTCTAACGAAGAAATGATAATTTCAAAGGTGGCATAAATAAAAATATATTTATTACATCGTTAAGTTTTTAGTAAGAGCCAAGGTGTAGTGCCACGTAGCTTAGCAGCCGAATTGGGCCGGCACAACAAAGGCGGTACCACTCGCTATAACAAGATATCCATGTGCGTTCATAATTGCGAGTTGCCCATTGCATCCGAATATGCGGATGTTAACAGGCGGTTGTAGTCACCAATGGCCTCGATTGATCCCTATATCGTCTGCTAAAAGTAAGTTAGTGATCAAAAATGATTCTAAAAAAGTACGTTCTCGATTGATCCTATATCGACTGCTAAAAGTAAGTTAGTGATCAAAAATCATTCTAAAAACATGTTTCCGCCCGGGATCGAACCGGGGGCCTTCTGCGTGTTAGGCAGATGTGATAACCGCTACACCACGGAAACCGATGACCTATTTTAGTTATTTAGTACTTATAAATAAAATGCTAAGGAATCATGGCTACGGACACATGTAGATGACGCCATGAAGATTTTGATAAGCTACAACAATTACAGCTAGTTGACAAGTGCCCTTTTATGTAAATTTGTGTGTTCGTTAGACTCGGAGAAATGTGAATGTGGTGTCATTCAATTTCAACTGTCTAGCTATCATGTATTATATGTTATTGTAACAAAGATTTTTTTTAATTGCAAGTAACGTTTATTACTTTTACAGTGTGTTAGTTTAACATACAAATATCCATTCCATGTCAATGGTATGTATACTTAGGGACTCCAAATTATCACGGGGCGCTTAGAGCAGGCAGCACACTCTAAAACTTACCATAAAACATAGCCACATAGGATTAAACTCGGGACAAAACGACGGCCAGTCTACAGCTCTGATGAGATCCGAGATGTTCGCTACCTGCTACTACTCGGCACTGAGTCTTGCTTACTTGGTTATTGAACATGATCTTATTGAGAGTTTCGATTAGCGTCTCAAGAATTGTATCTTAATACACTTATGCGCCAATATTTTGATACCTTTTTTACAAAAATATGGCTCAGTCACCCCTTCATAGCTAACACCGCACCAAACCACCACTGAAGTCGGATAATACCCACGTATCACTCTTTCGAGTAATTGTGAAGCCATTGAGCATAAATATCGTCATTTTGTTTGTTAAAATGTTACTCGATTGTAGAAAAATTCTCATCCGTAAACAATTTTTTTCTGTGAAATCGTAACAACTACTGAAGCGGTACGCAAAACTTTACCATCCTATTCAACTTTGATTTACCAGTTAAGAAATGACCATCTTATAGGCTGCAACTCCTGAGTGATCCGTTAAAATACGCGACACGGTTTTACTCATTGTACCGACTAATAACCCGGTACACACACCTTTGACTAACAACAAGTGTGCGGAGAGTTTTAGATATTGCATTCGGCTCCATACATACTTTGAGTAATGCAATCACAGCGATTCTGTTATGTTTATCAATCTACTCCATTGTAATATCGCAAAATATTGTACAATGTACTTGCCCCATGTGAACAGATGAGAAAAGCAAAATGAGAAAGCACAATAAACAATCGTATAGTAATGTCATTAGTTTCCAAATTCAAAGGATGATTTCAAATTTTATAAGAGGTAGTGCCATGCTGCATAGGAGGAGGTCCTGTCATGCATTGCGCATGACGCTACGTCCTCGTATGCAACGGAATGGGGCCGGCACGACCGGGGAGGTACCTCACGCTAACTTGATATCGCCGTAAAGTGATACCTACGGTGTCGCGTTTCGTGCAGTTTGTCAATAGTAGGTGGCCCATTGGGGGGATGGACAGGTGAAAAGGAGCGTAGCGCATCGGCATAATTATGCTGATGGCCATGGACGTCGGTAGTGGTTAAGAGACTCCGATTGCTAGTTTGTCCCCTATACTTTGAAAAATTTGAAACATTTTTTACGGAAAGCGAAAAAGGAGGTGCTGCTAAGAGCAACATCAGAAATTATTAACAAACCACTATTAAAAAAGGGTTTGGCATTCATAAAGAAATGCACGGATAAATAGTATAGCAACTAATGCTATTGGGTTAACATTTGATATGGTGTTGAAATAAAATGGAAAAAAGAAAGAAATGTTTATTACAATTTATTTATAGTATCAGATGGGTTCATCTATAATATTCTTATATGTTAACGACCTCCGTAGGACGTGCTACGTATCTGATACGCTTCCAATTCTATTGGAATCAGCGAATGAGAACTGAAAGTCTTAACTAACTGGAATAATACTGCAGGATATTAAGTAAAATTTGACCACTTGCATCTTAAATCAGAGTCTCAAATCTTTCACATTATTAATACCATCACTTCTTTCTTTCTACAAAACTGAAGATTTTAAAGTGTCTTCCGAACATCTCTCCGTCACCCAGAGTTTGAGGAAGAGGCTGATTGAGGGTTTCTGGGAGAAACAGGGAGGTGACCGCTGCTACCACACTCAGAACCCCCATGATAATAAGCGGCAGTGACCTTGAGTAAACGGCCTGCAAAAATATATAAAGAATACGTTAAGGTGTTAACAATTTAAAGCTAAAACTGCTTGTGTGAATACACAACATAGACTAGCTTCAACTTGATCGCAACAACATAATGTACCCAATAAAAATTTGAACGTCTATAAATACTTTTAAAGTAAACAAAATATATAATGTTATATATCCAGTCCTATAGAATAGTAACTGAGAATTTCACAGTTTTGCTGAAGATCTCTTTGACTTTGAAGTAAAACCTTCTCAAGTGTGTTGTGCAATTTTTGGGTGAACCTAAACCACAAAACTCCTGTCATGGCTATTGGTGTGCTTCCACTTCTGTCGGCAGTCCAATGGCTGCCTCTGCCTTTCTTCAAAAAATAAATGAGCAACTTACTAAGTGTACGATGTATGGACAAGCCAGCAATCCAACGCCAGCTATAAACGACGAGGCACCCATCGCTTGCGCCCGCACTACGGTGGGCAACAGCTCACCTATCTGGACATAGAAGACGGCAAAAGAGGCAGCCGCACAAAGCCTACCCAGCATCGCTAACGACACTGTTATCCACGGCCACGCTAAAAAATAGAAAATAAATGTCTCAACGATAATTTTGATATACCACTACGGTTTTTTCATACAGCATACCTTAAATTGTTTATTAAGAAATAAGTTTAATTAACCTTTAATGTAATTTGTTATATCTTCTCACTGATATGCATATATTTTTTTGTATATTAGAGAGTGAAGGTTACTAGGCACTTTGCACATTTATAGAATATAAAGAATTACACTATTTTAACAGTCTGTACCTACCACAGAACAGAGAAGACGTCTCTGTTCTATGGACAGTATATTATCAACATTGCGATGATTATAATGTGAAGTACATTCGCTATATATTAAAATATAGAAAAGCTTAAGCAGTGAAATAATTTAATTTACCTTCGGGTACAAAGACACAACAGAGACATGAAAGCCCTCCAAGTAAAAGGAACGTGGTCAACACCCAGCGTCTACCATATCTCTCCATGCTGAACCATGCTATGAAATACGATGGCAATTCAACAGCTCCACCTGAAATTTATCTTTTTTTATATTACTGTTGCAATTATGTAGATACTTATTTACTTCTCTATTAAGAAGTACATATTTGATTCTTGTATTGCGACACATCATCCCTACTAGATATTTACTAAGGCAATTCTGACTGATTCTATCTACTCTTTTGCAATTGTTTTTGTTTTGTTTTCGGGAAAAGTAATTTTCCTGGAAGTTCCCAAAGTTCTTTATGACGCGAAAGCTATCTTTCCTTCTAGGTTATCCCTTTGTGTTTCACATTTATATAATTTGTTTTCAAGAGTAAACTATTCTGCCCAGAAAAAGGTAAGTGTCCTCTCTACTTAATTAGAGCTATTTTTTTATTTTATTAAGTATTTGCAATGTCCAATTACACTAAAGGTTAAAACTACACTATTGAAGGAAGTCACTGGATAGTATTAGCACTACGAGTATTACATGCTATTACCATGATCACCATTAATTCTGAACGGCCGTTTTAAATATTTTATCTTGTGGTGTGTATTGTACTTGGTAATTAAATATAGATTTTTAAAATTAGTTTCATACGAAATTTGACAAAATTCTATCTGATCTATCCGTCGATAGATATAATAATGAAAACAGCTGTAAGTAGTAAAAAACTTACCTATGAAGAATGCCAAATAATCGTCCACACCTAAATTCGGTGAATTGTAACTAAGGCTATTATAAACTACTCCAAGCGCAACCCAATTAAAAGTTAAAATTAAAAACTTTTTTCTAATGTTTGGGTATCGGAATAAATCTAGTGGAGATGCTCTACAATCTCCTTCTGAATTTTCTTCATCAATTCTTTTTTTCTCTTCCACGTCCTCATTAGAATCTTTCAACAAAATTCGATGAACTACTTGTATTGATTTCCTTCTAAAGTTAATCATTGGTGATAGTTGTTCTGCGTGTAAAGATTTTCTACGTGAAGCCAAATCGACATGAGGACCTTCTTTATTCGATTTCACATCTTCGTCATTGCTATTTTCTGACTGACAAATTTTATTAGTTACATTTGCTGATTCTTTATCTGAATTTATTTGCTCCTTAGATCCGCTTCTATTTGGTATTTTTGTTTGAAATGTTGGCATATTATTAATTCTTCTGTTATTTTGTTCTTCGAGATATGACTGTGACTTTTCTAGATATCCATTTTTATTTCTTACTATTGTAGAACTTAGGTCGTCTTCTTCTCTAAACATTTTCTGCAAATAAAAGATATTTTTTGAGCCTGGCCTAAGTGTAATAGAAATACATTAAAAATAAGGACCAATCTATATGATAATATTTACTCTAACTGTAAAATTGCTTTTAGTATTTATTATTTATATATTCATTTAAGAAAGGCAACTGAAATTGCCTTTCTTAAATGAATATATAAGAGAGCTAATTTAATATAAAATTCTGTTGTATTTATCTGGTAGGTATATTATTTTGAATCGTTATTCTATCATAAAGTCATGCTGCCGTCTCTATTGTGGCTAGACAACTATGCAAACTGTATATTATTGCACAGGTTTGTGTGTGTACACTTTCGCGCTACTAAAGCTTAAACGCGTTTTGCGAGGCGCAAGTATAATAGAAATTGAAAAATCTCAAAGCAGTTTTAATTGAACCAGACAGGTACACGAGGTAATCAAATATTTTTATCACATGACGTGCAAACATTGAACTCTCAGTACTATGTCAACTATTACTCAAAGCGTATAACGACTAACATGATAACAGCAAGGTAGAAAGACCCTGACGGAAAGACTACATTTTTATTTAAATATCGCCATTTGGTAATTTTGGGGTTGATAAAATTTTATTAAGGACTAAAAATCATTTGTTCCAGGTAAATGAAATAAGTACGCCCATAACACCAGTGCGTTGTTGCTAAAAGTAAATAAAAAAGTTAAGTTTAATTGGTTTAAAATAAAACTTACATGTAATTCAATGAGAAATCCTCGAGGCAACGTAATTCCATTTCTTCTTGCAAGATTTCTGTAAACTTTCTCAGCATCAGCTACGCGTCCTCTCCCTACTAACCAACGTGGGGATTCTGGAATCAGCCAGTAATATCTGCAATAGTCACTCTTTAATTAACCCCTTTTAGCTTGCAAATATTCATGATATTATAAGATAGAACCTTACCCAAATAGTATAACAAAAGGAACGCTCGTAGCCAGGGATAAATGATACCAGTCCCTTACAAGGAAAGCCATTAAAGCCAGCAAACACATGCCACTTGCAAACAGCATTCCCACAACTATGCCTGAAATGATATAATAAATTGAATTGTCACAAAATAAAATGGAATGAAACTACTATCTATATAACATACCAGTATGACTTGCTTCGTTAGTAAAGGAATCAGAAAATGTAATATATCTATCTTTTTTTGTATATTACTTTTTTATATTAAACTCTTTCCATAATATTATTTTGGTATATTTATTAAAAATAATGGAGTTCCATTGATAAAGTTTTAGCGTAAAGTTTTTGTAAATTAGAATTTTACCAGTGTATGTTCTTTTTGCCGGTGGCATTAATTCTAATGCTAAGATGAAAGGCTGTTGATATAGAGCGGGAAAGAATAATCCACCCAGCACTCTCAGTGCTGTGTACACCCAATAATTGCTTGAAAATGATGCCGCGATTGTTAGTGGTACTTCTATCAGTATCATTAGAAGTATTGTGGGCCGACGTCCATATCTAAAACAATGATACTATAAGAAAAAAACTTTTATTCACTCAACAAAGAGCTCTTTCTTGAATATCATTAATCAAAATTCTTACGTAATTACATTTCTAGGACTTGTTAATGAATAACGATTTTCGTATCTTTCTAGCAAAGGCGAGGAAGGTTCGCCGAGATTCGAAAAAGAGCTTGTTTTGTATGTATAGCAGAATCATGTGGAACATAGGAGAATCATATGGAAAATTTATAAGGTGAACAAAAATCAATAAGGCTTCTGTCACTTCTCTAGTTATATTCGTTTTTCGGTGTAGTTCGTTGTTCAGTAGTTCGCAGTTCTCCAATGTATTGTCAATACTAATAAATATAATAATGGACCAAATTCCTAATATTAAGTATTTTTTGTCAAGTGTGTTCTGATATCAGCCCCTTGATAAGATTTTTCATTTAATTACCCTGGTGAGTTTAGCTTATGACAAATTCAAAAATGTGTTATTATAGGTTTGGCTTCGAGCCTTAATATTAATGTTATTTTACCTGTCCGAAATTGCTCCAAAGAACAGGTTCCCAAATATTGATCCAACCCAAAAAAGCGTGTTACTAGTCCTCGGCAACCAGTCCTTGTCACACACTAACGAGAACTGAAAAAAACTTCAATGCTTAATTTTTTGTAGAATACGACAGCATGTCAAGTTTTTTGAAAGAGTGTAATTGAGGTATCAAAGTCGGGTGTGGTTGGCTGAATTTAAGGTTTTCGCATGTTTACTTTGTACATATTTAACGCAATTTTATGATTTTAACTCGAGAGCGGTATACCTATAATTTAACTAAAGCTAGACTAGATGAATACAAATAAATTTACGGATGGCAAAGCAGAGAATTCACAAAGTGCATCACATTTTTCTCGCATATTTCTTTTTCTTTTTGCTATTCATCTTTTCGCTATTACATGTGGCAACAGCGACTGCCTTCGGTAAGATGCCTCACATGTTAATCATCATCATCATCGACCGGACGGCGTCCGCTACTGGACATAGGCCTCCCCGACAGAGCCCCCCACCAGCGGCTCCCCGCCACCTTAACCAAGTCGTCACTCCACCGGGTAGGAGGCCGTCCCACACTCCGTCTTTAGGTGCGGGGCCGCCACTTGAGAACCTTTCTTACCCAACGGTTATCGGTTCTGCGAGCAATGTGGCCCACCCATTGCCACTTTAGCTTACAGATTCTCTGAGCTATGTCGCCTACCCTGATTCTCTTGCGGATTTCCGAATTTTGGACCATATCTCGCAGAGGAATACCAAGCATAGCTCTTTCCAGAGCACGCTCAGTGACTCCGAGTATGTTTAAGAGGCCCACATTTAGCGGCCAAGTCTCGGTTCCATATGTCATCATCGGCAGCACACACTGGTCGTACATTTTCGAATTAAGGCACTGTGTTGCTTTGGACGAAAAGATCTCTTTAAGCTTTCCGAAGGCGAGCAACGCCTTTCTGTCGCTGGATTGGCTTCGAGTTATGATCCAGTAATCGGACCGATATTGTGGCTTTCTTGTACAAACACTTCAACACTTGATATATCGATAGATGGTGTGGAACCCTGGAATGACTGGAGCACTGCCGAAGTCTCAACCGGATCGTAGACCTTTTCGTTATCCACAAACGCTTGACATGAGGGCCGATTATACTATTCCGATGTTAATAACAATAGGGTATTTCAACGGCTATCCAGTCCCTACTGACGGATTAGCCGACTCTAACTCTTGCTCTTTCGTCCCACTTATAAGATCTGATTGCCCCGAAGTTCAATTGGCTTTGTCCAATGTGTGAAATGATGAGAATCCCCAAATCGCTATAAATTTATACGTAACATTTTACACATCGATAGTATAATTTTATCTCACAGACAATTTAGTAAAGATTCAAGTTTATAATGGTGTCCCACGTAATATATTTTTCCTGTTACAAACGCGTCAAGTCACACAAGAAGGCTGCAAAATAAGCTAGGTGATTGAATATCTATTTGGCTCGATGTATTTATTGTCTGACTAGAATTTATATTGTGAGACCGGTCGTACCTCAGTAACAAGTGTCCTCTTGTAATGCTCTTCGTTAAACTTCCAGCCGTTGGAGCAATTGTTCGTACCTCCTCGTACTGATAATATTGCATCTTGTATACGTTGTACCTGTTACATATTACACGAGCTAATAAAATAAGCTTTTTAATTGTGTATTATATAATAATAATGTCGTCCTAGCCGCTTTCAGCGGTCATTTCTATAGAGGCTCATCAACTGCGCAGAACATTTTTTTTATATAGTATAGGGGAACAAACAGGCAATCGGAACCTTTCAACGACTACCGACGCCCATGAACATCAGCATAATTATGCCGATGCGTTGCCCTCCTTTTCACCTGTGGGCCACCCCCAATGGGCCACCGGCTACTCGCAAACCGCACGAAACGCACTTTACGGCCGGACCAAGTGAGCGAGAGGTACCTCCTCGGTTATGCCGGTCATGCATAGGAGGATGTAGTGTCATTCACCGTGCATGGTACTACATCGTACTTATTATATTACACAAGTGTGTAGGCAAGTACACTCTCTGTTCCCCTCATTCTCGTGAATACGAGATTCGGACTGCAGTTACATTGTTACATTGACACGGCTGGAGAGAGACCACGCGTAGGGCGGGGGTTATAACACCACTATCTTCCTAAATTAGTATTGTTATTAGAAATTTAAAAATCCTAATAACACTTTGGTCCGATCTGGATCGCGAACCCGTAACCTCAAGACTGGTTACCACTAGATCCTGAGGCACACAAATGTTATATAAAAAAATAAAGAAGAATATTAAAATTACCAAGCACAAGTACGTGACTTCACGTCTATTATTTTGGCAAAAATTGTGCTCTAATATCTACGACTATCCTTATCGTACTTGTATGTAGTACAAAAAAAAAGTTTTCTGGTAAATGTACTTGTAAACAAACGTAATATTTCATTGTTAGATCGTTACAAAATTCGATGATACAAAATAGAGCAGTGTAGTTTATTACAGAAAATACAGTCTGAATATTGTGTTGGTAATGATTTGTATAGTGTAAAAAGTAAACAAGAAAAAGTTAAACTTGCAGTAAGTATAAAATACTTATTTTTTATAAAAAGGTGTCAGAGGAGGATTATTTTTAATATACGTATAGTCCAAGACATGACTCCTACCGACGTATTTCTACACTGGTTAGAACAAAAAGGGTGTATGTACGTAATTGAAGATTTTGAATTACTTCACCTACCCGTTCTATTTCTTTTTCTTGATCTTCATTCACAAAGTGAAGTGAGCTGGCAGCATGATATGAATTAATTTTATTCCAAATTTCGGATCTAAAAAGAATAAATTATATTCGAGGTTATTTATTCGATTTATTTTTGGAATGAATAGTTGTTATTACTTTATTACTATAAAAAATACAGGGTCCTAAAGTTGTGATATCAAGACTGGGCAATCAAAAATGTTATGAATAATTCTTCTCGCCAGGCCAGGCTTCTAAACTCCATGGTAATAGAGTCTGCTGACTTATGTTGACACCATGGGTATAGACGGCTTCTATGGAACATATGTGGACAGACGGACGTTGCTTATATTGCTTTAAAGTGCCCCAATATATTAAGTATAATACCCAATAATATACAAAATGTATTTGAGCATTTATAAAATGATAGCTTTTGGCTTCACGCCAATGTTTACCTCGTTTGTGGCACAAGTAAAATTGAAATTCTGAAAGCGTTAACTAATTTACTATATTATTGCTTTGTATAATATGCTATTTTTAGATAGAGGCGCGTAGATTTATTCAGTGATAGTAACATGCTTTGAGTCTTTTCATTTTTTGCTACTTTGCAGGCATATCGTAAACACGCGACGGTTTTGAGTGAGGTACGCGATTACATGTACCTACAGAAGAAGTGGTTCCATAATGTTTCTTAACTTCAACATACCGATGCGGAGCAAATTAGATGGACTCACCATGATTAATATAACAAATGCAGTGTTCCAGCCTTTTTTTAGTTTACTGGGCAAAGGTTTCAAGGAGACTTAAAATACGTGTTACTGTATAATGTATTCTAACGTATGTGCGTTAGTATATTCTTTTCTATATTGCGTGTACAAATTTTTTTTTTTATATATAACTAGAAAAATTTGTAGTGCAAAATTTAAAAAAATTGGTATACCTATTTAGGTTTCATTTTCCGTTCGGTACTCATAATGAGAATTGCACAATTTTCTTTTCTGTATTCTCTATCAATACAAATCAAATAATACAGGGCCGTAATGGATTTTCAATGAAAACCCAAAAAAACAATTATTTTTTTTAATCGAGGCATTCTGAGCATTAAAACAGGTTTAAAGTGGAAAATTGCATTTTAGGTCAATTATTGTAAGAGTGAAAAATGAAACAAAATATATTTTACCTTACATGACTTTGGTTTTCAAGAGCGGCGTATAATGCTTCTACATCAATCGAGTAACTTAGGCAAGATTCGTACACGCCATCTTTTTTCGGTATTGTCAAATTTCTCAACATATCATCAGGCAAGTTAAATTGTTTGAGTTCTGGTGATGGTGCACACCAATGTTCTGGTGAGGCGTTTGTGAACACCTGTAACAATAAAAAGTTATTGCCCCACAACTTAAATTAAGAAACACGCCTTAAAATATTAATACAAAAGTTGAACGGCCTGGATCTTTTTATATATCAAGGTACAACCTTGTGTCTGAAAGCACAAGTACCAAGTGTGCTATTATTAATCATCCCAGTGGTTTGAAAACAATAATCTGCCTTGCGGTTAGAGCACATTACCTACACACGTTCTGTTAATACACATTATACACTGTAAAACAAATTTAATAACATAAAAGATAAACAAAAACACATTAGGCGCCCGCTGCGCCATTACGCACTAATATATACTTTTTCGAGTGTTATTCAAATTTGAAAATACATTAATGGTAAATAGACAATAAATACATACATAGTTTATTCAATACTAATAAACTTTTATATAAACTAGCATTATCCCGCGGTTTCGCCCACGTAAATCTACAATGGTTTTGCGATATGCGTTTATTGAAAATATTCAAAACAAGGTCCCTGGGCCGGTAGTTTCCGAGATTAGCGCGTTCACACAAACTAACAAGCTCTTCTTCTTTATATTATATCATTATCATCACCATCATCACCATATTCAACATAACCTCTTCACCATCATCGTCAGCAGCCAGACGACGCCCACTGCTGGACACAGGCCTCCTCAGTAGAGCGCCACCGGTTACGCTCAGAAGATTCAAGTGATTTTTCTATAGACCTGAACTTATGCCGTAGAAGCGAAGAGAAGCCCAATACAGCTTCATCGAATTGTCACGGGTGTCCGTCGGGTGACAACATTAGGTTTGGGGTCGAAAGAGAGTTTATTGAAGGTACAAACCGGCCACTGTTATGTACGGGCGGAGTCGGACGCTAGTTTAACTTATAAAGATCATGTGTCATCTATTTGGTTGAACTCAGAACCGTTAAGATATATTTTATGACCTTTTTTGGTTATTGGCACGCAAAAACTGATTAATTAAAATACGTAAAAGTAGTTTTATTGTAATGAGTAACATTCACGTAAGCTTAAGACATCAAAACGTTCGCTTTATTATACATATATTATAAAAACGATTTAAACCTTCGTATGCTACTTAATCATTAAAACCGCCTATTTATGAAAAAAGCTACTCATAAATTTATAGTGATACATTCAGGTGTATAAATACGCATTACCACATTATTTAATTTCAGGTCCTAAGGATGTGAAAAGGTGCTGGACCAAAATGAAAAACATGTTTGTTTTGAATAGTCCATTTATCAAGCAAGGAAGGCTATTTACCAAGACGATACGACTAGTAGGAACGGATTCACTAACGCGGAGTGATGCTAGTGCTTAATGAAATAGTTCAAAAGTGCAGGCACATATCACTTATCTTTCATTGCAATGTGTCGACGCCCGATCGTGCGTACACACTCATGTACCCTAGATAGCAGATCCCCGTAGTACACTTTGCACATAACATTGCTAAAAGAGGTTACTGCACCGATATAACTTGTACACATACTTATTGAGCTACGAGAGCTAAACTCATTATGGTGTTTCATAATTCATTACATCGCAAGGATATCGGTGCTTGACCGCAGATTACGGTTAGGCATAATGTTAACATAAAAGCTGCGAAGTACGCGTTTTAATTCATGCTATAACTAGACATAACGATATTTTACATCTAGGGTTAGCATAGATTAATGAAGTGATAATTTTAATGTTTCATGTTACATATTTTGAATAGTACAAGTTTTCTTTCATGCTATAACTAGACATAACGATATTTTACATCTAGGGTTAGCATAGCTTAATGAAGTGTTAATTTTTATGTTTCATGTTATATATTTTGAATAGTACAAGTTTTCTTTCATGCTATAACTAGACATAGCGATATTTTCCATCTAGGGTTAGCATAGATTAATGAAGTGTTAATTTTTATGTTTCATGTTATATATTTTGAATAGTACAAGTTTTCTTTCATGCTATAACTAGACATAACGATATTTTACATCTAGGGTTAGCATAGATTAATGAAGTGTTAATTTGTATGTTTCATGTTATATATTTTGAATTCAATGAGCATTAGGTAGTGCTCCATTTTTTCGGACCTGAATGTGTAATTTAATTTTTACATCTAACTCTATATTACTTTGTGGTGGAAGATCTAGTGTTTGTTGGTCTACTAGAAGAAATTCCATTAAAGAATAAGTATCTCCTATGAACCAGCCTTTCTCTAATTTGTAAATTTCGATTACTTTGTTTCCCTGTACATGAATGAATAATAAATTCTCAGTCCCTTTTGAAACCAATGTTCTAAATTTGTCAAAAGAAGAAAAGTTACCAAGAATCTTCGCTTATCAAAAAAAGGGTTCATAAAAGCATGTTACATTTGTATGTAAAATGTTTTTATGAGCCTTTTTTATGCTATGCGATCCGAGACGGTATCAATAGAGCTATCTCTACTGATCGCTGATCATAGTATGAAAATTACAAAAAATCTAATAAACAGCAATCAGTAAGTGCGTATAATCAGTTATATCCATAAAGTATACCCGTTGTTTATAGGACGGGTATCCGTTATTTATATATCGGATATGCGTTATTTATTTATCGGATATCCTTTATTTATATAACGTATATCCGTTATTTATGTTACTTATATAACGGAATAATATGTACCTACTTATTGCTGTTTATTAGATTTTTGGTATTTTGTAGTAGACATACTGTCATCAGCAACAAGCGATGGCTTTGTCTGTATTTGATATGCTTTCTCGAGCCTACTGATCGAATTTTCATGCAGTTTTCACCAATGGATAAAGTGTTTCCTGAGAAAGGGTTTAGTGTATAATTCTAAATAGCAGGTCGAGTAGACGCAAAATTAAAATTTATAACAAAATATTCGTCAACGGTTACCTGAGAGAATACTAAAAACGAAGTCGGTATTGCAGCTAGACTACAGAGAAGGTAAAACAGGAAAGTGTGCCAGTGGCCTTTTCTGGTCGCCATCTCGGCAGCTTCATCCAATTCCTTTGTCCAAGTCATTTCACTTCACCTAATGTTCCTGCGTATTTTTGATGCTTATCATTTCCTTACTTTTATTTTGTTGAAATGTTTTCGCGTTCAGATGACAGTATTTTATTATTTCTCATAAACTCACTATTATTTTACTGTGTTTAGATACTTTTTGAAAAAAAATTGATTTAAAACACTATCCGATATAATGCACATCTTGTTTTGAATAATTTCTATAACTACTTCGCTTCCAATAGTTTATTGTTCAAATCTACTAGCGCATGAATTATTTATAAATATATTATGTAAATTTTAGCGGCGTGTGTTAGTTTTAAACGACAACACATTTACACAGTCACGAAGTAATTTTGTAAGATCACTTGTTTCGAAATGTTATTTTAATTAATCCAGTGTGATTTCTTTCAATTATTTAATGATAATGTATTCAATTAATTATTATTCAAATATTAATCCGGTAATTTTGAAATTGATCACTATATGGTTGTAATTCGTTACACCATAGTAAGCTGCACACCCACATTCACATAGACGTAAAACAGTTTCAATGTTTATCCTGTAGAACTTGTATTTATATATATATATTATTTTAGACACGAATATGTTTTTATTTACTTGTAAACACGTGCGTTCTCGATTGTGTATCACTGCGTACTAACTACTAGCATTAATACCAATTTCCATAGTATTATCTTGCGCAGACGCAGAAACAAATTGGTCCATGAAATGCCATTCTATTTGATAAATACTTGGTAAACTGTGTTCAGTGACAGTACCTGTCTATTTTTAAATAGTTCAATGTATTAATACATGTTATTCGTATATATTATCGATCATAATATATTTCTTGCGTGGATAATGTTACATACGAAAGAAAAGATAGAGACCATCACATGAAGCATCCTATAAGGTCATCGATGTGACAACTTTCACAAACTCATATATCAGGTCATGGCTAAAGGTTTCGTGATAAGAATTTCGTGAGAAATACGTATTAGTGTCGACCTAGACAAATTTCGGCCACGGTGACCATGTCTATAGAGACTAACCAACTGCGCAGGACATATTTTAGTGCACAAGTGTGTGCGTAGGCAAAAGTGCACTCCGTATTCCCTAATTATTTTATTCCTGTACACACGAAATATTTATATATTTAAGAAGAGGTAGTGCCATGCTGCATAGGATGAGGTAGCGCCGTACATGGTGCATCACACTACATCCCCCTATGTAACGCAATTCGGCCTGCACGACCGGGGTACTACTTGATACCGGCGTCAAGTGACAGCGTAGTTGTCGCATTTCGACCCTTTTGTGAGTCTGCGTAACAACCATGTGGATGTCCATGGGCCTTGGTAGTCATCATAATACCGCGATTACTCGTTTGCCTTTTATGATATTAAAATATATATATATACATATATATATATATATA
>JAFELO010000525.1:552461-572968 GCA_017140195.1 Eumaeus atala | reverse complement strand
ACGGATTTTATCTATTCTATTTTTTTATTTAACTAGCCCGACGTTTCAGAAGATTTACAGCAATCATGGTCACGGGTGGACTGCTACTTAAATAATTAAATAAACCGCGATAAAATCCGTAAAAGTAGTTTTAATGTAGTGGGAAACAATTTATTTAATTTTCAGTTCGATTTTTAAATCGACATCCGTATTAATATTCATCAGATGGCGGTCAACCAATAGCGGTGGTTAGTCGCTAATTTATTTATCTATACAATACTTATGCTATTTTACATTAACATGAACCTACTACAATAGCCAAGCTAAACCTATCACTCGTACATAAACTTAAACCGTTTACAAAACAAAAAAGTATCTATCAGTTAAAATATACAAAGTAAGTGCTGCCCTTTTGAAGTCATTCAATGAGCAGTATTGTGTATTGTGTTTTGATGTAATTTATCTCATTCGCATATCATGTCAAACAATTCACAATTTACTCAATTGGACTGTAAACCAATCAAATTGTTTCCATTATTCTATGTTTCATTATCCACACTTTACATTAAATATACTTTAGTTTTAATTGAAAATATAATTGCATTTCTAAAATTATTTTAAATTTTGTTTTTTTCCTGTTTATTCAATACTAACAATTTTTTTTTATTTTTAGCTTTCTTGGACAGTATATATTCTTGAATAGTATACAACTATTTGTATATTATGAGAGCTTATAGTAACACAAGAAAATAATGAGTCCGTCTAATTAATTATCTTACTATCTATTCATTCCTTATACATATATTCAAAACATTTTCAAAGTACTAACAGTAAGGTAAAAAAATGGCAATACAGCACGCGAGAATCTGCTCGAAAATTATCATGCTATTGCCCGGTGACTGCACAGAATGCTCATGTTGATTTTGTTCCTCGGCGCATTATGATTTTGTTCCTCGGCAATTTCATTGTAACACTTTGTTTGATCGTAGTAACAAACTTAAACTGTTAGATATCACATTGATGTTTTCCGTTCGATACTAAGATAGATAAAGATATAAAACTTATAAAATATTTATTTTTAATATAATTGTAATTGTCTTAATAAAATATTTAATAATGATAATTGCAGATATTAAATCACTTGGTGATGGAGTTCGTGCATTCATTGGCTTATATGGAAGTATGGTTAGTCTGGTCGAGGTACAATATGGTAATTGTTTATTATAATATATAAAGAGGCATATTTTTATAGTTCTGGTGCACATATCTAATTATCTTAACCATGGTCTAATCTGAGTAAAGTTCTAACCCTAGCAATTGGCCTATGAGTACTATCTAAAATTTGACAAGCAATGATTTTGTTGTGTGAGCTTTTTTGTGTGGAAACTATCCTTCTAAGTTCCCAAGTAACTAACTAAGCTAACAATAAAATATGTGCACTATTTAATTGATTCACTTTGTAAAAACAACACAAATGCAAACAACGCGTGTGATAGGTTGACTTTGCATGAAATATGTTTAAAAAATGCACTTCGTTCAAGTAGAATCTGCCTCGTTAAAACGACTTAAATACCTGCGCGCAAGGTGAACTTGCAAAAAAACTGTCTCCGTACAATGACATGTGCTTTAGTACAGAGACAGTCCATCATTATGAAATCGTGTATCTTGTTTTTTTTGCAAATCAAAATCGATGACCATCAAGCAATTTTTAGAACGACAGTTCAGTGTAATCGTTTATTGTTTATCGTTTTTTTATGTCTTTGCAAATCAATGGTTAGGTACATAGATACTACCAGAAATATCTGGATTTTTATTAAGGTCTCTATGCCGTCTACATGTTAACCGCCTACTGAAAAATCAATAAATATTTACAATTATTTTACATTTTAGTATACTGAGGGCTACTCGTTGACCAGCCACGTTCTAGGTATCATGATATGGATAGCAAAGGGACTGATAGTAGAAATACTTTTGAGTGTATCGTGTAATACCTTGTACAAAAGGATTGAGAGCATACGTCTGGCGGCATTGTTGTTAATGAGACATAGAGAATTAAGTAAGTTCCAATGCCAGTTATCTGAAATGTCCTTTAAAACATTGATAATATTCGTATAGATATGTTAAGGTGTAAATTTACGAAGGAGCTTTTTATAGCATCTTCCCAGATATTTATCATCAACACCTATTTTATTATCACTGTAGTGTTGTTTAAAATGCAATATATGCTATTTTAATATTGTAAAGAGGGATTTAGTAGCAAAATTTAAAAAAATTATATACGGGATGAAATAAAAATCCTATCGCTTTTTCAAAGAATTGCGCGAAAGGAGGAATTTGACAGGAGGAATTTAGTACAGCTAAAGATTATTATGGAGATGATGCGCAGAAAGCTAATACTTTAATATATTATGTATTAGATACTCTTGTTTTAATTAAATGTAATGGTACATACACTACAGCAAGGACATAAGCATCCCCTTGTGTGAACATGTCTTACAATGAAGTGGGAACTGTCAAACACAACAAGTGTTTGACAACTGGCCTCTTTTATTTGACATTTAATAATTTCTTTAAGAAAAGATTTACTTTTTTTTTAATAACTAAGATCTAATTTGGATTTCTGAACGGTCACTAGTTTAGTTAATTCTTCTTACACAATGTGTATTGTATCATGACAAATACTACATATCTTTCTGTTCATCTGATTATTGCCGTATTAATTTCCTTTCCGAATAGTCCAAAGAATAATTAATTTTATTTGCAGATACTCAACGCATGGCTACAAATATTGTACGATTATTGAGCAAAAGATACAGAAAGTTAAGCGCTTGTGGAGTGTTTGTCGTGGATGCAGCTTTACCCCTGCGACTTGCCGCTGTCATTGTTAACTATGTCATTGTACTTCTACAGTTTGCTTTCCTTTAAAAAAATAATTTACTCTAAATTTTACTATGTTGTATTATATCATTTTATACTAGGTGAAATAATGAGGGACAAATTATACACTAAAACCCTTTTGAGAAAATCGATCACATATAGACAGGAATCTTTGGGGACCTTGTTTTGTATGAAAAAATATTTGAAGCACAGTTGACAATTTCATAAAAAAGCCCATTTTACACACGTTGAGTGGAAATGTGAGTGCAGTGTAGCGTCATCGTTCTATTAATTCGAAATAGTAAACTCTAATTCCACATGCATTAGAATTTATGTGTTATTCGTAAATTAAAATGTTGGCATTTTACATATCTTCTTCATGAGGTTCATAGGTAGTGCCATGCTGCATTGCAGCGGAATCGAGCTTGCACGACCGGAGTTGAACATCTTGCTCACTTGATACCGCCATAATGTTATAACGTTGCTCGTATGTCGCCTATACAAAAATTTCAAATTCCTCAATTTGCGCAATCCTTTAAAAAAGGGAGGGCATTTTTTTTCCAAGTATTATATTATATAAATATATATCGTTAATAACGGAAATGCGTATGTGGCAGTTATTGGGTGTTCATTGCTACATAATATTACATACTGATGGAAGCATTCTTCAAAACTCTATATTTTGATACCACACTATATGGGTTTGTGCTGCAACTGCCTCGTGATCCAGTGGTATGGATGTTGAGTCACAGACGAGAGGTGTCGTGTTCGAGTCTCGGGTCGGATCATACAAAATGTGTTAATAGGATTTTCCGATTTCTAATAACAGTCCGGAGTTAGGAAGTTGGACATGTCCAGCGGGGATGTATTCCGCCTGCCTTGGAGAGAACGTCAAGTCGTTGGTCTTAGGCCTTATATCTCCCCGGTCGTGTCGGATTACCGTTCTATCGGCATTAGAGAATGGGGGGAATACATAGTGCACTTATCATAGCGCGAACAAATCACAACATCCCGCGCAGGCCCTCTTAATAGAGGTAAATGGCCGTTCTAGCCAAAGTTCAGCTAAGACGACATTATTATTCTTATTATTATTGTTACAAGTTGGGTTGCCTAAAGATAATTTTTTAACCTCGTAATGGGTCACAGTTTCCTTATATATAATAAGGGGGCATACGAGTAATCGAAGCCTTTTGATGTCTACCGACGTCCATGGACATTCGTATGACTGTTAGGCAGATGCGTTGCCCTCCTATCATCCCCTACACACAATGGGCCACCGACTAATCACAAACCGCCCGAAACGCGACAGCGACCCTGTCACATTACGCCGGTATCAAGTGAGTGTAAACTCTGCCTTTTTTGTCAAATTTTTATTCGACAGTCTTTTAGTAGCTCCGGCTGTAGAAGGGAACGTTAACGTTCAATACATAAATCCAGTGATCAGTTAATGACTGTCCACAAATAATTATTAATATAATTTAATTGACAGTTGTAATATCAAGTTGGAATATAATTTAATTGACAGTTGTAATATCAAGTTGGAATTTGATCTACTTAGCGAGTAAACAATGCGTAACAGGTTTATCCATTCACAGAGATTTACGAGGAAAACCCTTGTTACACTTTCGTCTATGGCAAAAGTCTGTAGAATAATCACCATTATATTGAATAGAAAGTAGATCTAACTAATAAGTGTTAATAGTTATATTTAAGTTTATTTTTATTTTACGTTTTATCATGTATTTTTAATCAAAACAGGTGGTAGGGCCACCTACTATCATTTATTTATAGATATTTATCAATTTCGATGTTATCTTCAGCGGGTCGCGGTAGGGTCAGATGCCTAAAACGTTCATATATTTAATAAAGTTGCATATCTGATGTCGAGCAGCCCGAAAAAAAATACACAGCGGACGTCGCGCGTTATCTTTGATTTATTTAGGTAAAAAAGCAGCTTAGTGGAAAATTTGAATTGCACCGCGCTTTCACATGCGTATAGGTTGGAAGAAATCACAGATGAAAAGTAAAACACCCCTTTTTAGGGGTTGAATTTCCAAAAGATATTTTTTTAGTGCCTACTTATATCATAATGAACTCCTAAACCAAATTTAAAGTCTATCGGCAGTGTAGTTTCAGCTGTGCGTCAATATATAAGTCGGCAGAAATTATAGTCTTAACGTCTTCTTACGACATAACATTCTCATCTTTACCAAAATCTATACATAAATTACTGTAATGGAGTTATTTTGCTAAAGTATTTAATTAAGTGCATTCCATTCCATTTTAACTTTTCATCAATGTTCACATACATTTAAAAAAAAATTAAGCTATTATTTTAAAAAATATGTCTAAAATATTTTTTTTATAAAATTACTAACTCTTAATACAATGTTTAACACATATTTAACAAAACAATTTAAGCTATCATTAAAAAAAATTGATCTAATATAATCTACTGAAAATTGTACACAATTAGTACAGTAGTAGAACAATAGAACGCATAATATAAAATGAATAACTCAACCGGTTATAAGCCCGTGATCGGGGTTATTTTAACATACAGACGACAGAAGGTCGCCAGTGCCCAGAGAGACGAGATCGCAGACTCACACGTTTGTTCTCATAAGGCGTGCAGTTTCTGTTGAATGAGTGGAAATATTAGTCGGATTCCAATGAAGAATATAATAATTTATCACAAATTATAATACACAAAAAAATATTGTGTATTGTGAATCAGCAAAATGAAAGTAAGTAATTTATCTTGTCTACCTCGTAAGTAAATTGTTTTGTATTTGATTGCATGTTCACCCAGGGTATTTTTGTTTTGTCGCAAAAATAGAATTTAGTATAATCCATATCTTTGCATCATCAATAACAGTTATTAAATATTTTTCCTCTGGTTTGGTTTTCACTATTTTTAACTTAAAACAAAGTCTCTAGCTCTAGCGGTTTGTCTGTATGTGATCGATTTTTTCATGAACGAATTTTTTTGCGGTTTTCGCCAATGGATACAACGATTCCCGGTCTTAGTCTATAGTCCATTCCCAGGAATTTTATCCATCGTAGTTATTTGTAAAAACATCCTATGATTGCTGTGCTTTCTGAAATGCTCTAGCGTAGTGAATAAACAACAATATATCTTCACGCCAGTCCCCTTCTAGTGAAGGCACAGAGGAAGGAGTGCCTCATATCAAGATCTTCCTTCACCACTCTCCACTCTACTCGTACACACACGCCGTTTGCGAAGAGTCTCGACACCAACTCCGGACAGTACCCGATCAATCTGATCAAGTTATTTCAGTCTATATTATGTCAGCAAAGTGAATATGTATTTATAGAAATAAAATAACGCGACTGTAGAGAGCTCTAATAATAATAAATAAATCAAGAACACGGCTTTTGTCGATTTGTAGCGTAAATCAACCCCTCCCGTCAGAGGGGGGGGGGGTGAGGAGGCCGGCCTCATCAGATAAGCCAAACATTAAATGAGCTCAATTATCCTTATCCACGATACCGCAACTTAAACGGCATCGTGTGCGCGCCGTCCCACTAGTGTGGGGAGGGGGACCGTTTCCCCCTTTTCGGTCCCAATAATAATCACCATAGGGGTTACCTTATGGTGATTATTATTGGGACCGAAATATATAATAATATATAGTATAACGCCCACAATAAAATTCCGGTTTGTCTCTTCCCATCTGCGGCAAAAGAGGGGTTTCTGTCCCCATATCGTCTCCCTAAACCTGAAGACAAAAAGCCTTTAGTAGTCATTCGAAATATTAAGGCTGGAAAAGCGCCACCAATCAGTAGCAGGTCCCTCCAAATTGAATATTTATACAATCATTATCAAATGAAAATGCATTGTTAAGTGCAGGCGTTATAATAATATGCTAAGTAAGTAAATGACATGAAATTAGCTTTTCCCTTGGTTTCCACGGAAAATCCATTTACCTACTAACATCGGTCCTGGGTGCATCCGATGGGTGTTTCTGTGAGTGTTTGGTCCATCCGTGAGTCCCATGCTCCTCGATGTACTTATCATCCAGTCCAGAAGTCCGCATGTATGTTACTTTACAAAAAAAGATCGTTGTAATTTTGAAATCAAAGTTTTTATACAAGGAAGCCGGCAGAGACGATACAAGTGACCTTCCATCACAGACAAGCATCGCGAGTCCAATGTGATATCTTAATAATATTACTAATTTATTAATGCTGGGTCACAGAGGTCGCCTGAGCGAGAATATAGAATTTGATGTTATACAAAATATTTAATCATTATCATCATACCGTCCGCTCTCTGACAGACGGATTAAGAGGTAGTAACATTCTGCATAGGACCAGATTGTGCCATGCATAGTGCATGACACTACATCCTCCTATGCAAAAGAGTTGGGCCGGCACGAACGCGGAGGTAACTCTTGCTCACATAATATCGCCGCAAAGTGACATAATCAGTGTCGCGTTTCGCGGCAGGAGTGCTACGCATCGGCATAGTAATTATGTGGATGTTCATGGGCGTCGGTAGTCGTAAAAAGGCTCCGATTGCTCTATAAAAAACCTTATTCTATAAAAAAAACATGTTAGGTCTCTTCATTGAATGATACTGACAACCCTCTGCTTCGCGGGTCCAAGCTGGACGATAGGACAAATTAGTAATTTAATCTATATGTCACCACGCGAGGAAGTAACTACCATCCCTTTTACAAAGAATTGCGCAAATGGAGGAATTTGAGACTTGGTACTATTGGAGAAGATGTGTAGAAAGCTACTGTTTTAATTTATTAAATACCAGCATTCCATCCCGACTTCGCTCGGATATTTCACAAAATACGGTACAAATTAAAATTATAAATTTTTATTTCAGCCTCGTAAATGTTACACAATACACCATTACAATAATACTACTTTGTCGGATTCTATCGCCATATCCCGACGTTCAAAAGCTTAATTAATCAATCATGGTCGCGGGAGAGTCCACCGCGATAGAATCCCTAAAAGTAGTTTTGTTGTAATGTGTAACATTCGCGTGAACTTAAGGCATCACCTATTGGTGCCAAAGAACTTTTTTAGTTAGTTGTCAATAATTTCTACAGCTGGGATATAAAGATTTATTTAAATATTTTTCTTACACTTTTGTCTACGTAATCGAAGTTGACACTGATCTACAAAGTTCTGGAAAACGGTATAATATAGTCTATGTTCATCAGAGACAATTTAGAATTGTAATGGTAAAAAAATCGAAATCAGTCGAGTAGTTCCGGAGCATATTCAATGTAAACAAGACATACAATGAAATGTTCATAATATTAATACAGAAAAAACACCCACTACGGCACACACACACAATGCTTAAATTAGTGTAATACGCGTTAGTGACAAGGTCATTTCGTTTTTATCTAAGTATTAAAGGTTTTACTTCAATAGCAGCACTTCATTAGCATTTCCTTTAGTTATATGCACTCCTGTATATAATGACTATGCTGTACATTATGCTAGCGATCGACCACGGATTAGTGAATAATGGAGGCTAAATTATACACCTTCCTCGGGGATCGCTCTATCCATTTGTGAAAGCGGCATGCTGCATTACGTTAAGTAGATCACCCGTGACCATGGTTGCTGTAAAGCTTCTGAAACGTCGGGCTACATAAATAATTCAATAAACCGCGACAAAATCCGTAAAAGTAGTTTTATTGTAACGTTAAGAAGTTTTTGCGGCAAACGATCATATACAGACGGACAGCCATTATGGCACATTATTTTATAATATGTATAGATTTAATTAATGATTGCAGATGAATCTATTAAAACGCGCCGTTGTCCTGCTTTCAATCACTCTGAGTACTACAGGGAGAAGAATAATTCGCAATACTGGTGACGAAGTCGACTTAACTCCTAAATTACAAGGTAGGATATCATACAAATATAAATTAAACATTTTAAATCCTACACATTTTGACAACCAAAACGAACAGACGTGCTTGTAAATATACATTTATCCATCTATAATCGTAAACTTATGTTAGGCTCTTGAAATGTCTCCTATCCATATCGCTGAAGGGGCAGGCTTATAGTTTGTTAAAGTGACGAGGTACTTAGTTACCTCTACATACATACGTCAATGCTAAATAGTCCAAGGACAAGATGGTCCATTCGATGGCAGATGGCAGGCATTCGAAGTTGGGGCGGCTCGTTACTTTTTAATATGTGCAACAAGGCGTTCTGACGCGACTAGGGAAGCGCCTCTCACTTGTGATATGCGGGGTCATAAGCCATGACCATTTGATACATTTATCTATTGTAAAAAATAACGTGTATGTGAAAAATATGTACACAGTAAAAATAAAGTAAATAAGTAACTACACACTTCTTTTTCGTAACAAACCATCAATAATGTTATTCAGTTTTTATATCAGGGATTTAACATATTCGTGGTGCATAGCTGGGCCTCACCTGGCTGCCCACTCTTTTGCTGACGTGTATAAGTCATTAAAATCTTGTTCTTTCCGCTTCGACTAGGGGAGGAAAATTAGAATTACTTCCTGCTCCTACTACTTTCTGATTAATATTGTTGCGGGTAAAAAGACAGGTTTTGCTTTTGCCCTCGAGGTCCATGCGATCATGTCAATGGGCTTGCAGTGGATGCTGCGGTCGATCCTGGCGACACAGGAAAAGTAGTGATGGGATTGAGTGGCGGGCCAAGCCCTTTATAAGAAAACACCAAGAAAAAATGTCGGCATCGATGTCATTGTATTAGTTTTGCAATATGTAAAATTTTCATTCCCAATTAATTTTCTTGATATGTAAGGCGAGAGGAAGTATAACATTCTTGTTACCTTATTCGTCTTGAAAAATCTGGATGCATCACTATCATAATCATTATCAGCCCTTATCGGTCCACTGCTGGACATAGGCCTCTTTCAATGAACGCCAAGACGACCGATCTCCTGGTACTCGGATCCATCCCGGACCGATCACTGCACTGAGATCGTCTTCCCATCTGGTGTACGGTCGACTAACACTTCGTTTGGAAAAAAAATCAAAAAAAAAAAAAAAATGGAAATATAGATTATAAATTATTATTTAAAAAATACCCGACCAGAATTATTTACCGTATCACGCAATGCCTAATGCTTTTTTCAGGTAGAGTCGCAGTGTCTTGCAAGACTAAGGGCAATCAAGACGGTATTTGTGTACATGAGACATATTGTAATGAGGACCATACTTTTTTACCTGGTGGTGTTATCGAAGATTTCGAATTAAGGTAACGAGTTAATTAAAAGTGACCTACGGTGCTCTATGGGGGAGGTCTATGTCCAACAGTGGACGTCGTCCGGCTGATGATGATGATAATGAAACTATTGTTTTTAAAATTATTATGCCTAGAAATTGGACTCATCCATCATGTATAAATGCCACTATTGAGTGATTGCACTTACCATGAAATCTTAGTGATTACAAGGAGTTTAAAATTTTGCACGGTCGTTCTTTTTAGGATGTAGGTTCACTAAGATGGGATTTTGCGGAATTAAGCCCCTTGTTTTCACGACATAAACCTAGACCTAGGCATGGTTCGACAGTAAATTATAATGTAAGAGTTGGTGACTGCAGCATATTTACAAAACGAGTACAATATGTAATAAACGTGGCCCGTACGCATCCAAGGGAATCCGCTCACGTACGATGCCAGTGAGCATTTGTTATAGGAATCCATTCATGTATCCTTTAAGCTGCAATTTAAAACTTGTGATTACAACATTTACAGAAGTTGTGCGTACCTGTATAACAAAGTTTACTTTAGTCCACTTTGGTTCACATATACATACAATGTGACGTTTATAATTTCCTGCCAGAATCTATCATTATATAATACCAGAAGTTCCCATTTATGTAGCTTATTAGATTATTATTACAGGCAATAAAGTAAAATACATTTGCAGAAGTAGTGGTCCCATCTATTTTGAACGAACTTCAGTATATTAATATAATAATTGACATGATGATTGAAACACATCCATATGTTCTCTGGTTTTGCTCGCAAAATATTGCGGACGACGATGGTATTCGGCGGTCCAAACGTTGATTTGGTTCACCTGGTCCCAGTTTAACATAAAATGAGTTATTTTTATGTATTTAAATAATCTTTATAAAATGAAATTTCAGGTCAAGGGAATGTAAACAGTTCGAATGGTGCTGCACAAATGGAACAACACGACCAATTATAGAAACTAAAGATAATGGCGAGTGTACATATTACTAAAATAACTTAACAATTTATTAAACATTTCTAATAATCAGGAATAGGGATAAGAATAAATACTTTGGTTCACATTTTTAATCAGTGATTCTCCTGTGAATTGCTTTCTTTTGTCTGATTTTTCAATTTTTATTGTATTGTTATTAAAATATAGGCAACTGGGTTCACGTATATATTCACGTAAAAACTTAAACTTAAAACTTTTAACCCAATAAAGTATAATACACAATTGGAATTATTCAAGGCATTTCAATTATGTTGAACATAAATTTAAAAGTAGAACTCTCTAAGTTTTTGCAATTTTCATGGCCAAGAAGGGATGGCAAGAAGTATGGAAACATAGAGGTGTCTCTTTAGCGTTATATAATTATTCATCCTCTTAAATAAATCTCTGTCGAATTTACTTAATTTTGTGCCTGAAGCATAGAAATGCTTCAGACACAAAATAAAATAAATTCGATAGAGCAGAAGCTCTATTCTGCTTATGCCTTTAATCGTGATATACCTCATTCAGACACTCTAGTCTAATGCATTCTGCATTATAATCTATACATACATATAAATATGTTATACTATCACATAAAGATCTATACATGTTGTATTGCTAAATAAACTTTGACATGACTCTCTGAAAAACTAGCTTCAACGCATAGTTACAATCATTGGAAATCTCTATGTCGTAGTCATATTGTACAAATCGCCGTATTACATTACGGTTAGCCATTTTCAAAAATAGTTTTACGGATTTTATTGCGTTTAAGGACGCGTACGCGTAAATACCGTAAAAGTAGTTTTATTGTAACGAGCAACATTCGCGTAATTTTAAATCAACTTGCAGTGTTGCCTGATATAACATGATTCATTATCATCATCATCATTATCAACCCACTCGGTCCACTGCTGGGCATAGGCCTCTTTCAGTGAACGCCAATACGACCGATCTCCTGCTACTCGCATCCACCCCGGACCGGCTACTGCACGTGGATCGTCTTCCCGCCTGTTGAACGGTCGACCAACACTTTTTCCTAAACGCGGCTTACTGGCCCATCTGCCATCTGTTCCTCTGAGTGTGTGACAGGCCCGTGGCCACTTCAGCGAGCTTATCCGTCGCGTGATATCGGATACCTTAGTTCTCTGCCCTATGACTTCTTTACGAATTCTGTCGGATAGAGAAACACCTAACATAGCACGCTGAGTTACATAGTCACATAGCTCGTTGAGTTACCGCAAACTTTCGGCACCGTAGGTCATTACGGGGAGAACGCATTGGTTGAAGGTTTTTGCCTTCAAGCTCTGCAGTATATGCGTCTGAGAATGTGACGAGGCTTTCGGAATGCTGCCCAACCCAATTGTATCCTTTCCTTTTTCGGCTCGAAGTTATGTCTACCTAATTGCAATAGTTGCCGGAGGTAGACGCATTCGTCTACGACTTCGAGAATAGCACCATCGACGTTGACCAGCCTAGGGAGAACGTGTTCGTTGAACATGACCTTTGTCTTGTCCAAATTCATCCTAATGCCAATGCGTCGGAAAAATTCATTTAGGCTGTGCAACATTTCCTGCAGGCTCTCCAACGATATAACATGAACAGCGACATCTATATCTCCCCAAATTTCCTTCCTTCAACAACGAACCTTCTTTCTTTATTTTCTTTTTATCTTTCGATTTTCGATCTCCTGCTACTTTAATCGGAAGGACACATGGACACATGCAGCATTGGACCAACTTATTTCAGATATATATAAACAAATAAATTATTTTTGAAATCTTTCAGAATGCACATCTGTCGATGAAAATTTATCCTGTCCATGGTGTGTTTCTCTTCACAAGTAAGATCAATATTATAATGGTTTATGTCTTCATTATTTTGCTGCTGCCTTCTTGGTATTGCGGTAAGGTAGTTTTACCACAGATTGTGAGGTTCGAGTGCCGAGTTAGACCAAAAAATGTTATTAGGATTTTTTATTTCTAATAACAGTGCGTAAATTGTAGTTTTGTCACCTGATGTCGAATATTTTTTTAATATATTAATATTGATATTATATAAGTAATGAAAACGTTATAACGTTTTCATCACTTAGTTGTTAAAGTACTTTTATATATATTTTTTGTAAGAGGTAAAGCCATGCTACATTGCAGCCGTATTGGGCCGGCACGACCGTTGAGATACCTCTCGCTCACATGACGGCACTGTAAAGGGACAGCTATACAGTCACGTTTCATGCAGTTTGTGAATATCTGGTGGCCCAATGGTGGGGTGGAGAGTTGGGCAACACATCTGCATGACTACAATAATATTGATGTCTGTGGGCGTCGGTAGTCGTCAAATCATCCATTGCGGTTTACACAAAAAGACCTCGTCTTTTATACCAACATAAAACAGTTGTAAATAGTATCTGAAATCTTATTGGCTAAAAAATACTTACAGGAGCGTTGACATCAAGATATCCGCTACAGGATTGTTCTGTATGGGCTCGATGATTGGCACAAAGGTTATTTTAACGGCAGCCACCTGCATAAAGGCGGCTCAGAAGCAAATGCTTTGGGCACGCGTCCCAGCATCGGCAGATCCAAAGCGCAACTATACAGTTCGTTATAGGCAGTTCCATCAGCATTACAATACAGGTAAGTTACTGATTGCATTCGAGTATCGACCGTGTTTAGCCGAAAATCTTGAAGCCCTGAGTCAAATTCGTCGTAGGAACGGTATTGATCATGTTTACTAAGTGTGTTGCTATGTTATTTTTTTTATAGAATAGGAGGGCAAACGAGCCATCGGAGCCTTTTTACGACTACCGACGCCCCCCCAATGGGCCATCGGCTAGTCACATATTAAATAGCCATTAAACAATTGGGACATATTTCTAACCAGCTTATATTTTGTATATTTTTTTTTGTTTAACCTCCATCCTCCTCCATTAATGGATTGACTATATCATCACATAACACTTATATATAAAATAATGTAATGAAAATTCATTAAGCTTTTGTTGGTAGAAACCGTATTATTTATAATTTTTACAGTTTCGTACCTACCTTTGTTAAATTGTTTTGTTGTGATTATGTCTGTATGTCTCTCAAGACTTACATGGAAAAATGGTATATTATATCACCAACAGAGTAACAAACTTAAGTTTGTAGTCCATTTCTGATAAAATGAGTGCAACCGCCCACAAATATAAGCCTGTCAATTTTTATAAACTTCCAGTCATGCTTGTAACTCCCGATGTTGCGGAAACATTGATGTGGATGTCCGAGTCCCATGTGTTCTTTTGTATTTATGTATGTTGTAGGCCCTAATATATTTTGCGCAATACTTCGTACATAGAGGGTACTTATTACTAGCACACCTCTGCCTACCACTTCGGGGATAATAGGCGTGGAGGTACTTTTTTATTATTATGCCCATAGAGATCTTCTTTTCACATATCTATAATTATGCCATTTATTGAATGCGACACAAGTCGTCATCTTTTAAACCTCTTTAATGTCTTTCAGGGTCACACGAATACGATTTTGGAATTCTAGTTTTGGAAAATGACGTAGATTGGGGAAAGGACAAATGGAAGGGCGCGTGTCTTGGACTTAGGACACCTCTTGGCGGAGAATGTGTTGGGTTTGGATTTGATGCAGCTGGTGTCATTACATCAGTAAATATTATATTAACGATTATTTCTAATGTTAAGTTGGAATAAGACCATGTTTATGCAGACTGTACGCATTATGATAGTGTGAGATCTGTATTTATGCAGACTGTAGGCATTATGATAGTGTGAGGTTTGTATTCCTCTTTCGTTTTCTCAAAAGGAAAGAAATCTAATTTTGCGCAGCGCAGCGCATAGAGAAAGCAAGCAGTTTGGAAATAAATCTCTGCAATGGTTTAAGTTGACAAATTCTATTTCATCTTTTAAAGTTATAATAATAATAATGTCGTCCTAGCTGAGTTTCAGTCACGGCGGCCATCTCTATAGAGCGGGGCATGTTATAGTACGCAAGTGTTTGCGCAGAGATAAGCGCACTCCCTGTTCCGTCCCGGCAGTCCGACACGACCGCGCAAAAATCATGAGCAGGACCGACGGTTAAACGTGCTCTCCGATGCACCGGAGCGTAACACAGACAACTTCCTGACTGCGGACTGAAATTGAAAATCCCGGTCAGACCCGCGGATCGAACCCAGTACCTCATGAAAATGCTTACCACTACCAAGTACTTACGACCAAGAGGCAGACAATTGTAGAATTTTCTTTTAAATTAGGTGATAATGATAAAAAATTTCGCTAATCTGTACAATAACTGACACATACTACTTCGCAATAATAAACAGGAGTAAAGTTCACGAGTTACACGTTACAACGCAGGGCGCTGTTAGCTTAAGAATATCACTGCGCTTCTTCAATTCTTCTAGGAGCGTCTCAAAATCGTCTTGCAAAGTAACAATTGCTAAATATGCAGAGAGTACTCTGCTGCTTGTAGGCATTTTTTTTTTCAAAGTAACATTTGTAGTGCTGTCCGAGGTAAATCGAAATGGCAAAACACAGCCTGGAGGGACCGCTAAACAACACCATCAGAAATAATACATTGTTTTCAACATTACAATCATACTGGTTTTATATTACCTTCGCGGTTTTTAGGGTGTAATCTTCCTACAGGCTAGAAACTATTCGCGTTTACAACATTTTTCCGAGATTGTAATGCTTCAGAGTATTGATGTCTTAAGTTTAAGCGAATGTTAGTCATTACAATTAAACTACTTTTACGGATTTTATCGCGGTTTATTTAATTGTTTATCTCGCCCGACGTTTCAGAAGCTTTACAGCAACCATGGTCACAGGTGGACTGAGATGACAGATGTCCCGATGTACCAAGTTTTTAAAAGTACCCGAACAATTATAATTTTAGTTGTTCCGATTAACGCAAACAGTACTTATTACATCTTGCTGTATGCTTCAGAGTAACTTAAGCTATTAGTCACAGGATTAGTCCGCCATAGCAGTAAGATGCAATGTTTTTTATAGAATTGGGGTACAAACGAGCCATCGGAGCCCCTCCACGACAACCGACGCCCATGAACATCCACATAATTACTATTTCGACGCGTTGCCTCCGTTGTATAATGCCCCCCCCCCCATCAGCCAACGGCTACTCACAAACCGCACGAAATACGACACTGAAGATGTCACTTTATGGCGGTATATTGTGAGTGACAGGTTAGGTACCCGGTCGTACCAGCCCAATTGCGTTGCATAGCACTATGCATGGCACTACATCCTGCTATGCAGCATGGCACTACCTCTTCCTAAAACGCATAAATTCCGGCATTGCATTGCAAAGTATATTATTGAGCTAGTTTTAAATACTTTTGCTCCTCATATTCCAGTGTCTGCCTGTAGTCAAAATAGTCATAAATATATAACAATTTCTTTGTATTTTGACATATGCTACAACTTTTTTATATATAAATGAAACTTACGATGATATATTCATCAATGTTTTTCTAACCTTAGAGTTCAAATGTTTTATTACTATCATAGACTAATATTGATGAAACAGTTCGACTGACTACGAAGACTTTTGTGTCTTCAGGTTTAGGGAGACGATAGGGGGACAGACCCCCTCTTTTCCCGCAGATGGGAAGAGACGTACCGGTTTCATTGTGGGCGTACCCTATAGTAATTATTTTTGGGACCGAAAAAGGGGAAGCGGTCCCCCTCCCCACTCTAGTGGGACGGCGCGCGCACGATGCCGTTTAAGCGGTTAGCCGCGGTGGATAAGGATAATTGAGCTCGTTTAATGTTTGGCTTGTCTGAGGAGACCGGCCTCCTCACCTTTATCGCGCAAATCGACCCCTTCCGTCAGAGGGGGGGCCTCTGACGGAAGGGGTCGATTTGCGCTACAAATAATTTATGTATTAATAATAGCTTCTAGAGTCACGTTATTTTATTTCTACCAATCTAAGCTCGCAACTTATGGATTTGAACCCGGGCTCGTCTCCGTAAGCGGTGTGTGAGTTTGACATTCTGTCAGTCATATGTGTTATAACTGTGTCACATATGTAAGGTTTCATCGCTCAACCGGTACAAGCGGTGTATATGATATTGGTTCTAGCAGGAAAAACGCATTTACGGACCATCCAGCCTACCCAAGGGGGCCTGAAGTGTGTGTCGGGCTCAGGTCGTGAAGCGAAAGCTACTACCGACTAAAAACTGCCATCCGTTAATTGGCCCTATTGGCATTTTATAGCGGGAGCGTGTCTTGGTGTTTCTTTGTTTGTGTTCTTAGACGGACTTAGCTACTGCTATCGCGATCGCGTCGTCGGCGTCGTGCAATACGTGCTTCGGCCGACGGTAACGGGAGTCGGTTAATAACGTCGGGTCGTGTTCCGACGTTTGAACGATTAATTTATTTTTGTGATTAAGGGTACGGTCAAAGAACTTTTGAGACAGCTCTTTGAAGTGTCCTTTATGAAGGTCAATTGAAAGTCACAATGTAGGTCGATGTTTCGGAAATACCACGGGCATCCAGTAGCCATGCGTAAGAATCTATCTTGCATTTTCTCAAATAGAACGTTTGCACGTTCTATTTGGGTAGGGGATATGAGCGCGAATGCTGCGCTGCAATACGACAAGATCGGTCGAATACATGTAATATACAAAGTGAGCTGATGTCTATACGCCATTTTTCTCTATTTGTTTATAAGAGGATAAAGTTTAAAAAGGACGTATCGTGCCTTTTTCAGAACGTTATCTATGTGATTCTTGAAGCTCATCGACCTATCGAGAGTGACTCCCAAGTACTTCACCGTCTCTGCTCAAGGTATTTCGTTACCGTAGAGCAGGATGGGAGGCATGTTTCCTCGTTTACGCGAGGGGTGGTATAGTGAGAAGAGTATGGACTTACTCTCCTCCGCATTAATCTCTATTCTCCATTTTAAGAACATACATTTGTATAAAAGCTGGTGCATCTTTATAGACGCTGTTGACGGTAAAGAAGGGAGGATGTCAAGGGGCTGGCGACACGACTGACGCAGCGTGTGGGGCGAAGTTTCATGAACCCTATTGTATCGTGTCCCCTGGTGCTCCGGTGCTTTGCTCGTCAGGCGTAAGTATTCCACAGAGTCTATAGTGTGTGCATGTATGTATACGCACATGTACAGATTTAACGATGTAAATCTTAATTAAATGACACTTCAATAGGACGCTGCATTGTCCATTTTCAGTACGTGGTCAATTTATTTCTCTAACACGAATGCGTCACCAGCGGAACTTCGCATTTATCGAACAGATCTTTCAGTTATTACGAAATGTATAAAACGCTTCTTATATGCCTTAATGTCGGATAGTTGACAGTTGTATGTCGATGATAAATTACATAAATTTTCGGTTCCAGGTTCGATTTATGACATAATCGATATTAAAATTGACAAAGTAAATTTGTATCTACGTGGTAAAAAAATCGATTAAAAATAATCCTGAATTGTCTCAGTAGTACCCGTAAGGGCATGAATATGGGCTGCGATTGTTGTTTAACGAATTCAAGGATGTTCACGTAAAGATGTCTTATTTCTATTTAAAAAAATATTCCAATTGTTCTGCACTAGTTAAAACATTGTGATGAAACCTTGAAGTAGGATTAAATGTGTACCCTTTATTCATTTGCAGTACTGTATGAAAAGAGGTAGCGTCATGTTGTGTTGCAGCCGAATTGCGCCGGCATGTCCGGCGCTTCTCGCTCATATGATACCTCCCTGAAATCAAAATGAGTTAGCTATGCCTTGCCGTTTCGTACGGTTAGTGTTGTGAGGAAAAGGGAATCAAGTCTGCATAGAAATTATGCATCTACATATGTCTGGGTGTAAAAGGCTCCAACAGTTCGTATGCCCTCCCACACTACATACAAAAAAATATGTGCCACATGCGGCATATGTTATGAAAAATGAGAATCGAGAAGTTGCTAACATCTTTGCTTGCATGATACGAGTAAAAAATGTTCATATACCAAAAGACATGTATAAAGCATAACATATCTCCTAACTAAAATTAATCTTCTTTATAAACATAAAACAAAGTCCCTAAACCTGGCTGCATATGATCCATTTTCTCAAAATCTACTGAACGGATTTTCATCAGGGATGACGTTTTTGCCCATGGATAGGGCGATATCCGAAGAAGGTTTTAGTGTATAATATAACAAAATAATAATATAATAAAATAATATTAATATTAATAAATAACTTGACCCCTGTTATTCACGGACTAGACCGGGGTGGTTTTGAAATAAGAATATCAATTTTTTCATTTCTCTAATGTAAAATTTATTTTTCAGAACAAAGCCGCTATTGTTAGTGGCGTAGCGCGGTCAGCGTGCATGGGCGATACTATTTTACTTGGAAGCTTATCTCTGTCTAACAACTGGTTGACAGAAGAACTAAAGCAAATGAACGTTCTACCTAAACACTATCAAATAAATACAAGCTGAGTTTACATTTGGTGTTTCACATGCCGTCTAGATCCTTTATGTTACTAAGAGTACAGCGAAGACTGGTTGTAGTTTCTAGTGTTAACTCGTGGCTAAAGGCCCTTCTGATCACTTATATACCTTATCTCCCCAGTCATGACCTATATAAGCCAACCGCTCACGACAGCACCGAGGTTATTTTACATAAGGCTACGTTCAGGTGGCTAGCATTCGACGAGCGTTCAACGCGTGTTAGACCTTTATATAGCGTTTACATGACTCGATCTTTGTATAAAAATTGGGTAACGTTACAAATGCGCGTTGTCGTTTCAATGTGGAGCCGCTCTCGACGTCGGAGTTGGGGGGAAAAGGTACCCAATTTTTTTTATAGACCGAGCTACCAAAAAAATCCAACTATCGACCTATAGCAATAATCAAATTGTCTTCCAATATTATCGATGTTCGTCTGGGGAATTTTAAACCTATTCAAGGCACATTTGCTGTCAGTTGGTTTAGATAGCAAAGGCATTTGATGGGAATTGGCATAAGCTGTTCCTTTCAAATATTCTTACAGACATCCCGGGACATTGCGAGCGTGAATAACTAGCTAAACTAAAAACCGATGAGGTCGGCTAAATCGAACTAGATTTGATCTTCCAGTTTAACCTAGAAAAGACTCACCCGTATGAGTTTATTGCAGAAAAGTCACGCCACGTCTTAGCTGCCCATCATCATCAGCCGGACGACGTCCACGGCTGGATATAGGCCTCCCCCATAGTGCACAATAGGTCGCGGTCACAAGTTTAATACCTCGCTACGAACAAATGCCTGGAGGTCTCGGCTAGTAATTTGTATCGGAATAAAACCTGGGTTCTTCAAGAAAAGACTATACACTTATCACGTAGGCCGGCAATACTATAAACTGAAAAACAGTTGAGAT
>JAFELO010000525.1:540352-552403 GCA_017140195.1 Eumaeus atala | reverse complement strand
TACTCGTCCCATGTTCAGAAGTTCAGTATATCTTAACATCTGCTATTAAAAATATATATGCGACATTGTGTTCTAAATTATATTATCGTCATCTCACTGTGCCAAAGGGTACACGGCAGAGGTATGGCAGTATGTAGGGTAAAGGTACACACGGGTCTCATAGTGAAAAAAGAACATTAAAACGATTGATGTCTTAAGTTTACGCGAATGTTGTTCACTACAATAAAACTACTTTTGCGGATTTTATCGCGGTTTATTTAATTCTTTAACTAGCCCAACGTTTCAACTTCAAGACAGCAAGATATAATAAGTACTGTTTGTGTTATTCGGAACAACTAAATAAAAAACTAAATAATTATAGTTATTCGGGTACTTTTAATACAATAAAATGGCATCACAAAATCTGTCCTCTCAGTCCGCCCGTGACCATGACTGCTGTAAAGTTTCTGAAACGTCGGGCTGGTTAAATCACCGTGTATACATGTACGAGATGTTTGTTAATTCTTCGGGTACTTTTAAGTACTCGTGAGATCTGGAAATCTGTAGTCTCAGTCCACCCGTGTCCATGTTTACTGTAAAGACATAAACCGAAATAGAACCCTTAAAATTAGTTTCTTAACTTAAGACGTCCATAATTTTATTTATATTTATTTCAGGTTTTCCGTTCATTTAAAATAGCGGATGTCATAATGCAAGTAAGTACCTACTTAGTAATATTGTGATTCCAGATTGTATTATTTATGAATGCTAAATGTCAACCAAATCTGTCCAGTAATATTTGTCTCAAAGGAAATGTACTTCTCTTCTATATAGGCCGAGTTGGTCTGCGCGCAACTTCTCCTGCGCGATCTTTGTGCAACACATAACAGTTGTAATTATGGCCTATGTTACTTCCTGATAATGTAGCTCTCTATCAGTGAAAAAAATTGTTAAAATCGGACCAGGTGTTTAGAACCCTATTCGATACAAACAAACCAAAATATATTTCTTTAATTTTATTCAAGAGGAGTTATTAATATACTTAATAAAATTGAGTACCTACTTTGCGGTTTGTGAGCCATTGTGCCTGTAGCCCATTGTGGGCGGGCGGAGGAGCAAACGCATCGGCATATAAATTTAAGTGGATGTTCGTGGGTGTCGGTAGTCGTAAGAAGGCTACGATTGTTATTGTATTAAAGAAAATAACTACACACACGGCATGGTTAGTACGTATTACAAGAAATCTATCACTATTGAATTTAATTTAGTGTATGTAGGGTCCACCCTTCGAACTATCCCATATTCCTTTATGGGATAGTTCAAATTGTTGGTGTGAATTGACAATAAATGATTCTCGTATGATGATACTAAAGAAAACTCTTTGCAACGATAACAATAAATTTATTAAATACTAATTACAAAATCAAAGCGCGGTTTGTACACTTTTTTTAGCCTCCTTATCTACTCTCACGATGCCTTTGGATAAATCTTTTTGGATGTCTTCCAGACTTCTTCCTTTTGTCTCTGGTATTTCCATTATAACGTAGATAGCCATCAGGATACAAATTGCACCAAAGAAGTAGAATGCTACGTATATGCCGATCATGTTTGCCAGTGGCTTAAACAGTAACATTTGAAGAAAGTCTGCTACCGAAGATACGGACATGGTCGCAGCCATCACTGTACTGCGATACTGGAATTAAAAAAAAACATGCGAAGTTTTTTTAAACATTCAATTTTTTTATCAAATTACTCTAACGTTTATATCATGGTACTACTAAAATTAGTACACGAGCACTGAATTATGAAATTAAGATGAGCAAAATACTGCCATTCTCAAAGTTTTCGGCGTAACAACGCTTTCGTTAATGGTGTGAAATATAAAAAAAATATATATAAATAACAAGCAACTATAAAGTTTTTAGGTAGAGAAAAATAGATATCAACAATAGCAATTTGTAGTATTAAGATATTACGAATTGCTTTTAGGTCTCTACGTTTTGGTCGGGTAACAATAAAATTGTACTTCACAGGTCATTGTGAATACGTTAGTTACTAGCCTTGTGGAGCCTCGCATTATGTCACTTTTAGAGGATGTTGTCTTAATACAAATACAATATTTAATCTGAAGAGTCATCTGCTCAAAATTTATGCATAGAATAATATATCATGTGTGTATGCAGGACACAAAAGATTCCATTGCATACGTTAAAAATATTTGAAATTGTGGATCAATTTGGATCCATTATTATCATCAATATCAGCCCTTTTAGGTCCACTGCTGGACATATGCCTCCTTCAGAGAGTCTCAAGGAACGCCAAGACGATCGATCTCCTGCTGCTCGCATCCATCCCGGTCCGGCTGCTGTACTGAGATCGTCGGATTTGAACCCATACTACGTAACACTTAAGGATGTGCTTGGTACTGACCTTGTACGACACTATTTCTCCAGCTAACACCATTGAGACTGGTTGTAAGCCGGACGAGTCGCAGAAGATGCAGAGACACAATGTAAGCAGTGGGATCCATGCTGGCGCGCTAACATGTTGATCTCTTAACAGGAACCAAGTAGCTAGTCCACACATACTGAGCCCTGATATCAGCGAGGTCAGGAACAGAAGTGTCTGAAATCAAAGTTTTGCATATAAAGCTTATAATAGCTTCAACTAGTTCAAATGGACTAGAGAGAGATGAAAATAAATTATCTTTTTTTTAATCGTGTATGAAGATGATATTTCCTAGCTGCTTATTTACAATGGTAAAAGACGCATAAGACCCACGGGAGTACCAAGAAAAAAGCCAAGTTCTCTTACCACATAATACCATCGTAAATTGAGATCTTCAGTGTCGTGTTTTGTGTGGTTTATGAGTAGCCGGTGGCCCATTTACGGAGAAGTAGGGGCTCGTTTGCCCGCTATTTAATAAATTCTTACTTCACGTAATTTACTTTATACCAAATTCTCTCAGTTTAAAAGTACCCGCAGTTATAGGATGAGTACTGTAATTATACGTCCAAACGACAACAGGTATGCAATATCGTGTTAAATAAGCGTTATGCATACCTTCCGTCCAACCTTCTCCACAACACTGGACGCAAGGATTGCCCCAACCACTTGTACAGCTCCAAGAATCATGGCCTGTTGATTTGCACTGATAATAGTTTTGGATCCCTCTGAAGCGGACTCGAAAATTTCACCAGCGAAGTTCAGCACTGGAATTGCACCACAGACCTCTCTGGCCAACGTTACCAACATCGCTATGGTAAAAGCCTTGGAGAGGAGCTTGTCGGTAACTGCAAAGTGAAAATAGTATTAAATTATCAGCCAAAGAGGCTATGTAGGGCTATTGTTACATTGCAGCCGAATACGACATCTACCGGGATCGACTAACTCACATAGTACTGGTGTGAAGTTATAATTCCTTTCTGGTTTCGTGCGGTTTTCAAAATTAATTTGGGTGTAGTAGGCATCACGCTTGCATGAGTGTCTGTGCAGTTTCCTGATATAATAAAACAATACTGATTGATCCTTTTATAGGATGATAAGAGGATGTGCATTTTAGTTATTTTTCCTATTAACGTGATTAAAGGTTTTTGAAGTTTCAATCCATGTTATAAACGAAGAAGAAATTTGAAAAAAAAAAAAACAAATGAAGAAGAAAGTATTAAAATAATAACACCATATAACATCTATGAATAACACGAAGGAAATGTACTTACTTAAAGTCTTAAGTAGGAAATTATTAGAACTCATTGCATCGTTATTTTGTTCTTTGATTATAAGGTCTAACTCTTCCAGAATATCATTGTCAGTTTCACTCTTACATTTGAGCCAAGCCAATGCTGCTACCGCATCCTGTGCGATTGAAGATTGAATTAGCTTGTGATACAATAAATTAAAATTAAATTATCACTGTTTAATTGGATAATAAAATATGGGGACATATACAGAAAAAAAACCTATGCATAGATAATCTGCCTTTTTGGGATTGGGCCTATATTCTGTAAGAAAATATTTCACATTTGACGTTGAATTATTAATATATAATAATTATATATACAATTAATAAATGCTCTCTGATTAACTATTAACAAGAGACTGTGGCATTAACACTAAACTGGGGAGGTCCCTCTGACTCAGATATAGTAATAAAGAGATAGCTCTGTCATGTTGGGTAGAATACTGTAGGGGAAGAAAGGCAGCACATCTGCTATAATGGGGATTTCTCAGGGGCGTCGATAGTTACGAAAAATTTCTCAACTGCTCGTTTGTTTCGTTCAATAAGTTAAGTACAGATTAATAGCTGACCTTTGTTTTTCCTTTTTTGACTAGATAAGATGGCGATTCCGGCATTGGTACGAACATGATCACGTGGGCTATTGGCACCGACAAGCAAACCCATAATATTGTGCGATAGCTTAATATATCTCCAATGACATACAGGAAGAGGTTTCCTATTGTTTGGAACATAATTACCTGAAAAGAATACAATAATTATTGCTTCGTATAATTATGATAGTCATTAAACCAGCTATAGCCCTTAAGCTAAACCATTAGGGCGGCTTGAGTCACAAGGTGACAAGTTGACCACGATCCTACCTTTATGAATCTGCAGATTTCTTCGCATATTTCTTTTTAGCGGAATTTTCTTTACTTGCTATTTGTGCATAATTTAAGGGCATTTAAGTAAAATGATACTCGACTATAGAACAAGAAAAAATATATGCGATGTCGATGTTCAATTAAGATTCGTCTTGGCGTCACTTCAAACTTTATGCCAGAGCGGCAGCATGATGATGATGATAATATAATATATAATACAATAATTAACCTCTTTCTTCAAGCTAAAAATTAATTTCGCTAAATAATAAAACTATATTCGAACACTTACCAAACACCCCAAGCTACCTCTTATTGAGTCATCGCTAATCTCTTTCGTATACATGGGACAAGTTACCATCGCACCAGCCATAGGTATCCCAATTAAGGCACGAGCAAGAATAAGTGCCCATGTCTCAGTTGATACTAAGAGTAAAACCCAGCTAGCCTGTAAACAATATAAAATTGTATCAAACACACATAATTAATAGGCACTGAATTATTATACCTATGATTGCTCAATATTTTTATTTATTTTGAAATTCACGCATCTACGACAGTACTCCTATCCCTTTTGGCGCTACATTTTTTTAAATTTATTTTAATTATTATATCCTTTACATATCCTACCACTTTAAGTTCACCTTATTTATTATATTCATGTAGTTAGTGGGTTAGTATTTTGATGTTCATTTCAATTAGTTCATTGTCAATTCTTTACTTACACAATTAAAAAAATATATATTATAGGGCCACCTCCTCAGGACGGTCACACACTCAGGAGATCGGAGGGCAGATCGGCCTGTAAGGTTCTGGAGTGGAGACCGCGTTTAGGAAAACGAAGAGTTGGTCGACCGTTCACCAAGTGGGAAGACGATCTCCGTGCAGCAGCTGGGCCGGGATGGATGCGAGTAGCAGGAGATCGGCCGTCTTGGCGTTCTTTCTAGCGTACTATTAAAATATGTAATACTCACAGCATTTGCAACCGATATGAAAATAAGTGCAACCTTTCTTCCAAACTTGTCAGATATCACAGCCATTACGAAGTCGAAGACGACGCATACTAAATACGGGACGGCCGCTATCCACGATATCTACAACAAAAACTTTACTTATTACTTCACTTTGTATATAAATAACCAAATCGCCCTAAATTAGCAAGGATTGGTTGACTCGTGGTTTTAAGATCTTCTAACAACGTACTAAGATTTTGTCTACATATAAAAGGCGTGACTCATCATCATATTTTTTTATATGAAACTATTGTAAACTATAGATATATTACGGTTTTTTCTGACACGAAAAAGCGTAACGTCTGCTTGGATGATATCTAATTAATATTATTTATTGTTTAGTTTAACATTCTTTCAACATATATCATAAAACTTACTTTTTAAAATGGAGAAATCGAGTGACTCCCTTGGGATAGTGAAAACGAGTGAAAACGCATACTTTATATTTTTTGAACGTTTTGCAAACCGGATCCAATCTATAAATCATACTTTCTATATAAACCGGTTATTTGTTTACAATTTGGATTTGGATTGGCTGATAAAACTTACACTTTGCTTGCTTTCGCTGGGTACAATTTATAACTACGCAAAATCTGCTATGTTGGCTGAATAAATATTTTTAGTGAGTTTTTTTACCAACGTAATATTGAATACGATGTTCAAATATAAATAGTACAGGTAGGTATAGTAGAAGATTATTATTTTATTTCAGACAATGAATATAAAAGAAAATCCATGTTTCATTAAACCAACAGTGAATACAACAATAATAATTATCAAATAACGTGAGCAGGTATTATGGCTAATTACAATTTTACCTTTTAATGTAGCTGAGACTCTGTTGTTAATTGTTAAACTTATATTTTTTTGTCAGGGACTGTTATAGAGTTATTTTTAACACATATTATGTGTAAAAACGTTACGCAAGTGAAAAATATTATATTAATATTGTTTAAAGAAAAACTGGATATAAGTGTCTAGATAAATACAATTACTATCTGTATCTCTGTCTTTGTATGTGTGCGTCTAGGACACCCTAGCCCTACAATAAATATACTTGCACTATTGAATTTTAGGACTGAAGAACAATTGGTAGATTTAATGTATAATAAGATAAAGAAAATACCATCCGGATTGCAGCAGGGAGTTTCGGACAACTACAACTACCCAGATAAGACTTCGTCCCCTAACATTTTACTAACCATTATCAAAACTTGATTGATTCAATTGTTTATTCCTTGTATTATTTTAAGATCGTTCTTTATTGTGAATGTGGAGAGACCATCATAAAATAAATGTATTATAATTAAAAGTCTGACTCAACCTTTAACAGTTCTTCACCCCCCGGCGTGACTCCTTTTATAGAAATTATATAATACATTATAACAATACATCTGCCAAATTATTGTTGTGATTTCAAAATCGTCAAAGAATATATAAAGTTTTACAATCTAACTCCAACTGTATACTTTATAGCAGATCAAAAGTGATATCCTACTTTGAAATATAAACTTTGGCTTACGTGTAAATGTTATATAGTGCACTTGCCTAAGTTCACAGTAATATCATTATTATTTCAGTAATATATGAAAAATGGTCTAAATCCCTTTTGCATGATAAATAATATAGGTTAGTAGAAATTTTACACCATACTTTTCGTTATCCATGCACATCCGATAGTTTAGCTGTAAACACGTTTTTTGTAAATCAAATATATTTTGTAATTGTAATGTTATCCTCATGTAATATCTATATAATTGTAAGATTCGTCTAAATAGGATAAGTAGTTTTTTCGTCAAAGAATAACAAATATACTCGATGTAATAACATTTTGGAACTTTTTCTAGAGAAATAGTGTGTATCAGTCCGATAGACGCAAAGTGAAGACAATCGGGCTTATAATAAAACGCTACTTTTCTTACCATTTTATAAATTACTAGCTGACCGGGCACACGTTGTTTTGCCGGGTTGGGTGAACAACGTTTATCACTTAGGGGTATAAAAAATAGACATTGGTCGATCCTGACTACCTCGTGAGTTACGGAGGAGTAAGTTAACTAATATTGTGACACGAGTATTTTATTTATAAGATTATAAATGTATACCAAAACGTAAGCTACACACGGTGTTTATGTTACGGTATGAGACATATTTAACACAGCTTATCTCTACATACCAATAAGCTGTGTTAAATACATGGCTATGTCAAACAGTAAGTTATCTAAGTAATATTGTTCGAAGTTACTTTTTATCTGACTCTCGCGATGGTTCCATCATTGACATGACTCAAAACAAACGTTCAAAATACATGCTAGGTTGGATAAACAAACCAAGATGACGCAAAACATTATTCTCAAACACTGTTTACATGTACCTATTGATCCCATTAACCCCATCACCATGTCACAATTGTCCCCATAGGCAAGACAATTGTCAGAAAGAAATGCTCATAATAAAAACGGTATATAAGGAATAGAGTATAGAACTGATATCTATTCGCACAGTGTTAGAGATTATATTTAATTGTATACAAAAAATACTCACCACAGTATCAGAGAGAGGGGTGCCGCTTGGTGATTTATCTGATTGAAGCAATAATGACATAGGCGACAACCATCCTATACTAGCTCCGTATACAAACACTGGCAGGTTTACTGAAACAAAAAAAAAAACAATAAGTTTAAGCATTAAAAAAGATTGTTCAACAAAAGGTCCTGAAGTGTAAGCGCTAAAGAGTTCTCGTTCGTCAACAACACTTTCGCGGTTTTGACAGTGTGGGAATTCATAGCTTTCAAATAATTTTGTAAAGTGAAATCTCGTTTGCAATACAAGTAACCGTTTCCATTTTATTATTACTTATGACAGTCTAATCAATATTCCTAGAACGAGTTGCCATCCGCATATGTTAGATATTATAAATAGCGCAAATAAAGAATAATAAGCAAATTTCAGTTCGGAGATATTATACTCAATTAATTATGTTGCTATGAGAAACAAGTAAGAATTTGGGAAGGTGGTATGACTCAGTGTATTCACGTCTTTTGTATCAGTTCTATAACGTCGATCTTAAATATTTTAAAATGGGACCTATATTTTTTAGATCAATAATAATAATTTATATTTATAGTAGGAGTTTTATTGTTTCCAGGAAGGACTGGCTCGAATTGAAAAAATATTTTTGTATTGAATAGTCCACTTATCGACAAAGGTTATGTATACGCTTTGTATCGTGACGCTACGACTAATAGGATCGGAGTTACGCGGGAAAAACCGCCGGGTGATGCTAGTTCCTAATAGAGCAGCGTTCCTGTTCAGCGAGAGCGTCGTCGAATAAATACAATTGCAGTCAGCAATGAATTTACTAGTCGTTTTCATTCTTTAATTAATTTATTTTTTTAATTTTCACTTATGAAATTGGATACGTTTTTAAATTATTGGCAGAGGACGATTATTTTCTTATGTTTATATAGTATTGTTTTGTCGTACCGTACTACGAATCTTACGGCAGCGAAAACAGATTTACGAAACGGTCTGTGAGAAATATTGCAAATTCTACACAACAATTGTAGAATTATCTGCTAACATCACGGTAACTGCAGGATGTATAGCATATCTTTTTACTAACAGAGTGTTGGAAGAAACTTATTTTGGTGTAGTTTTTGCATACTTTATTTTTTATATCGTTATTGTAATGGCGCTACAAGCGCCATTACAATAACACACAATACAATCGCTATCATTTAGGAGAGTGTTTCATTACCTAAGTGGATCTGTTGGAATGGTCATGATGTATGATAGGTTGTTAGCCACTTTTTAACATCTCAATATAAACAAGAAAATAAAGAATACACCTTTATACATCTAATGAACTTGGAATCTAATATGGATATTTAAACCAAAATAAATGTTTTACTTTTTACGTACTGTAATTATAGTAAAGTTGTTGATGGGTGAAATAATTATTTAATAATGATAATCGTGTTCCTTATTACGAAGCCCAATGTAAAGTACAAGCTGTAACTTTGAAAATATAGCATTTAAGTACTGAATAAAATATCCTTCACTTTGTGTGAAGGATATTTTATATAATATGCTATTTTTTAATATTTAATTATTTTCAAAAATAAAAACGCAATTTAAAAAGAAAAAGCTGTTTATATTGATAAACCTATTTATTATCTTTCTTCTTTCTTTTCTCTCTTAGAGAATTAATAAAATATAAATAATTACATTACTTTTGAATACAAAAACTTAAGACCTGCAATGGAAGGCTTTGAGAGTCATAAAGTAAAAAATTATGAGTGTAAAGTGACGGAGAAAAAGAGAGATGTCAGTTTTCATTATTTTTTTGATATCTTGTCAATAAAAACCTGTTCCTCCATATTACAATTATGGGAGTAGAAATCATAATTACCCATGTCATAACTTGGACTTTACATAAAATCTAACGTTTGCATAACATTTAATTAAATATAATTAGTTCTTTATTCTTAATGTATAACTTAAAAAAGAAGAAGCTTTGCAGTAACATACTAATAAATAAGGAAATATTGCTTAATTATTATTTTTAATTATTGAAAAATAATAATAATCTTTCTCAATTTGAGCATTGTTATTTCAGTGGATATTCAGATTAATTCAGCGAAGTATATCACAGGAATATGTCATCTATGCATATATACTCTGTAAAAAAAATATTATTAAAAACAATTAACTTACTCAAAACTGCAATTATAATTTGGTTAATTTTGCTACCGGTACCAAACACACCAGTGATCTTCATTTTGTTTTATGTACACAGTCTATTTATTGTCAATATTTTATGAAAATATTACTTATTATATCTTATTAGTAAATTACTAAATCTAATAACGTCAAACACATTTTGGCCAAGCATTTTTTGCCATTTCGAATATTTGAACACGAAGCTTTGACCAGTGTTGGCAAAGGAATGAAACTGTCATTACTCCTTCGGCATATAAATATGGCGGTGTACTTTTGCGCATAATATTATTTTTTAGGAATAATTATATTAGTATCGACGCCATTGATTCCCAATAAGCATTAGTTGATTATATAATGGAGACATTATTTATGTGAGTATATAATAAATGAACAAAAAAGACTTTTGAATTTAGGATACTAACGCATAGCTTAGGTTGCTACAGTTCTTTCTCCCGCCATGGTTTATGCTTTGTCGTGGCGCTGGGGCTCAGTAGCCTGGGGTGAACCCAGGCGAAGGCAATTAAACTGAGGAGTATGCTCTTTGCACCCCTCTTACAAGAAAAGGGAGCTAAGCAGCGGGTGGAGGATTGCTCTTTGTGGGATACAAAGAGCGATCTTCCACCCGCACGTTGTACAGCTCTGATAAGAAGGGGGGACAAAAGGGCAAAAGGGCACCCCAAAAATATCTCAAAATTGCTGGGGACGTCCTGTAGTGCGGGACAACTCCATCTGTGGAGGTGAAGTTGGTCCCTTGTGGGGGCTGACTAACGATCAAGGTGCCCTGATGATTTGTTGTTCCGGAGCACCATGCCGAAAGCGGCACTGGTGGCACTCGCGTTGATTTTTGCGGTTATTCGGCAATATAACGTGCCGCGAAACGAACACACCACAGGACCCCAGGGCCAGTGAAGGTACGTAAATGCGTTTTCCCGGGTCAAATAAAAAAAGTTTGTATGGATGTACATTACTCAATACTAAAAACATGCCAAAACTATAAAACAAATTTTGTGAATAACTTAGGTATGTACGTAAGCTATACACATTCCCCTTGCATGTGGCTTTGTCTGAGGTCCGTGGACGAAGTCACAGGCAACAGCTAGATTGACATAAATATTTTAAAATTGGTGATGTCTAAAGTGTACGCGAATGAACTCATTACAACACAACTATTTTTAAGGATTTTGTCGCAGTTTATTTAATCATTTAAACAGCGCGACTTTTCGGAAGCTTTACAGCAGTTACTTTTATTATTTTAATATTGATTGAAAAAATAATAATAGAAAAAGCCATAGTTTCTTGTATTAGAAAAACTTCTTCCCGCTAGCTTGACTTGGGGAGGAAGCAAGAGAATGCGTGACGAGAGCGTTACGATAAGGAGGGCCAACGGAAGTTAAGAGGCAGACGCAAGTTATTTAATATATATACAGAGAGAAAGAGAAAGAGAGAGAGAGAGAGGATTATATGCATGTTGAGAGGGGATTATACATGAAACTAGAAAGAGAGAGAGAGTTAGGTTTCGTATACTACTTAGAGTCTACAAAGAGAGGTGCGAGCACAGTCGGAAGAGGTAGTGGAAGGGGCTGCATAGAAGGAGGTAGTGCCATACATAGTGCATGGCATAGATCTTCCTATGCAACGGAATTGGGCCGATACGACCGAGGAGGTACCTCTCGCTCACATAATACCGCCGTAAAGTGACATCTTCAATGTCGCGTTTCATGCGGTTTGTGAGTAG
>JAFELO010000525.1:513473-540319 GCA_017140195.1 Eumaeus atala | reverse complement strand
GGCAACGCATCGCAATAGTAATTTTATGGATGTTCATGGGCGTCGGTAGTCGAAAAGGGGCTCGGAATTCTCGTTTGTCCCTATTTTATATAAAAAAAAAAATTTGCATTTCTTCTCTTTTCTGTCTCCCACGGCCAACTACGAATTTATTTCGATAATAACTTTAAGCAACTTGTCCGTCTTTTCTTGTTGTAAATGTAAAAATATGTCTAAATTAAGCACGTCGAATTCAGTTTATAATAAATAGGTAATTACAGTTTATGTGTACAAAGACGTCTTCTTACTTTACTCTTAGAGAAAATTTTTTTTATGTGGTTCTAAATAAAATAATAGTAGTGTTTCCCTGTCCAACGATATTTGTAACGAAGTCATAAGGCAGAGAACTAAAATATCCCATTTCATGCGACGAATAGGCTCGCTGAATGGAAATGGGCTGGTCACAAAATCAGAAGAACAGATGGCAGATGGACCTGTAAGGTTCTGGAGTGGACCGCATTAAGGAAAACAAGTGGCAGCCCCCTCCGTTCAATTGGATTCGTCCAAGGTTTACACATATATATATATATATATATATATATATATATATATAATCTCATACATACAAAGATACATTCAAAAACATTTTTTTTTTGTGAATGCGCTTCCCCTTAACAATGCGCTTGATGTCGACCGGACTTCAGAATCGCTCACTTTGTATTTAACCAATACAAACATAAAAAGTTATTTAGCTTCTTTATCGATGACTAATAAGAAAACTGAAAAGGGTCCCTTTTCCAAAATGGCTAAAAAAATTAAAACAAAACATCAGCTTAATTAATAAATTAACCTTAATACCGCAGTAGGTTACTCATTAATGCAGGTACAAAGTCACGGTGGTTATTCGTATGAGAAGGCACAGTACACGGTATGAGAACACCGCCACAATTGAATTCTACACGTCGTAATGTTGCTTTTTTTCGTCGCAATAAAATCGTGCCACCCAGCTCACACCTGCGTATTGCGTCGGTTGTACATACCGTTTCTCGTAAAAGTACTTTCATCAGTCCACAAAACTTTTTCAATAAAATCAGCGTCGGCGTTGATTTGATTTATTAGCTATTGATAGTAATCGATGCGGCGTTGGTAATCAATAGATAAAAATGCTTGCTCTTGACTTATTTTATAAGGATGACGGGTATCTTTTCACAGTACTATGCGGCACTCGCAATATCTATCCAGCAGACCTTGTACTGTCTACTGGACTTTCGTCGAAATGTCGAAGTATTATGGCACGAACTTCCAAGCTGTGCAATTACACGTCCGCACGTACGTATAATTGCATAAAATACGTAATTTGAATGCAACTAGAAAATAAATTTAAAATACCTAATAACATTCTAAGAAAAAAAAATCAAAGTCCTTTTAAGGCTCGTTCGCGCTGGACTACCTACATACATTTGATATTCTAATTACGAAAACAAATAACAATCATCCACGTTGTTAAGCATTATAATTTTTTTAGGGCTGCGCACGAAGGTTTCCGTACAAGATCAATAAAAACGGCAAAAGTCTTTCATGTATGAGGGCTCCCGTAATAATTAGGTATCTTATTGTATATTTTCGTATTTGCTGTTGTAACGGCAACAGAAATATATCTATGAAACTTTCAATTCTATCTATCAAGTTCCATGAGATACATACTGGTGACGGACCATGGAATTTTAGTAACAGTGTCCTATTTTATCTCATATGGTTATTATTGGTAAAATTTCGATTTCACTCTGTCCGTCGATCTGTTTATATACATCATAGTATGGAAACCTTCCTGCAAGAGCTAGACTCACACTTGGCCGGTGATTATTTGAAATCTACGTTCTCGTCCGTTACTTTGACTAACGTACTAATTCATAAGTAGGAACCATTGCCCCCCTGATTGCGTAGGAGGATGGCAATGTTTTTATTTTTCTCGGACATATAAAAGCATTGCCTCCTCCTCTCCAATAGGACATCAACTACATACAAATAGCACGTAACTTAGCGGCATAGCTGTACTTTTACGACGATATCATGTTAGCGAGAGGTACTTCACCGCTTGTATTGGCCTGTATCGATTTCAATGAGCATGGCACTACCTCTTACAAAATTGTTATTGCTTGTTACTTCAAGTCGGAAATATTTCTTACGGCACTCTTTTGAACTGTCTACAAAATGCTCAACCGAAATAAAAATCTAAAAATAATCATGAATAATAGTAGGTAAGTAAGTAATACGATTTAATGTGAACCTATTATGTGAACACACCTTTGGATACTTGTAGAGCTGTAAGCATTGTAGACGGCGCAGGGGGCTTGCTCCAAACATGTAAAGCAAGGTTCAGGAATTTGCCATTTACTTTACCTTACATCGCCGCTATTTTCCGTTACAGCATAGCGGCGTGAATTGCAAGTCGGCGGCTTCTTTTGAAAAACAGTAGCGGACTCGAACGTTTGATTTTTATAATAAATTAATAAAATATAATACAATATTTTATTAATTTCATCTGAAGTCGAAACCTCGCTATTTGGTATAAAATATATTATGAATGTATGTATTAAAATATCAATTTCTCTTATTATTATTATAGTTACTCGTCATTATATTATTTCATTATTAATGTTACTATCATCATCAGCCGGTTGACGTCGACTGTTGGAAATAGGCATATTGATATTATAAAATATAATATCAATATGCCTATAAGAAATTTATGTCCGAAAACGAAAGTTTTAAATGTACCTATTATTATTGTCTTTATTTTATAAACATTATTTAATAGTTGTACGGGTTACATTTACTAGGATCCGTAAACTTACCAGAAGTGAATGGATGAGACATGATGACAATGTTTTTAACTAGTATCGTCTGAATACGTACCTGTACAGCGGCATTGTAATTTAGAAAAGGACAGAGAATTAGGTAACCAGGATACGAGTTGAGCTCTTCACTTTATTACGTAATAACATAAACATTTTTAAAGCAAAGTAAAAAAAATTTTTAAAAAAAGTTGGTATAAAAGTTGCTTTTTTTTTAATAATGCGTTTATATATTATTTATTTACCTATTTAAGTGAGAAAATAGTGTTATTTTTAAAATTTTTAACACTCATATCTCTTAAACGCTTATGATCTTTATCGAAATTCTTTTGTATTTGAATGATGATAATGTATCCTACCCCCATTGATATATATATATATATATATATATATATATATATATATATATATTAACAGTTAAAATACTTTTGGTTAAGGTTAGGTTACAAAAATAATTTGCGTGCTAAATATTAGAAGACAACCCTTTTATTTAAAAACATACGTATGAAAAATCTGACGCATATCTACCGCCCGTTGCATAGCGTAGTTGCGTTCGTTGAGACATGTGTCGTTGTATATTTCAGAAGTCACTTATTTGATAATCTGACCTAAAAATATAATCTTTCCGGCATGTAAATTAGTAAATTACAAGCAGGGCAAAGTTGTACATGACTATACTTCATTTCTTTGTATTTGTATTTCGAGTCGGTGTTCTGTGTTCTGTTTAGTTGTTTTTCGAAACACCTTAAGTTTTAGATAACACGTATAAACCTATATAGGATAATGTTTAACAGCAGGAAACGATGATAATGATGGACGAATATAAATTATCTTACGAATACTATTTCCTCTAGTTTTCTTAAAACAGGTTATACCAGTCGAACAAAATACCACGTACATTACCATATATTAGTGAAATACACGTATGGATTTCATTTGACTCCTACTAATTTAAGTTTCATCGTTTAAAATTTGTTGTATTTTTAACATCGTAAATCTTTCATTGTTTAAATTTTATTGTATTTTTAATATCGTAAATCTAGAGAAACGACTATTTAAGTATTATAATATTGTAGTGGATTACATTTCTTCGTTCTTGGACGACGGCTTTTTAGTTGATTTTTGGATTTATTAATTATAAAACTTGTTCCAATGCAGATAGCAACACCAAAGTTCCTTCTTTTTATGTATATTTTTTCTAATCTCGTTGACCCTGAATATTCGAGGTGTCTTATGACCTTTTTAACTGAAGTAGCTAGTCCAATCAGTGAGTAGATATTGTATTCAGACAAGTATCGATACTTATCTCAAAATTAGGGCATTCAGGTTGTTTGTTTTAAATTGGGGATATTAAAAAAACCTTACCAACGTGCACTAATTATATTATGATTTCCATGCACAAAATCAAGTACAACTACATTAGAAATAGATTTTTACCAATAACAAGGAAAGATAACAGACTTGTCATTGGACTGGTGGCTAGACGATTAGTGGTACGATTTTCGTGTCGAGTCCGACACACCTTAGCTGTGCAAATGCGTTTTTCCTGCGATAGAAGAGCGGCTGACCGACCCATTGCAAATACGTTATGCGTAATAATTTTTGTGATAAAAATGTTTTAGGTAGTAATAAATATACCCTTTCTGACTACTAGGTAATGTAGCTTTCTGTTATTGAAATAATTTTCATAAAATAATAATGAATGATTTAAACTTTAAAAATTTTTAAGGAGGTAAACGAGCAGTAGCAGTCTTTCGACGGCTACTGAAACCCATTTATACTTATTATAAAACAAAGTCGTAGTAATTATAAAACCCATGTGTTCGTTTTTCTCAAAACGTACTAAACAGATTTTCATGAAGTTTTCACCAAATTAAAAATTAGGCATTTGCCGAAGAAAGTTTTAGTACACTGACAAAATCGACATCCGGTGATGACAAATTGATTTTCAAGGTTTACTAGGACTTCATAATTAAATATAAAACATATGTTATTTTATTAATGTTAATATCGTTATAGAAGATAACAACCAATTGCTTTCAAATGTGTTTTTTAAAAAAACTTATTCAACGATGACTTTTTGCATTATACTTGGACTTTGACTCAGGTACAGTCAATTGTTAAACAGTTTATGATTTAGAATTTCTCCATATTAATTATTCGTTGTAATACGCGGTCACCGTAAATGGTACTAATTACCGAAGTATCGAACACTCTGATATTTATCCTTAAAAAGTAAAAATTACGCGGAATAACATTTTTGGCAAGTTATGACTAGTTCTATTCACTAGCCAATCACGTGCTTGCTTTGACCTTAACGCCTACGGATAAATTTAAATTAATTAGTTTATGTACATGTGCAAGCGTAACAGCGCTCTTCATATAAAATAGTAGCTATTCAAGTGAGAGTTGCTGTATTTTCAAAACATGATTACAACAGTAGAGATAAATGAGACTATCATTTGTTTGGGTTTATTTAGCGACACTTACTGCGTTGGAATATTAAATAGACAGATTACCATTAGTGAATCAAATTCGAGGTGTTAGGTGCTTTTATGCACCTAGGTGGATTTGGAGATCTAACATTTCGGCCATTCTTATTTCATAATGAATTGAATGTTATTTTTTTAATTTTCTCTGTTATCCTATCACCATATTCTAATTTGGTGACAATGGAATCACATTGGGAGATGATTCATCCTAATGAATGAAAGGTTTTTTTAAAGATAAGCCTACAGCTGACGCTGTAATCGCGTAACATACATAAAAAAAAAACATTTAGTCATATTGGGAACGTCGTCCCTTAAAATGGCCACGCGCATCTTAATAATGCTTGTCAATTGTATAATAATTATGCTAATGCGAAAAATTTATCCAAAGTCGGTATCATAATATAAGTAGGATGTAAATTCAGTAAATATAAAATGAAAAACAATAATAAGAATAATTATACATTTCTTGAATATTTCAAGCCAGAGTAGCGATTGTGATAGCAATTGCCTCTTTCTTTATTTTTCTTTATTGTATTTTTTATAGATCTCTGTGAAAATCTTCAAGACGTTCTTGTTTCTGGAATTACTACTATCAAACATACGAATATGAGAAGACATATGATACAAAAAGGTGAACCGCAACATAAATTCCAATCGTTGCAAGAAATCTGCGAGTGAAGATGAAGATGCCGACCTGATCATTACCATGACTTTACCAAAATTCTGGACGGGAAAAAAAGATAAAATAAGTATTTATTTAGATAGTACAGACCTACCCACGGTGGCTGTATCGTAGCAGAATCCAGTGGGCAGGACTAGTTTGATTATGTAACATTATCACACTAGTTCTCGCTACTTATCCTTTACCAATGGGTGACTCAATGGCTAGTTTGTGGCCTTGGCAACAAAAATTTTTTAACAGCATTTATCATACATAAATTTCTAATAGATAATTAAATAAGAAAATATTTTATAAAATGTGCGGCCGAGTGAATCGATAAAATCGATCCTAAACACCAATTTCACAGGAAATTATAATAGGTTCTTATTACTTCAGTCGATTAACCGGTTAAGTAAACTGGTTATGGATGCGGTTTATCCGAACAAAGTAGATTTACGCACGTCAATCTGCTTAAAAGCAGTTTTGTTGCTACATAAGAGCTGATAAATTTTGTGATTAATTTTATTTCACGTCAAATCTTATTGTTATGTCATTATGCTTTAGGCGATTTAAACTTGGTATTGTCGATTGATTAATCGAGAATTAATTGAAGGATTTGGAGATCTGACACTGCGGCCATTCTTATTTCATAATGAATTAGATGTTATTTTTTTAATTTTCTCTGTTATCCTATCACTAGATCCTGATTTGGTGACAAGGGAACCACATTGGGAGACTCATCCGAATGAATTAAAGGTTTTTTAAAGATAAACCTACAGCTGACAATCGCGTAACATGCATAAAAAAATTCGGTCATATTGGGGGACGTCGTCCCTTTGTGAAGTCGTTAAAAAAATTACGCACGATTGCACTTTCATTAGCGCTATCTTTGGATTAGAAAGTAATGCTTCCTTCCGTCCAAACTATCGATATTTAAATAAATAATATTAGTAAGACTTAGAGAAATGAACTCTGATAGAAACCGAAGTTATCATAATATAACGTAAGAAAAAAATTGCAGATGTTTTCATATTGTGAATATTTTCTGAAGTTACACTGCTATTATGACATATTACGATGATAATATCAACCTTATATGATGCTATTTCACCGTACATGACACTGTGTCAGTAGCGGTATCCACGTACGTGCTAATATGTTATTGTCTCTTAACAGGAACCAACTGGCCAGCACACACATGTCACACAATTCAGGCCCCCTTGGGTCGGCTGGATGGTGCGTAAATGCATTTTTTCTGCTAGAACCAATGTACACCGCCCGCTACCGGTCCATCCCATCCGGTATACCGGTTCCTATCTGCGGGAAAAGAGTGGGGTTTGTCCCCCTATCGTCTCCCTAAATCGGAAGGCACAAAAATCTTCGCTGGTCCCAAAAACGGTTGAGGCGGGAGCAATAGTACCGCCAAACAGTAATAGGTCCATTCGAAAAAAAAAAAGCACACACATGCTCAGGCCGGATAATAGAGATGAGATGAACAGTAGAGACAGAAACATTTAGACAATCGTTTATGGATATGAATTAAACATCTGCATTATTGGTCCAGTAGGCCGTATTTAATTAGCTGCAGATAAAAACCTGGATGTGTTTTTCAGTTTGAACTAGTAAATATGGAAATATTTCGCGACATTGTATCACAAAAACATATTGTGAAATTTAAATATAGCCGATAGTTTTGTGTTTCAGATAGCTAAATACTGTAATCATCATTAATTGTTTATTGTGGAACCGGCAAAAAACAAATTAAGGTTAATAAAAAGACAACGTCAAACGAATTGCCACAGAAGATAAACATGGTCAGTCTTTGTTTTGCTATGCATTTAAGGGATTCCGTTTCTAACTACTTAATTGACTTTTATCACCTTATGCGCTTCTACAATCTCACACTACACGGATTATACTCCAATGCCAAATTAGACCCACACAACCCATAAAATTTTGATGACTGGCTGGCTCAGGTGGCAGTGTGGCGGTGAGTCCGCGTGTTCGAATCCCCCCTGGGTCATGGATGTTTATCTACGTATTATATGTATTTCTATAATAAAATTCTTGAGTATATAAATCTATAACAATCTTAAATATATTTCCGTAGTCTAGTAACTGTAAAACAAGTCCTTAAGGTACTTACCACAGGACTAAGCTTACGTGGTGTGATAAGTCTACAGATACTATTAATATATGTTTGTCAGCTTTTGCTCACCTAAATGCTAATATGCATCTAATAACATACAAAAATTATACATCATATTGTATGTACATTCCAGTTTTTCATAGCTTCTTGGTTTGGGCTGAAAACGACTGATTGGACGCGAAGGCGAAACTGTCTGTAGTAAAATAAAGCACAGAAACTGCTCCGCATATCTCTCTAGCCAGAGTTGCGAGCATGGCGATAGCATATGCTTTACGCAGAATTTGGTCTGTAACACTAAAAATATTTAACAAAATAATTTATAAATTTAACAAACTATCAGCGTCACGCAGTGTCACCCGCGTAAACCAAGTACTCCGTTGCTTGTTGGTCGAAGCGTTATGGTTCATAGCCTATTTTTAAGTTTCCTTGGACAAATGGGCTGTCCATCACAGAAAAAAATATAATCGTTTCTAATGAGATAGCGCTTGTGTATAAGCATACATTATTGCAAAGTCAACCTTGCGCGCTTGATATTTATACTTGAAAAAGAACTCCATAATTTTAACATATTTTTGTAGAGTCAACCGTATCCGTACGATTTTAAGTTGTTTTTATAAAGTGCATAATTTACCTCAATGCGTAATTGAGTCCACCGATCCACGTCCATCAATCAATCTTTGGCGATCTAGTATTGAATATTCGTCCACACTATTTTATTTACAATTGTATTACATAGAGGATGCCCATACCCACCAGTGGGATCTATTAAAAACGAGATTATCATAAGTTATCTGAGCAATAAAAAAAATTAAGTATTGATAGAGTAAACAATACAGATGGATACACTACCGTGTATTAACACAATACACCTTAAACGAAAGGATTATTTCATTTCATTAAAAAAAATATCTAATGTTTATTCATAGATTCGGTAACCAATTTGAAGCTCGTCAGATATTGCACTATTGTTCATATAAAATTATTGTTGTCTCTAAGATTGTTCCCATATGAATAGCATTTATAATTGATGCCTTAAGTTTACGCGAATATTAGTCATTACAATAAAACTACTTTTACGGATTTTTTCGCGGCTTATATAATATCTTGATATAATAAGTACTGTTTGTGTTACTCGATTGTTGTACTTATAAAAACTTGGTACATCAGGACATCTGTGTACTAAATTTTAAACCATATTAGCTCACCCGTTTAAGATGAAAATGTTGAATACACCAAATTCTGAAGGCAACGCAATATAATAAATATAGTTGTCAAATAGACAACTAGAATTCTATAAATTTTGTCATTCTTTAGGACACTTTTGGTAATGGTTAGGAATATTTACCCATCGTATCGTAACAAATAAAAATACAATCCAACGAAAATATTCCTCATTTACACAGTAAGCTTCAGCGAATTTTGTGTCGTAATTTCGGAAAATAGGAACTTGCGCTCGTACCGATAGGAACTAGCTCGGCCGAAGTTCATGGACACCGGGCGCAACAGTTCTACGGGCGATGCGGCGAGCGGCCGCCGAGTCTAAGCAACCATACCGAAAGTATTTCAAGGACAACTAAGACCAGTTTTAGATACCCATTTTTGTAATATTTTCGGAATAATAATCGAGTACATTTAGTACTGCACTGTAATTTTGTGCAGTGTCTTAAAACACTATGCATATTATGATCACGTAACAAAATGGGGTATGAATACAAAAATATTTACCTAAAACATACGCAATATGGATATCTAATAAACGGCCTAGACTTGTAGAATACAATTATGTATATTCAGTGCGAAATGGATAGAAGTTGAGTGTTTAAAAACATTTGTTTTTTTTATAACTTTATACATGTCTGGTAACGATTGTGGTCATCACTATGGTTCCAAATACAGATACATGCGGCATAGTAATTTCACGAACAATCGGAGCCATTCCACTACCAACGCCCATTAAAAGTCCTCACTTTTAAGTATATATCTGCATCACTACATCGCTTTAATAAGTTGTATCTGAGATTAGATTGTATAATATATAAGACTGCATGAACACGTATTGTGGGATACACACGTTTCGAGAGCTTGTATTATAGAATTTTGATTTTATTGTAATGGTGTCTAAAACTTTACTTTTTGGACAAAATAAAACTTCCTGATCGTATTTAGAGTATAAAGTTACTTAATTAATGTTCAGCACTAGCCATATAAATCTACTAACAATTTAAGTCAATATAGTATGAGATGTTTGCGGAAAACCATGACATATAAAATGCTAAATAAGTTAGGAGCAATCTGCTAAACATTAAATACTGAGTACATTTAGTACACACTGCAATCGAGTCAAAATTTAAAATGTTATATTAAAATTTGATTTATCACCGATATAAGGCACCGTACACATAGTTTAATAATGGATTTTTTACTTTAGAGAAAACGGACTGTGATATAAAAAAAAAACAAGCGGCGCTCTCGACTTCTTTCGTGTTCGAGTGATCTCCCTCTCCCTCCCTCTCTGTCTGTATTTAATCGATTATCTTAAAATCTTTAAAGGCTTTCAAACTTTAATAGAGCGATTGCCGGGGAAGATTTAAATGTATAATTTTTTTAATTCCCTTTTTCAGACCCCTGTTTTTACGGGTGAAGCCGGGTCCTATGGCTAGTATATACCTAAATACAAACACTTTCACATTTAAAATATTCGTATAATTTATTATTAGTATAGTATTATGGATTGATTAAGTATGGAATGTGAGCCCCCAAAAGAGGCGAGATTTAGTTCGCCTATTATAATAATTTGTTTTCTATGAAGTCAATTTGCAATCAAGATTCTTGTCAAACCAGTTCTTTGTCGTTTAAATTCTTAGAATATAAGTTATTTAAACGTATGAGGCCTCTTTATTGTTTTCATTAAAACTTATCCTTATTTGTATTTAGTGTGGCGTAGATGTAGTATTAGTGCGCCAACTTTCTTGCTCAGTGTTCGAATTACAAAATACCTAACACGCATTTGTGCTGTGCAGCCTTCGCGGCTTAGGGTTTCAAATAGTTTTCGATCTGTATGAAGTGTAATCTATACTAATATTATAAAGAAAGAACATTTGATTGTTTCTTTATTTTTTTATTTGTTTGTATGTTTGATGGTTTGTTTGGATTGAGTAGGCTTCAATACTGTACGCTATACAATATATAAATACGCTATACAACATTTTCTAAGACCTTAGAAATCAGTATGGGAGCATAAATAATGTAACCAAACGTGAGAAAAATATTAACTTAGTTTAAGATTTTTAAACCTTAATTAACTGCAGAAATTATTGACAACTAGCTGTTCCGCCAGCATTTGTTCTGCCATAAATTGTATTTTAATCGAAGGAGGGCAACGCAACGGCATAGTAATTATGTGGCTGTTCATGGGCGTCGGTAGTCGTACAAACGCTCCGACCCTCTTTTGTATTCTTTTTTATTAGTGACCCCTCTCTCGTGGCACAACCGTAGGAACGATTATATAACCTAAAATATGTTAACACGCTACCCACTCTTTACGTGACCGTTAGCATCTGAGCACTAAGTTTTCAATGTGCATTGTGGATGCTTCCATGATCGAATGGACTCAAGGATGTTGATAAACGCTATAACTGGAAATTTAATAAACACTAGTCGATGCCCGCGACTTCATAACTTCGTAAAAGTATTTCTTTTTTTTCTTTATAGTTTTGTAATTCTTGTGCCGTCGGGTTTTCTTTTTTTAATAATTTTTGAAATGTAGCCTTTTATAACCTAGGTGTGACAAATCCTCTGAAGATAGCCTGTGACGCTGACAACCCCTCACTGGAAGGAACTGGAAACGAACCAAATCCACTGTAAGCCTAGTTTTAAGAGTGTCACGGGTATAACAAAATGACAAAATATAATTAATAATATTTCTTGGTCTTTTCTTGATTTGTCTTGTTTTTTTTTCAATAATGCTGTCCGTTGATATGTATTTGGGCTAATTATACATAGTTTATAACGCGGAAAAACATAAAATTCTACAGACGTCACTATGTGTTTCAATGATATGGCATTTAGCAAATGGCACACCTCCCCCGGTTTACGTCTTTTTTAATAATACTGGTATATTAAACAATTGTCTACTTTTGGAAAGGTCAAGAGTTCACTAGATGTCGAAATGGTATTTTGGCTTGATTTGTCGCGACACCAAGGTCATCCGATTTTTTGCATAGATCATTTGCATCGTATCATATTAAAATACTGTTCTGCGAATATTTTTGCAATTTATCTGAACGAGCTGATGAAATGAAATTTTAAATTTCGTGTAGGTATTTGCAAATGACTGTACTACAGTTACTTAGAAATGATTATTATTCGTAAGAAGTATTAAACGTTTTATAAATTTACACTTTTTTACTATCCTTTTATATCCAACATGTGTGCTTGGGAAGGAATAGTCTCAGGTAGATGAACAGAGATGAAGGATCACTCCAGTTCGCCAGCCTATAAAGGCATAAAGTCGATCCGATAATCCCATTTTGGTATTGGAATGTTATGTTACGTCCGGTTTTCTACTTGGATAAGGCCTTATGGCTTACAGGCCTGTAAGCCAAAGCCAAAACACACGATACGGCTGTAAAGGCTACATCTATGTTCTCACGGAACGGGAGAGATGGATAGCGGATGGCACGTATTTGTACATGCGAATGTTAATGTAATTTCAAAATATTTTTTGACTGCTCTATGCTGACGGAAGTGTGCAGTGCAGCGCCATCGGTGATTAGAAGACACGTCGGGCAACGGTCTTCGTGAGATTGTGATCGATAGGGGAACAGACGCCCCTCCTTTCCCGCAGATGTGAGGGATGCATCTCTATAATAATCACGGCCGAGTGGACAGGGTCCCCTCCTCTTGTAACGAATGGGAGCTAAAGTTAGCCTTGTTGTGGGGACGAAAGAAATCATGGAGCTATCATATCTAGGGTGACCGTTCCCTCGGTTCCACCACTTGGTGGATGGTATGACTCGCGCGCGTTTTGGTTTGAGCTCGATGGCAAATCATGTAAAGCACTGGAGCTAAGAGATTCTCTTGTCGAAGTGTCGTCGAATCCTTTACAGACCATAGTGTGGAGATTGTGGAAATAAACAATCGGAACCTAATGGTTCCGATTGTTTACATATGGATGGACCCCTACTCTATCTGTAGATATCGAGTACAAATTTCTTACCAGTTTTTTAGGAAACTTAAATCATTCTTCGTCACTTTCTTATAAGCTAATTAGAATAATACAATACTAAAACATAAGTTTTATCCTTGGATTCTATTTATTGTATTACAACGTAAAATCTAACATAGTTCCGGTGAAATATGTTGCTCGTCATCCTGATACTTGTACATGGGCCATAAAATTGAAAAGCTCAGTCAGTCCAAGCACGTCCCCTACGTGGTTAGTCAGTCCCAGATAATAGACTCGAGCCCAAAAGGGATGTATCGAAATCACGATCTTTACATACCTGTCTTGCCTTCTGCATATTCATTACGCTATATAGCAATAAAATAATGTTGCCCTACCTGAATTTCGGCCACAGCGGCTATGTCTATAGAGACTAACCAACTGCAGGAGATATGTTATAGTGGAAAAATCTATATATATATGTATAATATAGTGGAAAAAAAACAAATAACTACACATTATTCAAAACAAACATTTAACTGCAGAATGAGAGTAAAAGGAAAAGAAATATATTCCTTTTTTTAATATACTTAATTTTATAATATTAAAATGATTTGTTCTTTATACACAACAAATACACAACCAACTTAACATATATCCTCTTACACAATAATATAACTTCGCAAAGAAAAGAAGTGCCAATCAGCATACAGTTGTTATTATCATACAAATGTTCTCAGTGCCGATATATGTGTCGACTAGGGGTGGGGCAACAGTGACAGATGTTGTAGGTGCTATTCTGTTAATATATTTTAATACAAATATGTATAGATTAAGTAATCAAATTTAATTAAATACGTTTTCGACGTATAAAAATATAAATGTGTTAATATTTAAAAGAAAAGTAATATTTCGAGTACCACCGCTTGTACGCAGGAGCGTTCGCGAATGAATCAAAACTCAGACAATCGAGCTATACTGCCAACCGATAGACAAAGTAAAGGAGCTAGATAATACTACTCTTAGATAATACTACTCTATGCACAAGTCAGGTTATGCCACGTTAATTTTCTGCGAACATCGCCAACTCTATTAGACATACAGCCCTGGGGGAGTCCGGCTCGGAGGGGGCGCAAAGAGGAGAATGCGCCCTCAGCCCAGTATTTAAAGCGCCGGTAAGATGTGAAATCCTTCATAATAAGTCACTACAGTACCGAATACTGTTTGCAAACCAAGCCTTTGTGCCAGATGTTAACAAACTTTTTTGGTATTTCAAAGGTTCAGTACATGAATATGTAATGAACCTTTCGTGTGCTATGAGCTGCGCGAAATGCGAATTGCTAGACTATGAAGAGTTCTATGATTCTCATTACAACAGTTCTTATTGGACGGTACCTTGTCGGAGAGTTTCGAGGCTTGCCTGGCTGGTGGATACCCACCATAATGACTTCCTTTTATATGTCGGGGAACGTCTTTCTCTAGAAAACAGGGCGTTGAACATGCATATTCATCATCATCATCATTATCAGCCCCTACCGGTCCACTGCTGCACATTGACCACAGGCATTGGACGCAAAGACGAGCTATCTCCTGCTACTCGCACCCTTCCCGGACCGGCTACTGCATCGAGATCGTCTTCCCACCTGGTGAACGGTCGACCAACACTTCGTTTTCCTAAACGCGGCCGCCAATCCAGAACCTTTCTGGACCGTTTGCCATCTGTTCTTTTGAGTGTGTGACCAGCCCATCGCCACTTCACCGTTTCTACTTAATATGCATATAAAGGGCAATCAATATTCATTAGATCTTTGACAACCTTTACTGCCTGAATTTGTTGTTTATAATACTGTTCAAATGTAGATGGCAACAGCAAGGCTCCTTGCCAACCTACGAGTATTTTACGCACGACAAACTTAGGATTACAAATATTTTATGAGAAAATGCCCTGTATGGATATACATAAAATTGTTCAAAAGGTACGTCATATCTATTATATGTATATATATATATGTATATATATGTATATATATATACATATATATACATATATATATATATATATATATATACATATATATTATATTTATTTATTGTAAGTTTAAAGTTGTTCCTGCTAAAATTTGGCTTTTAATACAAGTAAGTATAAGGTAAATTCGGCAAATAAAACATGAAAAACAATAACAATAATTTGATATTTTCTAGAATAAGTCAAGCCATAGTAGCCACTGCGACAGCAATAGCCTCTTTCTCTTTGACTTTCTTTATTGTATTTTTCGATAGATCTCTGTAAATATCTTCAAGACTTCTTGCTTTTGTTTCCGGAATTACTACTATCACATATACAGATATAAGGAGACATATTATGCCAAAGAAGTAAAATGCAACATAAATTCCAATCGCGTTTGCTAACGGCTTAAATACTAAGAGTTGGAAGAAATCTGAAAGTGACGAAGTCGCCATGGTCACTGCCATTACTGTACTGCGATACTAGAAGAAAAGGAAAAAAGAAAATAAATTGTTGCAGCATATTAGCATTCAGTGTCGAATGTAGTGGGCAAGTCTAGCACAAGATCAGCACAAATTCAGTTTATCTTGTTTGTTCCAATGGGCGACAATACTGTTAGGCAATTCAAAAAATACTTTTACAATCTTTACTGCCTGAATTTGTTGTTTATAATACTGTTCAAATGTAGATGGCAACAGCAAGGCTCCTTGCCAACCTACGAGTATTTTACGCACGACAAACTAAGGATTACAAATATTTTATGAGAAAATGCCCTGTATGGATATACATAAAATTATTCAAACGGTACGTCATATGTTAATTATATATATATATATATATATATATATATATATATAATTAACATATGAGTCTAGGGGCAGGTAGTTCGGGTCGCTACGATGAATGTCAAGCAATATGCGGGCGGGGCCGGGCTTTGGATGCTGCTGCACTGGATCTAACCGGACCGAGTCACGTACGAAACGACCTGCGTCAATGTGAATTGAAGACCTAAACTGTGTTTCCGTCACGGAAACCATTACGCCGGTCCGTACTGATACCCCAGCCAGCTGTGGACCATCTTTAAATAATACCAACCTTGTATGATACTATTTCGCCGCACAGGACGACCGATATGGGTTGCAGGCCAGAAGCATCGCAGAAAATACACAGGCACAGTGTCAATAGCGGTATCCACGTAGGTGCTAATATATTATTGCCTCTTAACAGGAACCAGCTGGCCAGCACAGACATGCTCAGGCCGGATAATAGAGATGAGATGAACAATAGAGACTGTGAAATGAAGAAACATTTAGACAATCGTTTACAACATAACATATTATCTACCACTGCCTTATTAGTCTCATCATCACCATTCATAATTATCAGCCGTTATAAAAGAGGCTAAACTAATGTGATAAGTCCACAAATATTATTATTAATGTATGTAGATATATATCAACTAAGCTACATCACAAAAATAGTTCATGAAGTTTGAATTTTGATGGGGTTGTCGTGTGTTGGTTTATTTGAATTCACACGAATGTTACCTACTCTATTAATATTTAATAAGAATACTTCAACAATGTCATTTGACGTACCCGGCCGGTACCCGGCCAAGGGTGGGCCAAGATTAGAGATGCCCAGTTGTTATATAAGTTACTAAAAGTACCCAAATGTTTTAAAGTAGTTATTTTGTAGTTGCGATTCACACAAAAATTATATTTATGTTAATTTGCATTGTAAATGCGGAAACTTTTAACAACATATTACATCTCTAATCCCAGCCCATCCGAGACTATGGCTACTGTAAAGTGTATACCATCAGCTACGTCGGTTTCGTCAAATAGTTAAATTCATAAAATCATTTAAAGTAGTTTTATAGCGTTGTTGTATCTCGGACATCCAAATACTTTTATCATCATACACTATTGAACGAGTTTCGTGTTGAAATGTACAAATTAAGGCCAATACAAAATACAATGCCAAACCAATTGAACAGAAGAAGAGCGTCATTAGTTTTTGTTTTACTGTTAATGTAAAGTTTTCCGTTTCTAATTGGCTGCCACAGATCACGCAAGGAAGGCCTACGATCTCACAGTAAACAATTATACAGTTGAATCTATTACAATATATTTTATGAGTTTATAGTTCCTCATGTTATTGATGTATGTATTTTAACAATAATGTCTATGGGAGTCGTGGTACCTGTACTATGTCCTGCTGTTTGCATATTCTAGTAAGAGCATCATATCAGCATGGATACAGTAACAGATGTTTTGTATGACAATTGGGCCAGCTTGAACGACTTAATTTGTTCATCGCCTAAACTTCCCGCTCAGCTGCGTTTATTTGTTATTGTTCAATATCTTTTGCACAATGTATGTCTAGGGCAGTCCTCATCGTATTTTTTTTTAAATTGTGAACCTCTCTAATCTTTCATTATTTATTTAAAATCATAACTAATAGATAGAAAATTAATAAACTATTTTGTGTATGATAGTTACCTTTCTTCCAGTTTTTTCGACTACGCTTGATGCAAGAACAGAACCAATGACTTGTACTGCTCCAAGAATCATAGCCTGTTGGTTTGGACTGAACACGACGGAAGTACCATTGGACGCGAAGGCGAAAATGTCTCCAGCAAAATTGAGCACAGGAACTGCTCCACATACCTCTCTAGCCAGAGTAACGACCATGGCGATAGCGAATGCTTTACGCAGAATTTTGTCTGTAACTGAAGTTCTCAAGTGCATAATTGGTACTTAGAAGAATTTAGGTTGATTGACTACGGTCACCAATCCAAGTCCCGTGGCCCTACAGGATAGAGTTTATCTCTTATGTACAGTTATATTGTATTGGAACTATATTATATTGGATTTGACTGATTCGTGATCTAGTGGTAAGCATGTTCAACCGCAGTCATGATGCCCTGGGTTCGAGTCCCATTATTATTATTATTTTAGTTTGTTATTGGGACTTTTCAATGTCTAAAAGCAATCCGAAGTCAGGAAGTTGCTGATTTCTCTCCGGTCATGTCGTATTGTCGTCCCATAAGAATAGGAGTATGAGGGAACTGGGAGTGCACTTGTGCCTGCGCACACACTTGTGCACGATAATATGTCCAGCGTAGTTCGCTTCCATCTGGTTGCCGTGGCTGAAATTCGAATCGGACGACATTATTGTATGAGGATGACAGGAGCGATAATGTGACCACCCACCGATAGTGGGACGCAATAAGAGCGAAATTATCGTACATTGTCTGATAAGCGAAACTTTTTTTTTCTTTTTCGGGCTTGACATTATACTATAGAAGCGAAGAGAAGCCCAATATAAATAAGCTTCATCGGATTGCTATTAGTGCTCGTTTGGCGACGACACTAAGCTTGAGGTCGAAAGCGGGACCAACCTCCCTTCCTCCCGCAGATGAGAGATGCATCCCGATATGAGAGTGTTTGTAACAGCAAATTTAACTGTTATTATCATATAACTTAAATGTAAAACTTATGTGTTTTTAAATTGCTGATCGAATAATTATTTGTGTAGTGGATTTTCTATGCTTATAATAATATTATAATGACGAAACATTTTTTCTTCATTTGCATTGAATAGGCTCCGAACACTACTGGAACGAATCGAAAAAATTATTAAGCATTAGAATTCTACATTATCTGTGATGAACATAGGCTATATGATAATTCTACATTATCTGTGATGAACATGGGCTATATGATAATTCTACATTATCTGTGATGAACATAGGCTATATGATAATTCTACATTATCTGTGATGAACATAGGCTATATGATAATTCTACATTATCTGTGATGAACATAGGCTATATGATAATTTTTAACGATATAGATGATTATGAAAACTTCTGTGATGTAATAAAGGTTTGGAAATATATCAAAGTGAATCCTTATCTAGCTGCAGAAATTATTGACAACTAACAGTCACGACAAACATTATTCTGCCATAAATTGAATTTGTTGTCACACTGGTAGGTATCGTGTAATGTTCATGATGCAGAAGTTTTTGTATTTTTGCAAATCATATTTAGTGTAACATCCGTGCGAAGTATTTAGTAGGAGGTAGTGCAACGCTGCATTGCAGCGGAATTGGGCCGGCACTACCGGGGAGGTACCTCTCGCTCACTTGATACCGCCGTAAACTGATATCTTCGATGTCATTTTTCGCGCGGCTTATGCGTAGACGATGCCCCATTGGGGGGAGTTGAAAAGGCGGGCAACGTATCAGCATAGTAATTATGGTGATGTTCATAGGCGTCGGTAGCCTTAGAAGGGAATATAATTTATATTTATTTAATGATTCATTAAATAATTTATCGTTCTACAAATATAATTAGATTATTGTTTGTATAAAATCATAGTTATCTACAAGATTTTCCCCTCATGCATACTTTTCATGATAACATTATCTCGTTTATCTTCTCCATTGTTTCAGTTAATACGTGCTCCGTTTGTATGATTTATTATACAAAATATAGGTAATATCATTTATGCTGAACGGATATAGAAAATTTTGAAACAGGTAGTTGTAGTGCAGTGAAAATCAAAGTTAATGAGTATGCTGAGATAACTTTTTTGTTTTGCGGTTGCATTTGTGTAGAGTCATCGATCCGAGGTGGACTCCACTGCGATGTGACATGAAACTCTTCCGAAAGAAACAAATATCCACTAAAACATTGAGTGCCACCGGCCGCTAGAACTAGCCTGCCTCAGGTCTGTCGATGTTGTTAACACACCGGCGACTGGTAAATCCCTTAAAAGGGAAAGGGACCGGTCCTCCAAAAGGGGGGCTGATACGGATCATTCCATGGTGGCAAGCCACGCTAGGATAGTTTGGCCATTAAATGTTCGGCAGTCTAATGACGAAATATGTTTTTAGACAATATAGTAGCTAAAAGCAATGAAAGAGGATATACAACGAACACATTTCATTTGTCAGAGTGCCCAAGTTTTGGAAGTGTAATTTACAATCAATAGATCATAATAATGCATACTGGAAGCTTCGTCACATTCTCACTTCGCCTATACCGCCGAGCTTTAACACAAATGTCTTTAACCTATACGTTCTCCCCGTGATGACCTACGGGGCCGACACATGGCCTCTTAATTTAAGACTGGTCTGCAAGTTTGCGGTAGCTCAACGGGCTATAGAACGTGCTATAGTGGGTGTTTCTCTGACCGACAGAATTCGTAACAGAGTCATAAGGCAGAGAACTAAAGTATCCGATATCACGCGTCGAACAAGCTCGCTAAAGTGGCAATGGGCTGGTCACATTCAAAAGAACCGATGTTAGATGGACTTGTAAGGTTCTGGAGTGGAGGCTTCGTTTAGGGAAACGAAGTGTTGGTCGACCGTTCACCAGGTGGGAAGGCGATTACCGTGCAGTAGCCAGTCCGGGATGGATGCGAGTAGCAAGAGATTGGTCGTCTTGGCGTTCATTGAAAGAGCATCCAGCAGTTGACCGATAAGGACTGATAATGATGACGATGATGATGAGATAATAATATAACATTTGTAGTCATGCGAACGTCTATGATTGCAGGTGCATAATATATAATATCCTTACTTAAAGTCTTGAGCAGGAAGCTATTGGCTTTGTCGTCGTTTTTTTGCTCTTTTATAATGAGATCCATTTCTCGACTTATATCGTTGTCCGCTTCGCTTTTACACTTCAGCCACGCTAGTGTCTTTATTGCTTTCTGTTGAGTGAACAAATGTAAAGAAGTAGGAGTGAATAATGTTGCACATGCCAAATATTTTTATCAGATATTCAGAGTTATTTGCAAAACGTCGATAAATTCGCGACACTATAATAAATATGACTCAATTATTATGAATAAAAATGTCAATTGTACTTTCGTATGCCCCTCTCGTCACTATTTAGACGGGCTTGTTTAGCTTATACGATAAAATTACAGAAGAAAATTATATTTTTTTTGGTATGAATATATAAAATTTAACAATGTTATTGAAAAGAAGTGGTTGTATATGATGTTAACACAGACAATATAAGGTACTATTCTGTGATGTTAATTATATATCTTTTATTTGTTTATATCTATTAAGCGGCTGTGCTTATAGTGTAAGCAATTTACGTGTGCAACAATTATTAAATGAATTATTTATTTATTATTTATCAAACTCTGCGAGGTTACTGTTGTTTTTCAATAACTCTGTATATATTTAATAGATGTCATAAAGAGTGCGATATCTCATATCATAATAATAAAGCCAGTAACTATTTACTGTGAACTGTGATTCTATTTGAAAGATTATTATTTTAGTCACGTACGTACCTCTGTTTGACCCTGCTTCACTAAATAGGACGGCGATTCCGGCATCAAGAGGAACAAGATAACATGTGCTGCTGGTATCATTATACAAATCCACAATATTGTATAATATCCCAATATGCCACCAATTACGTATAGAAACAAATTTCCAGTTGTTTGGAAAAGGATAACCTAAAAGAAATAAAAAAGTCTGATAGGAAACCGAACTCTCACGACGTGAAACCTAATGTCATTGTACCTATATGGCTTTTTAGTGTTCTAGTAATTTTGGAAGGAATTCATGCACCATAAGTGGTTAGGGGATGTCGAACATGATGGAACGACAGTATTCACGTCATATGTGATTCATAGTAGCAATGAATCAAGGTTTTGGTGTTTAACAACTAAACTCAGTTTCTTGTCCACTACTGACCATAGATCCAATTTTTATGTTTCTCTATGTTGGTATGTTATGCGAACACAAAAATAACAAGTAGAATAAATTTAAAAAGTTTTTTGGCAATAATTTTTGTATCCTATTGTTAATGAGTTCGTATTTGTAATTGAGTATATTGCAATAGAATATTAGTTATTCGTTATATACATTTTAGTACAGGTAGAATCTGAGCGTGGGCTTATGCAAGCTCTAGATTTGAGAAAACTAGGGTTGATTGACCGGTGAACACACATGCAGAACATTCACAGCGCTTAAGCTCTAACTCGAGTAAGCTCAACTTTAGGCGTACCCCAACCCTCTCAGCGACGAAGAGACTTACATTTAGCGTAGCCATCAAGTTACACCACTACCTGTTACTATTTATATCGTATTCGTAGATTTATCGACTAGGTACATGACATGATAACAGTCGCTCAATGTAGTTACATGAGCGATTAATTAGATACAGTTGCGAATAAATACATCTTTCTATATCACTTCGGACTAAACAGTAAAACAAAACTAAAAGTTTGGAAGTACAGAAAAACTGTAGGCAAGTAAAATATATTTGCTATTAAATTTATGACAATGACATAACATTTTGTTCTTATGTTCGTTCTCATTTTAAAGTAGCAAATTGCCGTTGACCATCGACATTAGACATATAGAATTATCTCATTGTGGATGGCTAGCATTTGTCTTTAAATTGCTTGCGCCTAATACGTTATTGATGAACTTCGCATAATGATACATATGCATAAATTTAACTTGTATTGTTTTTTCGTTTATATAACTATATTGTATCTGTGGGTTTAAATGCATATCGCAGTAGATAAAATTTTACAACTTCATCAAGGTAAAATTGCTGGTTATCATAAATCTGGCGCAAAGATGTTTCACCACAGCTTAGAACCAAGTACATTACAAACATTTCAATTAAAATGCTATCTAGAAGTAATTACGAAAAAATATATAACAAATTAAACGGTATTGCCATCACTGTTTGGAGGTTCTACTCGTATTTTATTTCTTATAACTTAAGATAAGATAAGTTATATATAATTTCACCCGTCAAAAATATTTACCTATAAAACTTAAGGCTACACAGTTGAAGCTACAGACAATAATTTCATCATCGTCATTATCAGCCCCTATCGGTCCACTGCTGGACAAAGGCTTGCTCTGACAGATATTATTATTATTATGGGCCTCTCTCAATGAAAGACAATAAAACCGACCTGCTGCTACTTTAATCCATTCTGGATTGGCTTTCCATCTGGCGAACGGTCGACCAACACTTCGTTTTCCTAAACGCCTAATTTCGTAACTAATTATTAGTTACGAAATTTAAATGTAAATATTTATTATGAGAAACGTATTATAGGTATGTATAAAAAATTCAAACTTACCAAACATCCTAGAGAGCCTCTAATTGAATCATCGCTAATTTCCTTCGTATATATAGGACAAGTCACATAGGATCCAGCCATAATGATACCGACTAATGCTCGAGCCAAAATCAGTGCCCAAAAGTCAGTAGATATCAACAGTAACATCCAGCTTACCTAAAAAAACATGTAATTTAACTATTGACTTTAGAATACTTAAGATTCCATTCATCATCATTATCAGCCCTTATCGGTCCACTGCTGCACGCAGGTCTCTTTCAGTGAACGCCATATACCCCGGTAATGGTGAACGGTCGACCAACACTTCATTTTCTTAAACGCGGCCTCCACTCCAGAACGTCACTGGGCCACTGGGCCATCTGCCATCAGTTCTTCTGAGTGCGTGACCAGCCCATTGCCACTTCAGCGAGCTTATTCGTTCAGTATTATATTATTTTGTTTCAGCTTTACAGTTCTATTAAATAAACAAAATCTAGGCAAAAGCTAGAAACTGGACTTATACTTAAGTCCACATTTGTACGACCGACCAATCATCATACAGTGCAAATAATAGCCTTGACAAGAGCTCACTTTATTGTTAGTTCCAATTAATTCGTAAATACAAAGTATAATTCGCCATTTATACTCCAATAGTGTACATAGACTGAGGAGTAAATCTGATTGCTATATATAAAAAGCCAACGTCATTATATATTACTGTAGCGATTCATCGTAAAATCGATATTTTTTTCCAATCTATTTAAATATTCACTTAATGATGAAACAGTTTTGCTTACAACATTTCCAAATGACATAAATATAATAGCGAATTTCCTTCCGAACTTGTCAGATAGCGCAGCGAATACAAAGTCAAAAGATACGCAAACTAAATAAGGGACTGCAGCCATCCATGATACCTGGAAGAAAAATGCATAATATTATTATGTTATTGTTGTTGTCGTCGTTGATATATTCATTATTCGTGTTCAGTTACACCACAACGTAATACGTTCTGAATTATTGTGATAACCCTTTAAACAATAAAGCCTAGTGCAAATTCAATACCGCAGACGAAACCTCTCAGGCTGCGTCCGTCCGGGTCTCGATTTGTAACTCATCAAATTGTACATTAAAATCTTTATCCACTTATGGAAATAACGCGAAAATCGGTTCAGAAGACTCTGAGAAATTTTGATCACGATTTTGAAGACTGTTTTATGGTATGCATAAATAAGAATCAGTATAGACTGTTATACAAATACTGAAGCAAAAAGCCTTGGTAAAATAGCTGGTACAAATGCAAACAGCATGCAGCTGGGGATAAGCTAACTTTACGTTAAATGAAAGAGGTTGCAGCTGCTGATGATGATAATACGACAAAACAGAACCAATTTAAACGCTACTGGTTCTGTGAGTACTGCAAATAAAAGCCATACTGAACTGTAAACTCAATGTGATAGGGCTACAATTAGAGAACTTACAATTCAAATAATTATTACCTCTACGTCTGTGAGCGGGGTGCTACGCGGCGATTGATCTGATTGAAGCAATAAAATCATTGGCGACAGCCATCCGATGCTGGTACCGTACGAGAAAACCGGGAGGTTTACTGAAACGAAACGCCGCACATTTAATTATTTATATTAGCAGCAATACACACACAACTCACAGCAACGCATCTTCACGCCAGTTCCCTAATGGGGAAAGGTTATTAAGTAGTAGTAACGAAGTACTCATTTCCAATTCCATTAGTCTCGAATGTTCCGAATTTATATAAAATTAAAAAATGTATAAATATATATATTTTTTTATTTTATGCTTACATTTACAAAAATACTATGTGCATATAGGTAATTTTTTTGTCCTATTGATTTATCAATCCTTTCTAAAACTTTTATTTAATTTGTCGTGTTATTTTGTTTTGAGGGTTACGTCTTGGGGCTTGATATTTTTGCCATGTTATCTCAATTGACTAAAGTGAACCTTTAATTCTGATGAAACCCAAAGTATTCAATGTTGTTGTCGATTATGCAAGGCCGCCGTCAACAATTCAACAATGGGTCCAGTGGTGTGTGGGACTCGCGGCACATGATAGTGCCGAATACCCACAAAAACCACCGCGAGTGCCATCAGTGCCACCCTTTGTTAGGTGCCCCGGAACAAAAATAAGGGCACCTCTACGGCTAGTCAGTCCCCTAAGGGACCAACTCCACCTCCACAGATGAGGTTGCCCAGCACTACAGGACAACCACCTTTGGGTGACCGACTTTAGGACAGTGCAACGGGATGAGGTTCCCATCCTCGCCCCTTGCCCTTGCGCAATATCGCCACCACCTGTTGCTCTTAGGACCCCTCTTCTTATAAGTGGGGTGCAAAGATCCCCCTCGGTTCAATAGGCTTCGCCTGGGTTTACCCCAGGCTACTAAGCCCCACCGCCACGACAATGTTTGAACCATGGTGGGGATGTCTACGCAACCTACGCAATATACGTAACTTCCTAAGTATCAAATTAAAGGTTTTGAGTTATAGAACGCAATAATGTAGACATAACACAAGATATCTTGTTGATGTTATTAAATCTTCTTGTTTTTGTTAAACAATTCGTTTAATGAAATTATTTAAATGAGTCTGGTGATAATGGTGGTTACTATTTATTACAAAATATATTTGTTAATTGTTTTTAATGTCTTAAAGAAATATATCCTTTTGATTTTGATATTAATATATGTTTTAATACTTAAGTGCATAAATGTAAAAAAAATATATATTTGATGGGAAAAAATTGTGACCTTTTCTAATCATGCATTAACGTTAGGCGTGCACAACTACTTGAACATGTACGAACTTCGAAGATAAACTATACATGTATATTGCGATAATCGTCTCAGAAACATATTATAAATTTAAAAAAGTGTTGTTACTATATTATTTTATTTTACATAGTAAACTGACACATATTTGGACAGAATACAGTTTTGTAAACGTACATACATTATGACAGAAGTACAATAATGTTTAGCAGTAGACAGATAAATGAAACTGATGATAATAAAACAAAAAGTAACTACAAACTCATAAGAACAAAAACCTAATTCATAATTGAAACAAACAAGGCTAGTTAGTAGCCACTTCTACACTCGGGACGCAGTATGTATTTGTTAGGAATCGTGTCTTAGTGCTTTTATTTTTTTTTAATATCATTGATTTTTTTTTAATTAAAATTACGAGGCACAGTTTATATACATTTATAATATATGTATTGAGGATCTTAGTTATACCATACCATAAGTACGCTTGAGCAGCACTAACGGAGGCACTCGGGTACTACTTAAATTAATATAATATCATGCATTTTCAGTAAACCAAGACACACGAAATGCCAAATAAGGTAGAAGAAATCTACTAAATTTGCAATAA
>JAFELO010000525.1:495453-513422 GCA_017140195.1 Eumaeus atala | reverse complement strand
TTATTCTATTAATTTATTGCAGGAAATATAATTAATATAAATACAAATAATATTTGGTTAACAATAATAATATTAAGTTAAAACTTACTTAAAACGGCGCATATTATTTGATTCACTTTACTTCCTTCGGAGAACAGACCGTAATATTTCATATTCAAATGTGTAAACACAGACGCGTATCGATATTATTTAAATATTTTAACCAATTCCGAAACACGTAAATGATTGAACGGAGATTATATTTGTTATTAAAATAAATAATATTTAAAATATTTTCTCCCGAATTGAAAAGAAGATTACATTTTTTTTTTGTTATGGGATATGGTACAATGTGACCACTGTGTAAGAGTGGAAGTACTATTACTTCTTACTCGTATACATAATGTTAAATGCTTTTTGCGCACATCGTTAATGCTACACTAATTGCTGAGTACACTTTGTAATTTATTACTCATAAGCTGAACATACACTGTAAACGTATCAATATTTAAATTGTTTTATTAAAATTAGATTTGTCTCCAAGTCACCTTCCACTTAGTTCAATAGAGGATATTTTACTTTAGGGTAAACTGTTCGCAATATGAAACACATGCGGCGCTCCCGACTTCGTTCTTGTTTAACGAAGACAGGTCGTACTCTGGTAAGAAACGTAGCCCTCTCCCTCGCTCTCCGGCTGAATTATTTTTGTCGCACATTTTTATTGCAATAACTCTCGGAATTTTAACTAAAGACATATTGTAACAGTATTTGAAATTATGGGAAACTCGAAAGCTACTAATTATAATTCTAAAAAAAAAGGCATACGTCTAGCAGTGGACGTCGTACGGCTGATGATGATGATAAATTTTGAAATGGAACTTACTTCTATATGATACCTACAAGGATTCGGAGCTAAAAAAAAATAATTTTTTTCAAGAGGTAGTGCCATGTCGGATTGAAGTAGAATAGGGCCATATGGGTCGTGGGGAGATATCTCGCTAAATTATGCCGCCGTAAAGTAACATTATCTGTTTGTGAGTGGTCGGTGTCTCTTTGGACGGGAGGAAGATAGAAGGATAACGAATCGGCGTAGTCATTATACAGATGTTAATGGGCGTCAGTAGCCGTAAAAAGGCTCCGTTGGCACGTTTACACGTTTGCCAGTTTGTACTAAAACTAAAAAAAAAAAAAACATTAATGACGTGAAATGACAATTACTCCGATGTACTTTGTGAGATTCGTAAAATACCTGTTAATATACGTTATTGTATGGAAGAAAAATAAAGAGTGAGTTAATAAGGCAACTTAAAACTTGTTTTTTTTTTATGCTGGGAAATGCATGCGCCCTATCCAATCCTTCATCTTTGGATATATGGTAGTGAATAGCTCCACGCTGACGAGTGGCGGCTCTAGCCCTCCTTCCCACAGGCAAATACAGGCTTCGCGACTAGAGCACCTCCATCTCTGTAGCTCATCAGGCGTCGGATTCCTACCTTCTGCTCTTGCGGACACGCAGCGCTAATTGTTTCATCTTAGTACGTTTAGTAATTTTCAACAGTTAGCAGTTTAGTTAACAAACATACACACAAATATTCGCGTTTATACTATTTATTCTTACACCATCCAGGGCCGGTGATGGCGCGTAAATGAGTTACAACGCGCTAACAAAAAAACGGACCAGCTTTGCAGCCTCTTTCGTGCTCAAGGTGCTGATTTCCTTTCGTGTTCGAAATCGTTTCCGCCTTACTCACATGGTTTAAGTAATACTGAGCCCCTTTATAGTCCCAATTATCTTAGCCTAGGATCCTCACTCTCCCTAACCTACTGAGACTCGTCGCCACAAAAACAGACTTGAATCATTTCGGCTGAGCTACATTTGTTATGATAATCAATGTCTACAGTAGCAATTGCCGTGTCAGGGAAGAAATGATAGAGTACAGCAAATTTACGCTAAATTAGTATCATGGTTTATTTTTGGAACAAGAATTGGAAGACTTAAAATGCATAATTCCTTTGCTTTTTACACGGCAGAAGCAAAGGTTATAATTAGATTTCATGGTTCTAAAGTAAACACGAAACTTGTACTCGAAAAGAAGGTACCAGGCTTATGGTTTCGCCATGTTTATTCGTGTTGCGTGCGAAGCTTGGCTCTGTGAAAGTAACTAACATTAGGATACCATAAACTATTTTTATATATTAGATTATACTAGGATTCATTTGTGATTATAAGTGCATTTTTGGATAAGGGGTTATTACAGGCACAGAAAAAAAAATGTTTATGGATGAATTCTTTTTTACAATTGAGCAAACTTTTAAACAAACCAAATGACCGTATTTATACTCAAAGCTCTAAGGAAGCTTCTGAATTCATCGCCAGAGTGCAACGTGGGTATTATCCGACTTCAATGATAGTTTGGTGGGGTCTTAGCTATGAAGGAGTGAATGAGAAATATTTTGTGAAAAAGGTATCAAAACATCTGCACAATTGTACCAAGATACCATCCTTGGGAAGGTAGTTAAGGTTCTTAATAACACCATGGTCAATAATCAAGTACAGCCCTTCCAAATGGACTCGAGACCAGATCATAAAGCTCAATCCACTTGGAATTGGCTCAAATTGGCTCAATCACCTTTATTAAAACGAGCGTTGCGGACTTGATCAGAACTGAAGACGACCCTTCATCTAGTCCCGACCTTAATCCATTAGATTATGTTCTAGACAGTACAGCATGCTCCAGACGCCATGGTAATTTGGAGTACGTCAAACAATCCATACGATTAGCGGTGAAGAGTTTCCCCTTGGAAAGTGCGCGTGTTTCTATTGACAACTGGCCTCAGAGTTCAAAGACATTGCCGTGTGCAATACAGTATTGCAGCTAATGGAGACCACTCCGATAAACCTTTTTATTTTTTAAATTGTCTTATATTTGTGTATTAAATTAACACAATGTAAAAGTAAATGTTATTTGAAATTAAACATATTTTTTTTGTTACAATATTTATGCCAAAACTAGGTATATTATATATAAAATTGTTAGTTACCTTCCTCGTCTGAAACGGCTATACCGATTTTAGACAAATTGTATATGCAGATTCGGTCTGAGTATTGGCTACTATCTACTTTTTATACCCCCAAGTGATAAAGGATCTTCACCCAACCCGGCGAAACAACGTTTGTCGGGTCAGCTAGTATATTATAATGATAACAATGCTCGAAAGTTTAAGGCATGCGCGATACATATTTCATTTGTGTGCTCAAAATGAGGTTCCACGAAACTGTCAGTGACAGAACACCCGATTTATATATGTATTTAAAAGATTTATCTACCATACTGGTCTCAAATACACAATAAAGTGAAGTCATCAAAGGACAATAACACTGTCCGGCACCATCATTACTTTTTAACTAATCATTGAGGTCTTACATCATATTGTGACACTGACACTAATAACATTTTTTAATATTTTTTTCTAGTGCAAATTAAATTTCAGGATTGTAAGTAGTAAGTATGTGATAAGATAATAAATTATTTTACATGATCTATTGATACATGAAAGATAGAAGAAAAGGGTATAACAGTAGAACCTGGACCAAAAATAGTCTTGTGGTCTCGTAGTTAAAAATACTTAAAATATTCATCGAAATGATGACTTTGCAAAAAAAAAATTATATTTATCAAATTTGAACACATAATGAGGGGCTAAATTTAAGCGTCTGCTCAGAGCTGATTTGATAACATTTAAGATTGACACATCCACTTGCGGCTTTGTAAACGTTTTTTTTTTTTTGTTAACGTGGGAAGCGTATCTACGCGGCTTCACCGGCCCTGGTGTTCCAGTGATGTGTGGGGCTCGGAGCACAATATAGTGCCGAATACCCACAAAAACCACCCCGAGCGCCATAGGTGCCGCCTTTCGCAAGGCGCCCCGTAACTACATTCATCAGGGGGCAACTCGACGACTAGTCAGTCCCCTAAGGTACCAACGCCTCCTGCACAGGAGGGTTACCCCACACTACAGAAAAACCCCACCAACTGTGGGACAGTGCAATGAGGTAAGGTTACCATCCTTACCTCTTGTTCTGTGTGCAAAAAGCTCCTCCTCCTGTTGGTATTTTGTCCGCTCTTGTAAGAGGGGCACAAAGAGCAGCCCCTCGATTGAATTAGTTTCGCCTGATGCGAACCCACGCGAAACGTTGTGGCTTTGGAAACCTGTACATATCGCAGCATATAATTAAAAGTGATAAGATGTAGGAATTTACATTACCAGTCTGTTGTTAAATTTTATGATATGACACCGAAGCAGAATTGGTTGGATAAGCTGAACACTTCGCTAACCTCTGTGCTTATATATGCAAACCAACTTATATGCAACCAATTTATTTTGCACTGGCCATGGCTACTCAGTGTCAGTATGAATAATTTCCATGCATGTGGTTCCTAGTTAGCGCAATAAAATCTTCGTAGCTTTCAATAGCGATTTTTTATTAATTTAAGGATGCAAATTGTTAGTCGTAACTTTTCGATGACGCAGTAGACACGCAGGTACGCCTAAATATTCGCGTACCTGTAATATGGAAGTGTCGCCATCTAATAGGCCAACAGAAACTTATAATCCGCATGAAATGCGACAGCATAGCTGTCATTTCACCCTGTTCTTACCGACTCGTTCCGGCGACAGTAGAACATGGCGTAGCATCTTGCTTCACAAGGGGTTGCGATGACAACGGGTCTATCCGGGGAATGTTGTGGAAAGTCTATAGACAGCCCCACAATGGACGGACCCTGGTCACTCGGATCCAATGTTCGTACGGCTGAAAACCAGTTAAGAGCCTCAAATTTTGTACCTTACGCTCGGCAGCACAGCGTTGACATGTGTCCTTCTCTACTTTCATAAGGAAGTCCATGTCTAATAAATATTAAAATAAAAAATTAAGAAGTCTATACATTCTCAAATTTTGATTTCAGATAACGAGACGCTACCGTTGATAAATGGTTTGGATTTGGCTCTCAACATTTACTTTGACAACAGGTACCTGTTCAAATATAATTTACGTTTATCATATTCGTCTATTGGTAAAATTTCAAATCGCGGTGAAAATTTATTGTTTTTTAAACGATTATTAGCATTTATTATAATCAATCTGGATGAAATGAATAACATTAAAGGATAAATTCATGTTAATATATTGCACACCGGTAGGCTGCTCTCTGCTCTCGACATTTCAAAAATATCATGTATTTGTAATTATGTTAATGAGTAAAATTTCACTATTGTCCATATAATATAGAAAAAATTTAAATATGCTGCCATAGACGTCCGTTTGTAGGATTGTTACGATTTCATCCCGAAAAGTTGTACATAGTGAATAAATTATTTCTGACAATTCTATATCTATATACCATAATGTCGTCCTGGCGGTATTTCGGCCACTTCGGCCACATCTGTAGACTAGTCAACTGCGCATGACATATTATAGTGCACAATATGCACTGACTGTTCCCTCACTCTCCTATTTCGTCGGGACGGCAATCCCATACGAACGTGGACCATACGTGTAATATAAAAATGAAAAAAAAAAAAAAATGGCCCATGGGAGGAAACGTAAAGGCGCTCGGTAACAGACTTCTGAATATCAAGATCGTAACGACGAAATCTAGAATGGTGGCCTAAAATCCGTTAGTGAAATTTATCTTCAGGTGTTAGTCCAAACAACACGCCATCGTAACATTTTTCGTGACAATTTGGTATAACTGAAAGAGCTTCGGATAGGCTACCAGGTCCTCCACGTGGGTAAGGTCCAATAAAAGGAACTGATATCGCAGGAGACGGGTCAGATCTGAATCTTATGAGGTTGTAATCAATGGGCTGGTGTGAAATACTGTTCCGCTCTGCCTAACACGCCTCACGTTACTCGATACGTCGAGGATAATAATTACAATGCCTGCTGATGCCGTAACCTGAAATAACTGACAAAATAACATGTTTCCTTTTTAAATTTAAGATCAATGTTCCTCCTACAATACAGCCTCTAGTTCGTTTAACAATATGACATAACTTAGCCCAGTGATCCCTTTGCCCTTCTCCGTGTAATGGAAGTAGATCACATTTTGCAAATCCTAAAAAAAAAAAACGGAGGCTATCTCTCCATCGGTAGGGCAGTCTTATGTTCCTTAGAACAAGTTTATTACCGACCAATGAACTTACGTTTAATCATAATAAAATGAAATCATTAGTGAAAAAAAAACTGTATCGAACCTCTGAAAACCTTGCCTTGGAGGTGATACCAATGTATCACCTGTAAACTTTGTATGCTTGAGCTAGAAAATCCTGTGTTAACATGTGTACACTATTTTGTATAAATCTTAATATAAAAGTAAATGTTCCATAAATAGGAATATATACTTTTATATTGTCTGCATGACGCCCGCACGCCTCGTAAATAATATTTTTAATCTGTGTAAATATCAGCAGTGGTGATTACACGTCTGCTGTTCCGCTGATAAGCTAGGAATAATTCACGATTGACGTAACGTCAACATGCGATAGGTGACAACTTAGGAGGGTGTCAGATTGTTACATCCGAGTGATATTTATTTGTGATAATAATAATAATTTAATCATTACTTCTTTTATAGCGAATATTAAATGGTACATATACTGGATATGCATATAATATAATATGTGTATAATAAAGTGGGCCGTCCGGAAGAAGAATGCCATTTGCGATCTGGGTGAGAGCCACGGCTGCTCGCCTGGGCATCATCACCAGCGCTGTGGGGGGGGGGATGTCATCGGGGCCTAGAACTTTGCGCCTCGAGAGGCGAAGTGTGACTTTCCGCAGCTCAGAGGGGGAAATGAAATACTTCCCGCTGAGTGGTGGGGTCGGGCTCTGAAGGAGCTCTCGGATGCGGCACTCCACCTGCTCGTAATGCTCTGCGAACGACGGCGCCGCTAGGTGTGGTGAAAACTGCGTGTGTAGATGTGATGCGAGCACCTCGGCGCGAGCCTGCGCTCCGTAGTGTTTCGCGCCTGTGGTGTCTAGAAGTGGAGTAATGGTGGTCTTTGGCCTCGTGAGACGTCTGTTTAAGGCGTGCAGGCTGGTGTCGTTTTCGCTGGCATAGAAGACTGAACTCTCCCAGCCTGCTCCACGACACTCCCTCACCTTCGCAGACAGTTCCTCGGCCATCTTGTTAAGTTGTGATTTGATTCTTAGACAGCGGGTACGGGCCCAGAGTTTCCTCATCTGGCGTTTCCTCTGCAGTCCGTATCAGTTCCGCCAGTAGGCTCGGGGGGAGCTCACCCCGCCGGCGCGCTGTCACCGGTACGATGGTGGTCGCCGCCGCCCGCGCCTCCCGGATTTTCTCCGTGAAGAGTCGAGCGGCGGCCTCCACCTCGCCCGGAGTAGACAGTTGCCCGGCGAAGGTGAAGTCGACAAGGCTATCCTGATAGACGGCCCAGTCGATCCTGTCTCTAGTCCGCACTCCTTCCCTAAGGATTGCTCCGGAATTAAGTGTGACGAGGATGGGTAGGTGTTGAGTGTCGAGGTCGTACAGGACCTCGATGTTGACCGTGGCCCTGAGGTTGGTAGGTGAGGTGGTGTAGGGCGATGTCCAGAACGTCCGGGGTGCGCAGGGGATCCGTAGGCACGTGTGTAGGACACGGTGGTCCTTGCACCGTGTAGCCGCGCTCTTCCGAATCCTCCTGCAGTTTGAAGCCAGCTTTGTTCGTGACGGCTGATCCCCAAGCTGGATGCTTGGCGTTCAGGTCGCCGACCAACAACACCTGGCCGCCATTCCCCAGCACATTGTGGACATCACCTAGGTTAAAACAGTTCCCGGGAAGTCTGTACGCCGCGTAGATCCTGAGCTCCTCCCCCGCCATGTGAACGACTATACCAGTCGAGCCCATGTCGGTGAAGGGGCCCTGTCTCAATTCGTCGTGGACGACGTCCCGCCGAACGAGCACAGCCGTACCTCTGTACGGCCTCCCGCTCGGCAACACCTCGTCCCTCCGATACGCGACCCTGGGCTCGTCGCGCCGACGCTGCTCCCCCTCCGAGCGCCTCGGTTCCCGCGAAGGTGGGGGGACTGATGTCCGTGGTGAAGGAATTGGTATCTGTACTGTGGGGTGAGTTGGTGCACGTGTTTGTGAGAGTGCGTGTTCCTGGTCCCTAGCCTGTGAGGGTACTCGGCGCACTGCGGACATGGTGGTCTCCTGCTGCGGGGGGTGGCAGCTTGGGACGGCCTCAGCTTGGGGCTTCCTCTTACGAGTGCTCCTCTTTTTGGGCTTGGCCGTCTTCACCTGCCTGGGCTTGGGGTCGTTGGCCGGGGCGGCAAGGAATGAGCCTGGGCCGTACTCGACCTGTCCCTCCCTCCGCAACGGAGCCGCGGGCACAGATGCGGCGCGGTGTCGGCCGTAAGGGACCAGTGTAAGCTGGTCTCCCTGCACAGCGGGCTTGGGTAGGATGGGAGGGTGGATGACCATGCCTCGGGCTCTGGCCTCCCTAAAGAAGGCCTTACACCTCCGGTCATTGGCCGTGTGAGGGCCCTTGCAATTGGCGCAGGTCGGGGTGGTTCCTCTCGGCAGCGGGCAGTTACCGACTGCATGGACCCCACCGCAGCGGACGCACCTAATTTCCCGGTGGCAGTTCGTTGAGGAGTGTCCGAAGAGCTGACAGCGGTGACACTGTGACGGTCCCTGTCTGCCCTTCCAACCCTACACGACCGCTCCGCGCATGCAGAGGAGCTCTCTCACCTCGTAGAGGCGCGTGAGCTCCTCGCTGTTCAGGCGGTCCAGCTGCGCGTGGTACAGGCAGCCGGGTCTCCCGCCTCTCGCCGGTATATGCCGGACGAAGCGCACCGGGAAGCCCGGGCCCCTGAGCTCCTCGGCGATGCATTGGGTGTCTTTCCCCACTGGCAGACCTCTAATACCCACCTTGGTAGGGAGATCTGAGGGTGGGGAATAACAGTGCCACTGCACCGCCGGGTTGTCCTTAGTCAAGGACGTCAGTAAGGCCTGGACTGTCCGGAACTCCTCCGTCGACTGCGCCAGGAACCTTATGCCCCTCCCAAAGGGCCGGGCGTTGGACGGAGGCGGAGGCGACTCCCGGCGACGTCGACGAGTCCTCCTCGGGCGCCGCTGGGCCAGCCATTTCCGACTCGCGAGCCACAGGTGACGTATGCAGTGATTCAGGCGGGTCGTGTGCAGACCGAGATGGTGATTGCGGTGATGATGTAGAGGTGGCGGTCGAGTGTGACTTCTCCACTGCGACCAGCTTGGAAGGTCCTTCGGCGGGCGAGGACGCCGCGCGCTTCTGCGGGCGTAGCTCCTCCAGCTCCGCTAGGAACTCCTTCTTCTCCTCTTCAGAAGGGAACAGGGGTCTCCTCACGATCACCCGTTCGACCTTCTTCCGTGGCATTCTTCAGTGGTGGTGGTTGGTCCTCCGTCGGACTCGCTGTCCACTGCTCCGACCTTTCTTCAAAAAGGTCGGGGAGTATGTCGCGCGGTGCGGTTTCGGACCTGTTGGGTCTAGGTATCCTCTTATATACCAGACTTTATGTATACGAAAAGCTCGTTGGCTTCGTCCGAGTTCTTAACACGGCACGGAATAACAATTATTCCGGACCGCGTTCCTAACAAGGACGAGAGGGCTGGGGCGCAAGCGGGACGACACTATCGCTCCCTCACCTTCCGGCAAGAGAGAGACAGCAAGCGTTTCTGAGTGCGTTAGTGTGGATCAGGCCAGAACGACCGGGGAGATACCTCCCGCTTACTTGATACTGCCGTAAAGTGACGCGTTTCGTGAGGTTCGTGAGTAATTGGTGGCCCATTGGGGGTGAGGTGGAAAGAGGCATAATTATTCAGGTGTTCATGAGCGTCGGTCGTTGTAAGCCTCCGAATGCTCGTTTGTCCCCCTATACTAAAAAAATATCATTACAGCATCCTCAGCAGCAATGATAGCCTTTTTTTTGTTGACGCGGGGAAACTTATTTATGCGCTTTCACCGGCCCTATCCAGTGGTGTGTAGGACTCGCGGCACATACAAGTGTCGAATACCCACAAAAACCACCGCGAGTGTCATCAGTGCCGCCTTTGGTGAGGTCCACCGGAACATCAAATAATCAAGGCACCTCGAAGGCCAGTCAGCCTTAAGCCTCTAACACAACAGGGTTGCCCCGCACTACAGGACAACCCCACACTACAGGACAACCCCACATACTCGCCCTTACTCGCCCCTTGCCCGTGCGCAAAAGCGCCTCCTCCTGTTGAAATTTTTTCCCGTCTTCTTATAAAAGGGGCACATTACACCTCTTCCTCCTGCTCGTTAGCCCCCTTTTCGCATAATAGGAGTGTAAAGAGCAAGCCCAACGGTTCAATAGGCTGCGCCTGGGTGAACCCATGATACGGAGCCCCACCGCGACGACAATGCTTGAACCATGGTGGGGAGGGGAGCAATGATAGCCTAGGGTAATATCCTTGAGCTATCATTGCTTACCGTAAGATAATAGGTCATGTGCATACATTGCGGAAAAAAATATGAAATAACAAGTAGAGCCCATTAAATCGTTATCACATATACACTGGAAAGGTGCTGTAACAATAATCAAAATAAAATGCAATCAAAATTGAGAGGATAGTTTCTTCTTCACAAATAACTACTTCAAACCGTAGGCGAGTAAAAAACTCTATATAGAAGGAATGATCCCTTTTAGGCTTCGTAGGCAAATGGATGGACTTTTATATTCACCTGTCCGTCCGTCTGTCTATGTTTAAAAATATTTTAGGTACCGCCAACTGATGTGACATGTTTTTCTGCACCACCATTATAATGAGTCATATTTCTTTTAGTCTCTTTTAAGATATCTGTACAAGTCTTGTTTAGATGAAAGAAACGGCAACAACTGTCGGATTATATTTCAAGACGAGGGTCGTTGAGATGTAGACCACAAGTGTAATAATATTTTCTGTCTTCATATCACATTATTAATCATATTCTCGTTATATTAATAGCATTTTAGGATTTTGATAAATATTAGCATAAACATAGATGACAACCTGAAACAACATCAAAATACTTTTCCCAATTAATGAATCTCTTAGAACACATTTTACACAGTTGAAACCAGGGGAAGCAGCTAGTTAATTATAATTTACATCACCCAACTGAGTTTTCGCTAGGAAAATACTAATAATAATAGTTAGTATGGTGATAAAAGTTAAGGTGTTTTCTGTAACGTTGAACATTTTACGAAGACCCCTGTGATATCCAGGAACCGACACTACCGCCTGACATACAATCCCAGGTAAACCCAAGCTTCAAACTATTACCGAAGCTTTTCATAACATTATTCCAGGTGTTAGCTTTTACAATTGAGGCGAGAAACCGGCGCCTTTCGATGACTTCCGAAACTTATATACGTCCGCATAACTCTAATGCAGACGTGTTGTCCTCCTACTTTCTCCCCCCTACGGCAAAACTAACTTTTACTTATTAAGTATAGTTATGTATATATCGTAGTCGTATTGTGAAGTCGCCGTGTAACATTACGGCTAGCCACTTTCAAAAACAGGGCCGTTTTGTTTTGTAGCGGGCATAGCGAGACGTTTTTCAATATGGCGGCTGACGCCTCAATTAGTCTCTAGATTTTAGGCCGTGATAGTGATCGATACAGTATGGAATTAGGCCAAATGTTTTAATGTTTTGAATGCAAATAAAAAGAATAACTTAACCACGAAGGAGAAATCTCTCTGGCGCAATTTCACTTAGCCGTATTCAATCGGCTAATCGTTGACCCTCCACCAAAAAAGTGGCCCTGTTTTTAAAATGGCTCGCCGTAATGAAATACGGCGATTTAGAGAAGACGATTGCGACATATGTATGCTACACTATGCGTATAGCAAGTATGAAGCACACTGAGAATATTGATTGAGCAGTGTTTTAACAGTTTTGTTTTCTTTTTAGGGATTATTCTTTACAAAAATGACGGACTTCGTGTGAAAACTTTAACAGAGTTTGCCAATAATATGCATGGACTCGTAGAAGAATTATCATCTTCCTTTAAACCTACGTATTTTCCTATGGAGATATTTGCCAAATTTTGCTTGGACAAGTTGAAATTATTTAACTAAAAATATATAAGAAGCTAAAGGTATCAAATGTTGCCAACAAACTCCTGTGATGATTGCCTCAGTAAATAGAGAAATACAATTCTGTTGTTTAACATTATCCTACATACAAAAAAAATGTAGACATTTCTTTTCTTCATGTGATATAAAAATGGATTGTCTATTTTTGTATTAAATTAAAAGTAAAATGTATCTAATTGTTTTATTTTATATTCATTTTACAATTGTTACATTATGGAATATTCAAAAAAGATACTGAAAACACTTATATCTAATATACAAAACATCAAAAGCATTAAACTGCATTGAGTAATTTGCTGAAATAAATAATTAACTATATTTAATCAATATTTTAAATGCACCACAAAATTAAATATACTGTAACCTATAGAATATCTTAATTAAAGAATATCATATTTCATTGTACATTGAAATAAGATGTAATTTAATTAAAGATTAATTTAACTTATAAGATTTATTTACATAATTAACTATTAAAAATATAAATAGAAAAGAAATAAATAAACAGTCTGTTCTTAAAAAAATTACATACTTCTACAATAAGAATAGTAAAACGTATTTTTATATGGTCGCTTTACGGTTTACGATTACATAATAATATTAACCTTTTCTGTATTGATTTACGAAATATGAATAAAATTCATTTTCAAGCATAATATTAATTTTCACTGTAAGAGCGTTTCACATGTAATATACACCACATTCAAAAGGTGGTAAACTTCTGCACTTGAATTCTGAAGTCTTCACGCGACCTGTTTGTGTTAGCTTCTAAGAATGTTAAGATTCCTCTATATTTTATTATTCCGTAAATAATTTACGCTGTGTATACAAAATCACGTAAGTGTTCACGTGTAAGAATTTTTTATGTACATGAATTTTATAAGAATTAACTGCAAGCGCAAAATTGTATAATTGTAAGCTTTCTCCGGTACCAAAATCTAAGAGGAAGCCATGGCAATTTAGTAAAATAGCCAAACACTGTAAAAACATGTTTCAATGTCTTATTACATATTAATTCAAAATACATTAGAAACTGGCAGTACCTATCTATCAATATTAAATAAACTTAACCTATTTTATTTACTTAGTCATTTAATAGGTAAAAGGAAAGTTTTGTATCCTAATTGGGGATTTTCATAATTTTATAACTAACAATTTTGTCATTACTAAGCGAAATAAACAATTGAAGCAGATTGTCGACTGTCATTTTGAAATCCCTTTTGTACTACACTAAATGTTAGAAAGTTTCGAAAGTGGAAGACATTAATTATTATATTTTGTATACAAATTGGCACAAAGTGGACAGGCCCACAAATACTTAGAAATGAAAGCAGGGAATCTCATGAATTATTGAGAATATCTTTATAATAAATGTCGAAATGTTATTGAAAAATATTTGCAATAGAATCTCGAATTTATCTATACAGATAGTTTTTCGGTTCCTCGGCAATAGGTTCCGTGCACGTTCCTAAATGCTTCATCTGGACCAGGCTCCTGTAAATAAATATTATTTAAATAAACAAATGTCACAAGAAATGAAACTCAGTTTTATTTTAGCGAGAATGGCTAGTTGATTTATTTTTGGGTATTACAAAAAATCTTGTCTAAGTCATATCTGTTTAAACCTTTAGGTACCTACACATTTTTGTTTCTATACTTGCCGTATATTAAAATTATGTAATCTATGGCAATTATAAAAGTTTATTTTGACGTCGTTTCATTAGTTTAGTTTCGTGTCAGTATAATAATTCATAAATTATGTAACTTTCGCTGAGCAATTTTCGTGACGCCATCTTTTAAATAATTGAGGTACCACCTAAATATCTTTTAAAGCTTTCTCGCGTTAAAGGTCTACTAGATGGCACTGGCGATAGCAGCTCAGTAGTCTAAACTCAAGATGATACAAAAAAAAAATTTTCACTGAACACAACGTGAGAGAGAGAGGATAATAGAAAATAAACCTAAGATTGATAAGAACAATTGATATTCAAAGTGCAAACCAAGTAATGTTAAGCTGTAAATGGGTAAAAAGGTAAAGTTACAATTTCTTAAAATAAAACATTGATATATACGAGTAGGTGTATATATCAATATTTTATTTTAAGAAATTATATATATACATATATTGTATAAATCTAAGCGTAACGCTATATATCGGATATACTGAAGAAGATAATTATGCATACTCAAATAAAGATGCATGTTTCCCATGCAGGGACGAAAAAACCACAGATTGCTGCTGCGACCCCTACACACCTTATTGCTTCTGTTACATTCATACGCCTGTTCAATGTGTTACGTGCTTGCACCTTATTATAAAATTTTAACCTGGCAAGGATCTCCTTTGAAACATAGAATCTTCTATGTTCGTCATTTGCCAGGACATCACTAAATGGAAAACGTTATGCTCAGCATAAATACCTTGATCGACAGTTTTCCATTTCCAAGAAGCATTTATTCGAATAAGTCTTCTCATCGGTTCCACATACTGGGTCATACTCGGGGGGACAGACGCGAGCGCAGCCAGAGTATTGGAAGCGAGACAAACATCTCTTCAATGGAACAACGAACACGTGTTTTCTGGAAAGTAAGAGCATATTTTGTATATTGTATACATTTGCTAAATGCAGCTATCCACAAATCAAGAGATGGTTAATATAGACACGTATACGAAAGAAATAATGGCGCTGGTGTGGTGATTACAGCGTCCAAATTTTGCTAAACGAAACCGAAAAGAAAAGAAAGTCTTAACCACATTGTAATTGTAAAGTCACTGTTAACATAACTTACGTATTTTTTAAAAAACTGACTCACAGTGGAATGCAACATTTAAGAGCTATAACATCGCAAGGTAATTATGGTAAAAAAGCGCCATTGTGCCAGAATATAATCAAAAAAATTGAGGAAAAGCATTATCAAATCATCTTTTATAATCTTTTTGAGTATTTTTTTATAGTATAGGGGACAAACGAGCAATCGGAGCCTTTCCACGACTACCGACGCCCATGAATATCAGCATAATTACATCAATGCGTTGCCCTCCTTTTCACCTCCCTCCCCAATGGGCCACCGGCTACTCACAAATAGCACGAAATGGGACACCGTAGGTGTCACTTCACGGCGGTGTCAAGTGAGCGAGAGGGACCTCCCCGATCGTGCCTACAGCATGGCACTACCTCGTACAAAATATTTGTCAATATTGTCGCTTAACAAAACATACAAAAAGTGTAACGTAACTCTGTTAGTAGTACGCTAGCGTAAGTCCGCGCCACGTACATAATAATATTTATACCTACCCGCAGTTCTCCTTCTTCATTATGCACTCGTTCTTGTAGAATCGATTGTCGGACCCACAGACGAAGGCGGGTGTGTCCGGGCAGCGCTCGTGGCAGAGAGCTGTTGTGCGGCAGTGCGCCGCGGCAACTGGCACCACGTGTTGTCCGCATGTCAGCCGGCGCAGCTCGCACTCCGACCTGGTGGTCAACATGGTCATAAATACACAGTTGTGGACAATTATTATTATTATTTTTTGTAGAATAGGGGGCGAACGAGAAATCGGCGCCGTTTGACTACCGACGCACATGAAAAACCACATAAGTACTATGCCGATGCGTTGACCAGGGGATCACACCTCAATGGGCCACCGGATACTCACAAACCGCACGAATCGCGACACTGAAGATGTCACTTTACAGCGTAGCGTATTATGTGGGCGAGAGGTACCTCCTTGGTCGTGCTGCACCATTTCCGCGGCAAGGCAGCCTGGTACTACCTCTTGATAAATTATTACTTAAGATTAATATGACTTGCTAATAGTAATAATTCCATCTCGAAAATGTAATATTTAAAATCTTAAACAAAAGTACGTAGTAGGAAGTACGTTATAAATATTAAAATAGTAGTAAAAACTAAAGTAGTTCTTATAATTACTTGTCCTCAGACCTTAGTCTTCATTCTGCCCTAAATATGTATATTAGTATAAGTTGTAAAAAATAAAGCGTTGTCTAGCTCGTCAGAAATACTAACCGATAAACGTTTCCATCGGATCCGCAGAGAGGTTGTTCCACGGCGTTGTCGCAGTTTTCGGGGCAGTCGGTTTCCAAACGTGGCAAAAGTGTACAGTTACCAAAATGAGCCAGCTGCACTCCTTTCCTGAAAATTTGTTCATCGTTCCATAGAGTGAGCTTTGTCAGGTTGTATATCTTTGTCAGGGTGTATGTCTTTGTCAGGGTGTATATCTTTGTCAGGGTGTATATCTTTGTCAGGGTGTATGTCTTTGTCAGGGTGTATATCTTTGTCAGGGTGTATATCTTTGTCAGGGTGTATGTCTTTGTCAGGGTGTATATTTTTGTCAGAGTGTATATCTTTGTCAGGGTGTATATATTTGTCAGGGTGTATATATTTGTCAGGGTGTATATCTTTGTCAGGGTGTATATCTTCGCGAGATGAAATCTGTCGTAGTAGTAAGCTGGTGACATAAACTTTAGATAATTTATATTTGGTAGTAAATATTTCTTTATTGCCCCCCAAAAACTGCTCACAAATTATAGATGAAAGCTATGAAAATCAAAGTACAACAGGCGATAAAGGTCGTATCGCTTTAAAGCCATATCTTCCAGACAATAACCTTATGAAAGGTAACTGGAACATGGTAATAAATAAGTGTGTAATTAAATATGTATTTATTCACTAACTCAGGTTTAATTGGATCCCTCAATTTAGTGTGGTGTGGAGTGGTACTCAAAAAATACTGACAGTTCGTCTACAAGTAGGATGTCCAATTGTGTGTCAATGTCCGGGCTGTTTTGGTTATTATAACTGTACTTACAAACAAGTGGCGACCTTCAGTAAGCAGGGGTTGGTGTAGACGTTGGCATCAGTTCCGCACACAGGGTCTGCCTGGCTGGGACACTTCACTTTCGTACACTTGCTCATCTTCGACTTGCACTTCTCCATATCCACTTTCTTTACTAGCTTTCTATTATTGGCCCTGAAATGAAGTGTCGAGAAATGTAGTACAACTGAAGAGCAGACACCACCGCAAACTGGGCAAAATTACCCGATTTTTCAATTAGTCCTATATTATCAAAAAATCTAGTCACCCATATAAATCAGTGTAAATTAGCTATGAGATCGCGATTCGTATTAGTTTTTATGTGAGGAGAGCATTCAGGGATGAAGTTGACAACTTATGGTGATGTGCGAACGACCATGGGACCAGGGTGTTCGCTGCTAGTTTACTCCCCACACATAATAAAACATAACTCACCCGCAATTGAGCATCTTGAGCTCACAATCGTTTCTGTAAATATTTTCGTCAGAACCGCACACCAGCTTTTCTTTTTGTCCGGAACAATCGGTGGGACACGACTCTCCGCCAGACGTCCTCTCTTGTGAGACACAGAACGCCATAGGTACCTCGAACACGTGTTTTCTGAAATTAAATAATTCAAATAATTTGATACAATAGTAGAGACTACACTTATTATCAAGATCATCCCTGCTGAGACTGTTTCAAAGACTCCCATGACCATTGATCAATTATTCGCATGTAATTAGTGCCATCTGTTGAACGTCACGCCATTGTATCAATAGGCATAATTATAACATATCATTGTGCATTTGTATTTCAAATCAGCCTTACTTTATACAGGAGCAGCGGAGCTGCAATGTCTATGTTAAACGCTTCTCCAGTCAGTACGACTTTGACGAATTTATGATTTTTTGGTAGCCGTAAACTTGGGTTATGTGGCTCAAGACAGAAGCCACACTCTTGATAGACATAAAATATAGTCGGTGTCTCTATTTATCATGTTTTTGTTGGACATTAGATAAAAATA
>JAFELO010000525.1:484504-495428 GCA_017140195.1 Eumaeus atala | reverse complement strand
GCATATTTATTGGACGCTTAATTAGTTGTTTATATTAAATAACAAAATACCCGCAGTTGGTCGCTTTCATTCTGCAGGCGTTCGCATACAACTTGCCATCCGAGCCGCAAGTGGGTCTGGCCACGCGCCAGCACGACTCTCTGCAGTGACGCGTCGTTTGACAATGCTTCTTGCTTGTTTTCACAACACCTTGCCTGTAAATATTAATGACCATGAATATTTATTAACAACCATAGATATCGAAAAAAAAACTACAGCGTTCAAACGGGGTTTATGTGTAATTGTCCAGTTTCACTTCGGCAATAAAACAAATCATTCAATATCAATCAAGCCATAAGTTAAAACTTAGTCAAGTAGGTTATAAGTAGGAATGCCAAAGTAAATAAAATATGTAGGAACATATTACATATGTTATGAAAGTAACACGAGAACAGATACTACATATTATTTAGTAGAGAGAAATGGTATGTTTATTGTAAAAAGATTGCAGTCAAGATAGGCAGGCGAGACTAGGGGCAGGTATGTAGAATTGTTGCATGTAATATTGGTGAGAGATAACGGTTACGGCCCAACTCCCATAGAAAAATGTAAAAGAAGTTATACATTTGTACATGTGGTTGGTTGTGTTGATGGTACCACTAGTCACCCGAATGTAAGTACATTGTAAATGTATATTAACGTGATGATCTTGATGGTCACTAAAAAAACTGGTTGTCTGTAAGTCGGTTTACGGAGGATATAATTTAACTATTCACAAATTGATCTATAAGCGCATCGCCAGACGGAGTGAAGGAGACTTACTACTCTCTCTTGCTCGCAGGCTCCGCCTATTCGGAATATTCTTGACTCGGAACGTTACAACAACGTCATACTTTTTAATGCATGCAAATAGCATTATCGATTTACATAACGTTATCACGTCAAAAAGATGTAGTACAATTTCCTATATATATATATATACAAAGATAATATAAGCGAGTGCCACTCACCCGCAAGTTAATAGCTTCATTTGACAAGTGCTCTTGTAAACATTGCCGTCGGACCCGCAGATTGGACCGTCGAGGGGCGCCTGGGAGCAGTCCACTGGACAGTTCTCTCGGTGCGCGCTGATATTGTTACACGCACCCAAGTGAGACAGACCGATGCCTACCCTGTAAGTGGGAAGAGCGAATGTATATATACGCATAAGTTAGACTAAAACAGAAATTTTCAATCTTTGTAATATTAAATAAACTTAATATGTTTTTTATTATAGTCACTTCGGGAGTTCACACGAATTAGAAGAAAAGTGCATATTTAAGGTTCAGATAGCAAATATACCTCGATAGTCACTTTAATGATTGTGAATATTATTGTCAATACGAAAAGTGTCAGCAATAAGATACTATTAGTGAACCTTTGTCCATAAAAAGCATAATGGTAGTAAAAATATATCAATAGAAACACTTTTATAGAGTAAAAGTCAAATATTTAATATAATGTCAAATATTTTTTTCATCCTGAAATAAAATTTGCTGAAAGTTTACAGCGCATGATTTCATAATCTATGAATTTTACAATGACCAAATAAGTCTAAGAACAATTAATCAAAAATCTAGACTTTAATGTTGTACTACAAATTTGTTTAATTTTGGTTACCTAAGTTAAAAAATATCCGCTGAGACACTTTTGGCTTTCGTAAAAGTTTGGACCTAACACGGAAACTTTTCAGCCTATTAGTGCCTGCAGATAGCTTAAACGTTGACGAGACTGACAAGAAAATTAACTAACGGAACTTGAACTAATGGAGCTAACGTCAGTGTCAATAATTAGCATTTTAACTGTCAAGTGATCCCTACAATATTTTAAACGCACGAGTAAAGTATGAAAATGATAATCGTATAAACAAACTCTTTTGAATCAGGAAGGGCTTTTTTGAAACGGCACTAATTTTATGACTACCGACGCCCATAGACCGCATAATGTACTTTCTTCGTTTTTAATTAATTGTAATAATTTTTATGTACATAAGGAATAAATGAAATAAAATCAATAATTGCCATTCAGATACGTTGTCTTGCTTTCCTCCTCCCCAACAATTAGCCACAGAATCACAAACCGCATGAAACGCGATAGTGTAGCGGTCCCTCTGCGGCGATATTATGTGAGCGAGAGGTGGCAGCGTGGTGGCGGCCGAATCCGTCTATCGTGCAACCTTTTGTACTAAAAGTCTTCCTTCTGTTATAACTTATGAAAGTAATTGATAATATAAAATCATTGCACAGAACCAAACCATGGTTATCGTAAAACGTGCTTCAAGCATTTAGTATTTAATCAAGACACCTGTAACGGTGTACGCTTTTGTTACTTTGCATGTAAACACTCACATCGCGTGAAAGCGAAAGGCGTCCGAATACTTCGACTCAATTCTTGTCACGTACTTACTCTAGTGACTAGGCAGTAATAGGTTCCGGCTAAAGCTCTACTTCCATATCCAGCGATTGATTATTGCGGCCGAGTTTACTCTGGGGGCTTTTTTTACAAAAAAAAAAAAAAAACACACACACACAAATTAAGTCCCCGTTTTTGTTGTTTCTTATAAAGTTCCGAATTTTTGCGAGAACCAATGGATTACGGTCAGCGGTAAAAAAAACTGAATACTGGACGTAGCGAGGGCACTGTCATGCCCATAACTTATTATTAACAACGTATTATTAGCCCAGTTTATTTGGAGTCGTAACGACGGACTGTACAAGTTTTGTGTATAAAATATCTGGTGATCAGCATTCATGCGTTGTAAAATACACGCACATTCTGCATTCAACGCATGTAAATTTAAATGGTAGTATCTATAATATGAAAATGCATATAATTCTAAAAGTGGTATTCTAATATTACAAAACCTAAATGCCCAATAGGATTAATACAAATAAATTTTATTACAATTACCTGCATATCTCCACCTGAAGCATGCACCGGTTCAGATAGGTCCTGCCGTTGGTTCCGCACACTGGGTCCCTTTCGGCTGTGCACCGATGTTCGCACTTAGAGCCTTCAGCTCGTGAGCACGACCCCTGATCCTGTGCCAGTTTAATACCTGAAAATTTGAATTTTATCGCGGTTTACCTAGTTGTTTATCTAGCCCGACGTGTCAGCAGCTTTACAGTGACCATGATTACGGCATCTCATAGTGGGTAATCATTTACAACAGCTGTATTGTTATTTTTGAAGTAAAACTCCGCATGACTTGGGGAGTAAGAGGATGAATGCGTGACGAGGGCGTTACGAAACCACGAAAGCGACGCCAACGAAAGTTCAGAGGGAGATATAAGTTAGTGAAAACAGAAATACATTGTAAGTTAATACAGAGTACCGTCATACTTTTCTAAGTTACAGATGGCCAAATGAGAAATCGGAGCCATCTGATGACTGTCGACGCTCACAGATTATCGTCAGTGTCAAATGCGTTGACTTCTTTCACTCCTCCCCTCTAATGCACCACCGGCTACTTACAAACCGCACAAAAAGCGACAGCATAGCTGTCACTTTACGTCAGAGCCATATCAGCAAGAGTTACTCCCCCTGTCGTAACGGCTTGATTCGACTGTAATGCCGCAGCAGCGGAGCCTTTTACTGAAACTAGCCGTCACGTTACCAATTGAACCTGCCAGTCGTCAAATTCAAGTATAATGTTACCTTTCCCGCATGTCTTTTTGCGCATCTCACAGAGTGACGGGTATATAATTCCATCGGTTGCGCACACGGGTTCCCCTTGTAATGCAGGTCCACAAATCCTTGGGCATGTAGCGTCTCTCGCACCCTCACACAATGTTGCGGCTAAAACAAACGAGAACGTGTTAATGGTGTAATGAGAAGCCTCACGCAAGATATTTTCTTGCAAATTAATGTTAGCAGAAGTGATATGATCTTGTTTTGCTTAGCTCTCTTTTTACAACTAGTGATTAATCCTAATTCAAATTAAAATTATTTTATTGACGGATGTAGCACATGAAGATCTTTTAACAATTGCTATTCTTACATCCTACCATAACAATGATGTACAATAGTATATTTGAATTAAGTCTTAAATAAAATTTGAACAAACAAAATATTATCAATATATATCATTAAATAATTATGTATAATATAGATTAAGAATTAACATGTTTTAGACAATAATCATACACATAGTGTACATTAATGTCAATATTTATCAACCCAATAATGTATTCAATTCAAAACGTACAATTTGACTGTGAAATTATGTAAAATCATTTTCTAAATAAAAACTAAATGTAACGGGACTTAATATATTTGACATTGTCGCTAAGAAACGTAGTCTGTTTGTTATGTATTACATGACTTTCAGAATTGTATGCGTGCTGTAGTGTATTTATCGCTAAATTCAATAATGCATGATGTAAAAAATATAAGCCTTCCGCATGAATTCATTCAATTGTACCAAATTTCAAATTACCCCATTTTCGCAATTCTTTGAAAATATGAGTATTTCCGGAGTATGTAGTTTTGTTTTTGTGTTGACATGAACCATCCGTTGATATATAAGCTTCCTTGGTCCCTGGTCCTGTAATACAACTAGTAGTTGTTTATGGTTTAATGCGAAATATTGTTTTTAATGTTCGAAGATTTAAAACTGACTACTGAGGATGATTTACATTTTAGATTAATTACCATGATTGGTCTCTGCTACGCTCTATTTTCTGATTTGATTGCGTTGAAGCGTCGCGGAAGGAAATCATTAATAGTCTCCAGTGTAACAGTTGCACATACAGCTGTTCCGTAATTAAAAAAATAAATTTAGATCACAATGCGATCGTCTTTTATTTTCAAGAGTAAGTAGCGCTTGAGAATTAGTGTAAAGTGTTAGCGTGCTTTTACGCAAAAGCCTTACATGGCCAGTTGTGAAATATCTAACCATCGATAACTATCTATGGCATGCCACGCGTTGTCTAGTGCCACGTGGCCATTAAGTTATTTTCTATATATTATTGAATAATATTTTTATAATATATAGAAGATAACTTATCAATATACTAAGTTATTTCCTATATATTATTAATAATATTAAATAATATTTATTATTTTCTGGAAACATGTATTTATGTTCCGGTAGATTGAAAGGTGCTATAATTCTAGCCTCTAAGTAGGAAAGGTATGTATTAAAATCCTAAAAAGAAATGTTCAGTCTTAAAATATATTTTTAAAAGTGTTAACAATTAACAATGAATATACAATGTCACTGAGAATTTTTAAATAGCTTGCTTTAGTTACAGAAAATGTGACCAATTAATGAAATCTACTGACTGATTTAAACCAACCGCGACCAATTAGATCCAGTATACTGGATGCATGGTTTTCTGAGATGGCCTGCTAGCAGACCAGAGCCTCGAAAACCATTTTATATCTAGATGTAAATTCACTAAACTCTTGCTCATTTAATGGCCCAACACAAAGTTGAGTTAGAAAATGGCCAGCAGCAATACCCGCGACTACAAAACTCCATTAGTGTATCGAGTTATACATACTACATATGGATGGGTTGAGCTAGGGACAAGTCTTCTATCTTAAAGTGTAAAATATAAATCTTAAGTGCAAACCACTCTCAGTGTAGCCTTATAAGCCGTAGCTTATCAACAAACTCAGGCTTCACATGTTGAGGATAATATCTTAATGGTCGGTCAATATGGCCGTCGTGAGATGACGGCTATGTTCTCGCACTCCAGCCACTGAGTCTCTGAGCCAGTGAGATTTCACGACTGTAAGTGGCTACAATAATAGGTACTTACTAAACTGCCGCTACCGAGCAGATAGGTCCTTGAGGAGTACAATCGTCTCTATTCGTTCGAACTTCTCAGTTTTGTATCGCCTATAACAAATTATCCCTACTAGTACTGTGAATTTGTTTGTTACGCTTTAACGCCAAGACTATTCAGCTGATTATCATGAAACTAAGATACCCCTAAAAATACCAGGATCTACTCTAGGTCTAGGACATAAAAAACGCCTACAAAGTCACGGGTAAAAGCTAATCACATCACATTGTTTGTGTTCTCTTTGATCATACTTAAATTTTTCTCACATGAACTTAGATTTTAAATAATATTTGTGTCTTATTCGAATTCGTTAAGGTGAACCCACACCTTGGGCGAAGCCAAATTGAACTGGGGGGCAGGTCTCTGTACTCCTCTTATAATAAGAGGGCACTAAATTGTAGAATGAGGATAAAGTGAAATGATCGCTTTTGAGCACGTGACAAGGAGTGAGGATGGAAGCCTCATCCCATTGCATTATCTCGAAGTTGGTGGGTTTGGCTTGTATTGCGGAGCAATCTGTGGTGTTCCTTAGGGGACAGACTAGTTTCGAGGTGCCCTGATATTTTTTTTAATTTTAGGGACTAAAGGCAGATATAAGCACAGATATCAATTGGTGCGCAACAGATATCAGCGGTGGTAATTATTCGCCACTGTTACGTACCACGAGCACCAAACACCACTAGATCCCACCCATGGCAAGACGGTGACATCTATATGCGTTTATCGCGTCACCAAGAAAAGGCTTAAATATATTTGTTATTGACTTCACATTTTCGAAAGAGATAGTTAGCCTGGTATTTGTAAAATATGTTTTATGTTAATGGCATTATTTTACATTGCACCGTGGTATTATTAATTAATTAATTAACCTATAATCACATTAACACACATTTTAATCAACAACAACAAAAAATAATTTTCAAAGAAATTGTGAAAGTGAGTCGTTAAATTAGTGCCAAATGGAATAAAGTTAGAGACTAGAGGCCAAGAGAAGTAAAACGACGTGTATTTCTTTACGTGTTTGCATTCTTGCACTCTTACAAATTAATATTTATTAAAATTCACGTATTGAGACAAACATACTTTTTAGCTTTATTGCATTTATTTGATTTTTATTTATTTAAACTCTTGACATCCATGTATATATATATATATATATATATATATATATATATATAACATTTTTATTGCACTAAACTAATAAGATCTAATGCATATTAAATTTTAATATTCCCTTTCTGCGCATCTTATTCTTGTTATCTTCAACTGTTCTAATTTACTAATTACAAATAGGTTTAGTGTTTTCTTTCTTAACATTTTAATATATAAACAGGTGAAGGCAAAATATCTAAATATATTTATATCGTTATCGCCATAATCGAGATTAAACATTCAAGTAAAAATGTACAACGAAGAGTATCTTTCAATAAATATTGCCCATTCTCATAGGTTCTAACAGCTGTATCTAGTACCGACCTTGAAGTGGGACAAGAATGGGGTCACATCCCTATCAAGATCTTTCCTTTAGTGCATGTGCAATACGATAACAGACGATAAACGACATGGACATTGCTGATTTAACACTGAACTTGCATAAATTATAACATTATAGATATTAAAATCATTAGGAAGAGATCGTTAGGAGAATTTCTACTAGAACTATAATATATACATATAACTAACTAGTATATTTCTGTATCGAATTTAAAAAAGTGGTTTTTGTTTGTATGTTTGAACACGCTAATCGCAGCAACTATAACATGTCCGATTTGTTAATTCAGTATTAAAATTATTTCAATATTAGATATCCCATTTATTGAGGAAGGCTTTACGCTACAATCAATAATATCGGTAATGCAAGTTAAGTCGCAGGGAACTGCCAGTATTAACAGCATAATATTGAAGTTTTCACTCTTGAACATTGATAAAGTTTACTTTACCAATATTTATAAACATTACATTTTTTTTTTCAATAAACTTAATTATTCTATGTATGGATGTGACGTGATGCTTTGCAGCTGAGTTCGGTACGCAGGTCCGGAGAGGGAGATAACCGTCCTGTCTTCGTGACCGCCGCAAGGTGACAGCATTACCATTAAATGTGCGGATGTCGGTGGGCGCCAGTGGTCGGAGCTCACATAATTCGGATTGCTCGTTTGGCCCACAAAGCTATAATTCTTTTCCTTTTTTATAGAATTGGGGGGCAAACGAGCAGTCGGAGCCTTTTTACATGAACAAAAATATAATTACTATGCCGATGCGTTTCCCTTCTTCCCCCTCCCCAAAATGGGCCACCGGCTACTCACAAACTGCACGAAACGCGACACTGAAGACGTCACATTACGGAGGTATTATGTGAGCGAGAGGTACCTCCCCGGTCGTCCCGGCCTAATTTCGTTGCATAGGAGGATGTAGTAGTGCCATGCACTAAGCATGGAGCTACCTCCTCCTATTCAGCATGGCACTACAACTTCCTGAATTAAGAAATAAATTAAAAAATATATGACATATGAATATTATTTGTAGGTTAATCGATTTTACACACTCATGGTCTCGATTTTGGAATTATCAATAAAGAAATAAACTAAAGAGGTTTTCAAAAGGATTCAGTCGAGACCGCCTCATAAGCATCATTGACCCCGTCCGACGATTTCTCGCATGTGAAAGTGAGTGACGCAGGCGCATGCAAATACACTTTAATGACCTTTAATCGATTAAGAGTTTCGACTGGTTTTTTTTTTTTGAGAAATTAACATATCACTTTTTAAAAACTGTGTTACATTTATCAGAGTTCGTTTCTCACAGATATTGTTACTGTTTAGTTTAGTGTGGTTTGTGAGCAGCAGGTGGCCCATTGGGGGAGGGGGAAGGAGGGCAACGCATCGGCATGATAATTATGTACATGTTCATGGTAGTGGATGGTCGTAATAAAGCCTCCGATTACCCGTTTGCCCCCGTATTCTGTATAAAAGAAACATTTTGTGGACGTTACGTTATGCTAGCGGTATAAAATGATGTCTAATTTGAACTTGATCCATTCAAAAATATTTTGTCATATTATGTGAAAAAAAACCGGACAAGTGCAAGTAGGACTCAGGTACCTACGTACCTGAGTCCTACTTGCACTGTTGGTCACACTTGGTCCTGTAACATATTAAAGAGAAATACAGGGCAAAACCATGTTCGTTGCATAGCAGACCTCTTAAACAATTCACGTATTAAGTTCTGTTAGTATTTGTTTTATTGCGGCAACAGAAATGGAACATCTGAGAAAATTTCAACTGTCTATCTGTCAGGGTTCACAAGATACAAACAGGTGACTGATGAACAGACGGATGAAAGTGACTTAGTAAAAGGGTCCTCTTTTTATCCACAGGGTACAAACCCCTAAAATCACACACTCATACGGATTGCATCTTTACGTGTTTTTTTTTAATTTGTATGAAGTCCAGTCTATCTCTACAAATATCGGAATTCCCGAATGGAATTAATTGTACAATGAACATTTAACTTTTCACAAAGTGACTTTTTTATATCTGACTGTAGGAGGAGGAAGAGGAGCCTTGAGATGGCCACACAGAGTTTGTTTCTATTTCTAGTATTGATATTATGTACATCACATTTCTTCTTCACAGTTGTGTTTTTATGTATAGAGCGGCTTTTCGGATAATTGATAGCAATAAAATGTGTGACACGATTATTGCCAAGATTTTATTTGAAACAAGTTTATTTTCGTTTAGTGGTAAAACCAGGAGCCCTTTGATGACTATACTACAAGAAGGCCCGGAGGTTCTTATGCAGACGCAGTGCCCTGCTTTCGTCCTCTACTCCAGTGGGCTACCTAATACTCGCAAACCACATGAGACGCATAACTATAACTTTGCGGCGGTATCATGTCAGCGAGTGGTACCACTACAGTCATGCTGACCCGATTTCGCTGCAATGCAACACTAATGTTACTTAACTCAACTGGGTCAGTAAAAATTGGGGACATGCACATAAAATGGTTTCGATGAACTTGGCTTGAGAGATAACAAATTATATTCATACTGACAAGAGTGTAAGTAGCAATATGTGTTCTTACAAGCTGAAGGCCATATATCAATGCCTTTCTTTTCAAGCGTAGGCAGTGGTAATAAATGACACACGCGGTGGGCAAAAACAAGCGCAAACCCAGACATCTAAATACCACTGCTATTTTGAATTCACTGCACGCACCTGAACCTGTTCGCCAATCGCAAGTGTGGCTTTAATGGTATTAACATGTAGCGGTCACTGATCCGACCTTCAAGGCTGTTATGTTTCCTTTGTCATGTATATGGCCTACTTCATGATATGGGATCTTTACGCGGTGAACTGTATTTGCCATGTATATGGCCTACTTCATGATATGGGATCTTTACGCGGTGAACTGTATTTGCCATGTATATGGCCTACTTCATGATATCGGATCTTTACGCAGTGAACTGTATTTGCCATGTATATGGCCTACTTCATGATATGGGATCTTTACGCGGTGAACTGTATTTGCCATGTATATGGCCTACTTCATGATATCGGATCTTTACGCGGTGAACTGTATTTGCCATGTATATGACCTACTTCATGATATGGGATCTTTACGCGGTGAACTGTCTTTGCCATGTATATGGCTTACTTCATGATATGGGATCTTTACGCGGTGAACTGTCTTTGCCCACTGTCGCCGAAACTGAGGTGGATGAAGTGTGAAGTGGATGTGCTTCTGAATACATTAGGAGAGAAAAATAAAAATAGTTGTTACGACGCAATGTTGTATTAATCTGTTTTATTAGAATTACAATAAATTTCGCCTTTGACTGATAACGTTAAGCATATTTGTACATTATTTGTTAAGTGTTTTGCGCTGCTAGAACTGATAAAAAATTACTGAAGTTGTTGAAAGAACATGAAAAATTACTGGCATCCTATTTTACTGCGACCAATGTACCAACTAAATTCTTATCTTGTTTTGTTCACGACACCTATTTAAGTTGTTTTGGTTCCTTAAGTACCTTTGGAGCAGCTTTCTCAAGTAGCTTTAGAATCTCCATAATGATAAATATTTTATCTTTATTTTATACGTAAATAAA
>JAFELO010000525.1:457169-484391 GCA_017140195.1 Eumaeus atala | reverse complement strand
TTTTCACGTGAAAAAGTAACAAACATCATTTCATGACATTTGTTAAAACAATAGTAGAAATTGAATAGGTAATAGTTGTAATTCACTACGCAATTTAAGTTCAATACTAGACGTGTACTGTTATTTGTATAATTAAATGATTAACCCATTTCCTGTCCCGACAATACACACAATTGTTAAACATTCGCAATATTCATATATGATACAAGGGGCTGGGAAATTCCTAAGAAAATTAATATGTGTTATAGGCAAAAAGCTCTATAAAAGTTAATTTATACTGTACAATAAATAATCCTAATTACGTATTACTAATTAACGTACAGACCAACGTCGATAGTATCATTGCGTACTTGTAAACTCTCTCAAGGGAGGCCTCCCTTGAGAGAGTTTAAAGGTACGCAATACGCAAAGTCCTGCAGTTGACCGTTAAGGGCTGATAATGATGATGATGAAGCAAAATATTTTCTTTCCGATCAATAGCATTTTCCACCGAGCAAACGTTATCTCTCCCATGACATTAACATTGCAATTATGTAGCGAGAGTTCGACCGACGGAGAAACTTAGCAATCATGTTCACAGATTTAGTTAAACACCACTCAATGACTTGTCAAGAACCTTACTTCAACCAGAATGGTGTTCACTCTTACTTTCCTCGAGCGTAGAAAAATGTCTTCATTTAGTCCGACTAATTAATGTAAGCTTTATTTGGAATGTGTTTACAGTAGTGCGTACCGTGTAGCAATTTGAATATTAATAAAGTGAAATAATCTGTATTCCTGCTTATGAAAAGTAAACTGGAATCTATTTTTAATTTATTTTTTTTTGTACAGGGTAAGAAATGAGTAATCGGAGCCATTTTACGACTACCGACCCCCATGAACATCAGTATAATTACCATACTGATGCGATACCTTCATTTTCACCACCCCCCTCACAATGGGACACCTGCTACTCACCACCCACACGAAACGCGACGCCGACGGTGTCACTTGACACCGGTATCATGTAAGCGAGAGGACCTCCCTGGTCGTGCCGGCCTAATTCCGCTGCTATGCAGAATGGCACTACCTCGTATTAAAATATATATACTAGCTATACTCGGAAGAAATATTATTAATAAATGTGCACCTATGCGAAACCAGCAAGGTTTCGTAAGTGGTATTTCATAATAATTTATACAAAAATTCCGGTAGAGAATTATGTCGTATACTAATTACTAGGTATACATTGTGAAATTAAGTAAAAATTTATCCAGTTCGTAATGTTTTGATTACATACAGGGTACGATAACTATGTTTAGTTTTTTCTACTTCAATTTTTATATGATTACTTGACTGAAGTAACGTAGGTGAAATTGATATAATTATGAGATACATTCCTATAATGTGTTGGACGAAAAATACTGGTGATAATGAAAACTTTCCTGTTTACAGGTAAATACAAATACTAAGCGGGTCCATGCAAGCGGGTGCTAAAAGTTCGACAAAACTCGCACGAATCGTGACATTTTCATTATTCATAATACGTGTTCGAATTCCCACGCTTGCATAAAGTTTGAAATTTACTTTAAAATGTAAATTTTAAACATGACAATTCGTGTATTATGTCGTAGCGGTTTACCGTCCCAGGGTCGCCTGCGGTGCTTTAAAACTGCAACATATCCTGTAAGTTTTGACACTTTCATGCAGCTATCTCAAGGCAGTTTTCTGCAATCACAGATTCGTGATTTTTTTTTATAAAAAATAAAAAAGTTCACATAGTACCGCCGTAAATTGACATCGACAGTGCCGCGTTCATGCGGTTTGTGAGTAGCCGGTGGCCCATCGTGCGGAGGGGGGGGAGGGAGGAGGGCAACGCATCGACATAATAATTATGTGGATATTCATGGGCGTCGGTAGTCGTAACAAAGGTCCCGATTGCTCGTTTGCCGATTGATTGTTTGTTATTCTATAAGAAAATGAAAGCATACGAATTTATTTAATAAATGGAACACAACTGATATCGACACTTACTTGAATGTTCAAAAATGTACAAATGTATGCTTGTGACTACGCACGTGACCGTTGTTTATTGGTATAGCAAATGTAACAAAATTATTTTTATGCTTAACCAAGGCTGTTTTTGCAAACATTTTTCACGTGAACTCTTATTTATCATATTCTATGTAATGGAGAATATAAAAATAATATTGAAAATAGCTTAGGGGGGCAAACAATCAATTGGAGCCACCAACTGCCCTCCATAGGCATCGACAAGATTGTCACTGTCCACTTGGCCAATAATGCAAAAACACCTGACAATAAGAAAGTTAATGAGATCAAAGATGAAAAAGAAATGCACACAGTTAAATAATAATCGTTCAAATTAGGTGTGTCGAACAGAACCTTGTTAATTAGTTCGTTATTTATTATTATCAACATAAGCGGCGTCGCATTTCTTGATATTTCTTGTGCGAATTCCTTATTGCACAAAATCTTGGTTACCAGGAATTCGGAGCGTTACGGTATATTGTCCGGTTTACCACAGACATTCTCGTGCTGGAATTATGTCTTTAGAATGTTAAAGAAATTTTTTATCTGTCTATCGTCTCACGCGTCGTACGAACGTACTTTACGGGCACACAACATATTCATGAAATAGAGCAGAAAGAGGCAAATATAATGCAGATATAACGATGATCTGTTAAGCTTTGTACAAATAAAACGAATTTGTTCGATATTTACATACTTATTTTTTGTTTCTTTTTTTGTGGTCAATGCATCCTAGAATAGAATATAAAACTCAACTGTTAAACAGTCATTTAATTGTATTCCTTTGGAGGTTGAACATAAAAGGACTGAATAAGCACAATTTTCTTATTCATTATACTATTTCATTAAAAACTACTAACGATTCTATGCAAAAGTATTTTAATCTCTGAACGTTTAGTTAATGTACAACTAAAGCTAATGCCAAAGGCAACGAGATTTCAAACGTCGCAACTATTTCATTACAAGCACAGAAAGCTCAAACACATTCTACAATTCTTGGAATAAAATAAACGTTAAATTATTTAAATGTTTCATTACTATGAAGTAAGGTTATTATTTACTCGGCTGCGCCAGAAGTACGGTAATGTTATCTGACATAATTTCGCTTACATGTTTTTTTATATAGGGGACAAACGAGAAATCGGAACCTTGTAACGACTACCGATGGACCCATGGACATAAGCATAATTATGTCTAAGCGTTGCCCTCCTTTCAACCTCCCTCCGTAGGTGTCAATTTACGGCGGTATCAGGTTAGCCAGTGGTACCTCCCAGATCGTGCCGGTCCAATTCTGTTGCATAGGAGGATGTAGTGTCATGCACCATGCATGGCACTACCTCCTCCTATGCAGCATAGCACTACCTTTTACTAAATATACTAGTTGTCAAACAGATCATCTAATGTTGTGAGAATACCAACTCCCATTCTATTAAAAAAATAGGCACATTGTAAAAAATAGGCAATTCAAGTGTCTACCGACCGGTTCAATCCATACACTCTGGGCGAAGCCAATTGGATGGAGGCGGCTACTCCCTTGTACAAGATTTGTGTAAGAGCAGGAGGCACTTTTGCACACGGGCAAGGGGGAAGGATGCGAACCTCACCCCATTACACCCCATTTGTCCCAAAAATTTACGGGATTGTCATGTGCAGGTGGTGTCCCTTAGGGGACTGACTAGCCGTCGAGTTTCTCTGATAGCTTAGACGTCCGGTGCATCTCACTAATGACGGCACTGATGGCACTTGAGGTGTTTGGAGTGGGTGGGGATACTATAATGTGATACTCACCAGTGGACCCCACCTTGAGTCAGTGATGGCGCGTAAATGCGTTTTTAACTTAAATGCGTTAAAAATAACTGTGTCCTACAGACCACATTTCACACCAAAAACGCGTCTCACACGTATTAACAGCTAACACCCACACAATGGGATCATAATGACGATATTGTCTGCCCAAATGACAACGTTCCCATTTATGTAAGTGTGGCGAGTAAATCTATTTTTAATATTATAATGTATTCTTGATTCAAATATCTAATAACATAACTGTAACTCCTGCCTACGCCCGTAATTATTAATGTACATTGTCTAAATGGCCAAGGTTTTTGAGAAATATAAGTTAAGCATTGACTATTTAATAAAAATTTTAATCTAATTTGATTTCTATACGAAAATCTGTAAGACGTTTCTAAAAAATATCAGCACTGTTTAAGTAGATTTCCAAATTATCGTAGGTTAATCAAAGGGCTAATGAATCAAGTGTTCTTGAAAACCTATAAGAAGAATGAATGGTACATCACCCATTTCCTGCATTTGCTTTACTAGAGGACTCCGTCCTCCCGGCTAGTATAATAATAGTTAGTTTAGCTAATCTTAAATAACTCCCATGGGGAAGGAAGGGGGTATGTCCCCCTTATGACCACTATCTCACCTAAATCGTTCCCCGAATTGTCTTATAGTAACCGATGAAGCTGCACTGGATACTCGTCATCATAGAGAAGTAAAAAAAAAAATTTCTTCCTGGACCATCGACAGACAATTAGTAGGCATCGCCCCGTGATACAACTTGATGTTAGTATTGACCTCAGATCAATGTAAATAGAGAGAGAGAGAGACCAACACGACTGTGGCAATGCATCTCATTGCCACAGTCGTGTTGGGCAGAATTTAATGTAACTTGCCAATGGGATGCCACATCAAGGAGGTAATGACCTCCTTAAAACGATAAAAAGGAACTCACCGATAACAACTAGAGCTGCTGTTAATAAAAACTGAGATCTGGATTCCATTGTCACCTAAAATCACTTGCACGTGTTGCTTTTATATCACAGTACTGTATTAGGTGTACTATATTCGACACAGGTGTGGACTCAGTCGTACATGGTGTTGTTCCTGTAACAAATAAAAAATGCTGTTAATGATTTTAGCGAAAACAAGTACATGGAAGATATTCCAACAAAATTTCCTGGGCGTAGCCGATAACAGAATACGTCCCAACAATTTTTTAGGATATGTGACTTTTTTGTCTGTTTATTTAATTAATCATTACGAGAAAATGGCTTAAAGGATTTTTATATAAATTTTACGAATCTTTCAAGGAAATCCCTTTTACTTAAGTAAACGCACGCACCTAGTCATTTTCTGCTCAAAGAATAGGTAAACCAAGTCAGGAAGAAAAATTAGATTTTTGTAACAGGTTAATTTGTCTGAACGGAACATTATTAATATTATATATATTTTAAGTTTTAAACTCTGAAGTATGTGTTTTGTTTTAAACCTTCCTGCAACAAAAATAATCCAGGGAGAAATATTTCGTAATTACATATATTTTTTCCAACCAATAAAATGCAAGATATAAAATGTAAGATAAAGACAACCTGTAGGTTGTACATATTGAATTTACATATTAATGTGTACATATTGAAACATGTTCACACATAATTTAAATTTTTCGTACCAAGTTAAGGAAAAAGCTAAAATGACCTGATTTGAGGAGGATGCGTATGCTACTTTGCGAAAGTACGTAATCGATAAAGGAAAATGTATAAATCAGCTTAAGATTCAAGAGAGAACGTACTTAAGTCCCAATGCGTATCGAAACTACTAATCATTGATGTAGGCAGAACAGTATATAAGTATTTTAATGTTGCACTTTCATGGCAAGCTATCCTAGATATTCTGCTAGAAAAGCATTACAGTAAAAGAGTCTCTGACAGACTAACAGCCCTCATTATAAAAACTAAAGTATTATCAAGCTTTCGAATTAAGAAGTATGACATATTTTGAAGGTAGAGTTGTAATGATTTTGTAAGGTAGCCTTATTTATATAACCAGAGTTACAAATATGAAAACCCTTAATGTACCGAGGAGCGTTGAAGTATATATCGATAAAAATTGTCTGATATGTTGGACACTAATCAACTTAAGACAAATTCTTTCGATACATGCCAAATGTAATAAATTGTAACTGCACTGACGTTATATATAGACTAAAGCATAAAGTCTGATTTTTTACACATGTCGCTTTGACTTGGGAAACTTAATATTATACGGAGGTTAGCAATCAGTTTGAAAAGTTCTGACTCTGGTCTACCAAACATATTGGTTTTCCTACCATAGGGTATCATTATCTGTTTGTTCGAAGGTAGCGTTTAGGAATGTTTGAGCTTTTATTAACTGAAACGAAACCATAAAGTCACAAACTCTCAGACCTTTGCTAAAAATACAACGGATAAGTTATACTTTGATTGAACGTAAATAACACATTTTAATGTTCAAAGCACAAATAACAATAGCAATTTTTTACATTTCCTCGATATAACCTTAATAGTGCAATAGAAGAATTTAAAATCCTCCATTAGTTCTGTGGAAGTACTGAATGTTTTAAATTATTGTGTGAATGAATTTTTTTTTACTATACAAACGTATTATTACGTTTACATGTATTGGAACAAACGAGAATTAAAAGAAAACTACCGTATTAATAATCGTATTATAGTTAGACAGATGTGTTGCCTTTTTTCTTTCATCCTTTCCATGGGCCCCATAACCACAAACTGTAAACTGTATTTGGCATGTTTGTTCCTTGGAGAGTGTAACAGGAGGGATTTTTGGAATTTCCAGCCCGAAGGGATTGCCGTTCAGGGTGGATTTCCATGGGGTGAAAAACTTATAAGAATGTTCTACACCGTTAAAGTTAGTTTATGCGGGTAAAACTGCGGGATGCTGCTAGTAATTAAGTATACATAATATGCCTGGGTGCTGCAAGAATCAGAATCTCATTTCTGGAAAAAATTGATGAAATTTCATTGTTCTTAGTATATTGGATGAAGACATTCAATTTATTTGATCATTTGTGCATCTGACAAAGGTATTCGATGGGCAGAACACTACTATATGACCATATGATATTAATAATATAATATATTAGTTTTGGCAGAATATTCTCAAGTTGGTATTATCTGGGCAATACCAAACATTTTTTGGGAGAAATCACAAATATAATAACCTTTACTGAACTATAGATAGGAAATGAATTGTACTTTAGAAACACCTTTATTTACTCTTAGACCATTAGCGGAGATAAAATATGGCGTCGCGTTGTTAGGTATTCAATACGCGAATTCAATTTAATTTAATAGCTTTCTTGATCTAGATAAGAACTACAAACAGTTGTTGACCTCTTTGGCCAGGTATACAGAACCTAGGATATATTCTGTATTCGTAATCATAGCTTTGCCGTCTTTGAAGTCTGAATTGTATGGGGTGCTAAACCATTTTTAGACGTATCTAAATATTCGATATAACATTTACAATACGTTTAATTACTTGACTATTGAAGTTTTTCACTGACACGTAATTATGTGCGAGTGAGAAATCGTAGTAAACATAAATAATGCTGCTGTTATTGGTGCATGTGTGAGGAGAGTTCCGAATGGTTGAAACAAAAGAACCGCAACAAACAACGCAACTGATTTTTATATGGTGATGTGAATGTACTCATCTCGACCGCTTATAAAATAATTTTATTACTAATGGCAAACCATTAACATTGTGCAATAAAGACGGTCTGTAAATAAGGTTTTATATATTCTACTTCAATTAATGACTATAAAGAATAAAAAAAATGAACAAGTTCTATTACAGGTAGTTTTACACCAGTTTATTTTTATCAACATTAACCATGCATTAAATTAATGATCATCATAATCATCATCAGTCCGCATCGCGCCGGTCCCTTTTCCTCAATCTTATAAAAGGTGGCCTTATAAAAGGTGGCCTTAGGGAAATAAAGCAAGGAAACGCATTGGGCCAACCGCTTCCCTACTAAATGGTTGTGAATAGGCGTTAAATAACGCAATCAATTAAATAGAAACCTTCTGTCTGGGAACGGGGACCAACACATTTATGTGCCTTCCAAAGCTTTAAAATTTATCAAAACGATGACGTGCAGACGTAATAAGCTTTGGTGACTTACAAAAATGGTCCTCCAGGCGAAAGCATGTCGCACTATTCTAAAATTCTAAATAGAAACGTTCAAATGACACTTTAAAAGTAGCTTGACAGGTAAAAGGGTTATTATGTGCAGAAGGTTTATTTTTCTGCACACTATTATTTCTGAAATTATAAAATACCTTTTCATTGTATACAACATTTCTAACTTTCATCTTTAAACGATTTCTATTTGCTATAATTCATTGTTCAACGACCCACATTCTAGCGGTGCCGTCGACCATCGCTTCAGAAAATCACCAATAAACTATGATTTTCTAGTACGCCATGCACCTAACGTAGAAAATCTAGGCACTAAGGCTTGGAATACTGTTATTATATTTCTTAACTATCTACCGATTCAATAGCTTAAATTAAGCCAGTGAAAGTTGTATACTTCTTAAATTCGGTAAGATTAATTATGTGATTTAAAAAAAAACAAGGAATTATGTCTACAAAACATAATTTTTGGAGATGCTGGGATTTGAACCCAGGACTTTCAGCATGCGAAGCAGACACTCTACCACTGAGTTACATCCCCGGATGCTTATATCGTTAAATTTGTAAACGTACTGACTGTTGTATAAAATATAAAGGAAAGTATGGCAAGTATTTTACCGTTACTACATACATCAACACTTGAATGTTAAATATAGATTAAGAGTAGAGTTTTATTGAGCTAACCGCATTTATTTTAAAAGTTTATACCACGAAAGGTGTTATTAAAATGGTATTTATGACCACTTATTCGTATTAAGTGTATTTAAGCTTTTTATTTGTATTTTTCCAATAGACGGTTAATTGATAAATTGATAGAATAGATTTTATGTGGGAACGATAATATTATTTTATATCGATATAAAATTCTGCTATTTTATATGCATTAGTAACGATCCGCCCCGGCTTTTCCCTTGAATAAATTATAAACTAAAACCATACTATTCATGGGTGAAATCACGTAAAATACGTTCAGTAGATTTTGAGAACGTTGATCACATGCAGACAGACGTTTTCTGAGATTTCGTTTTATAATACTTTAGTCAAAAGAGAAAAATGATGCGATGCCATCTTCCGCTCCAACAGGCCACCGGCTACTCACAAACCGCACGAATAGTGACCGCAGAGCTATTGCTTTACGGTGTATCATGCGAGCCTCTCCTCTCCCGGTCGTGTCGGCCCAATTCAGCTGCAATATACCACGGCATTCTTACTAAAACTCTATGTGTGTCCGCTTTGTGGCGTTATCATTTAAGTCAGATGTAGATACAGCCCTGGTGGTGGCAGCCCGATTCAGCTGTTCATATATATATAAACGATAAGCTTCTTGTTATTTGATACTGTGTATAAGCTTACTAATATAATAAATGTAAAAGCTTGTATGCACATTAGTTGTTCCTTCACACAAAAATTACGAACTACGGCGGAAATGTATCCCGAAAACAACAGTTCCCTTTGGGTATATACTTTACGCTGGTGTCTTCTAGAGGCACACCTGGTTTCTTATAGGATGAAACTCTTGTTTAAATTGAAGACACAACGTCACGATTACTGCAAAGCTCCGACAAACTTGCTCACGGGCCCGAGCACTCATAGCAATCCGATGAAGAAGAGAAGGCGAAGACAATTCTGGGCTTCCCCCCACACCGTAAGTTAATGTCCAGAAAACATAGCTTTTACTGTGTTATAAATCTGGACGTATCATATTAGTTTTTTATAGGAAGGGGAGCAAACGAGACATCGGAGCCTTTGTACGACTACCGGCGCCCATGAATATCCACATATTTACTATGCTGCCACCAGCTACGTAGAAACCGCACGAAACGAGACACTGAAGATGTCACTTTATGGCAGTATTATGTGAGCGAGAGGTACATCCCCGGATGTGACGGCCCAATTCCGTTGCATAGGAGGATGTAGTGTCATGCAGTATGCACGGCACTACCTCGTTCAATGTACCATGATACTACCTCTTCCTAAAATATTATGTTAGCTATAAGCATTTCTAACACCATAATGTCGCGACACAAGACTCCGTCTTACAATACTGTTTCACATACACCGTGTGGCAAAATGTGTGTCTCTAGACCAGTACAACAAAGGTCGTGTGAATGTTTAGTTTCCTAACATCTTCCATGAATAGCCTTTCGTTTCACTAGCAATAAATCATAAAGTATACAACAAAAATTTAACACCTAACTCGTAGCAATATCCGCCCTACTTTGCACCAAACCTAAATAGTTGAGGTACAATGGCGTAAAGTATTAACTGCCTTCGTGAGATTTACGGCCAATTAAATAGTAAATGTTGACAGATCCGGGGGGAGCCGCTGGATGCAAGTGGCTCGTGACCGTGACCGATGCAAGGGGCTCGTAACCGTGACCTACAGCTCTCCGTTGGGGAGTCCTATGTCCAGCAGTGATCGCCATTGAGATTATAATCATAGAAACTCAGAAGGACGTACACAACTATACATGACATATGTCATATTCTCCAATAATACTTGTCGTAAACATAATATATATTATATAATATATGTTATATCAATTCAAAAATTTATTAACTTACAATCTCTTAACGGAAGTTCAAATTCTCCCCAGACCTAAGAAAACTGTACAAACAAACTCAGTCTTACTTGAAATGATTGTAAGTTTATAATACATTTAACAAAATAATACAAAAACTATAAAACCTTAACCGTTCCCATTATTGTGACTCGTATAATCGAATAGTAAATAGCAATATTACCTAATATCATCCAAATAAACTGTAGTAAGGTTCCAAAGGCATTTTGTGCTGTACGTTAAGGCATCCACCTTAGTGAGTCCCCACGGGACCCCAACATATAATATACTGTTTTTCTTTCACAGTGCTTGAGCCTTCTAAAGAAATAAAATGTTGATTTTGCTTGCTGTCTTTACAAAGTCAGTAGGTACACATAATAATACTCTACGCAGAAAAGAGTACGTAAGTAAAAATTTGCGATAATTTTAACAGTTTAAAATTACCAGCGGATCGACCAGTTCCGCCCGTGAGTAACAGGGGTTAGCCCTAAATGACAAAGTATGCACTACACCCTTCGAATCGCTCTATACATGGGTGAAAACCGCATGAAAATCTGAGAATCCGATTTTAAGAGAAACGTCCACGTACATACGGACAATAATGTATTTTTTTTATATAGGACTATTTCTTCAAAACGATTGGCTTATACTCAATATTCCGTGCCAAATGTTATATAACTTTTGAAGAGGTGATAGAAAATCTTACTAAAATTTAACTCGCTCAATCTCCAAATAATAATTGAAGCGTTTGGATCATGTTAGTAATGTCTTGAGTACCTATAACAGAAGCTTTTTTTTTGCTTACGATTATCGTGTTAAGCACAGTAACTCATCGCTAAAACAAAGGTAGACTATACAAAAAAGTAATACGTTATTATATATTAACGATGTTAATCTGTCATGTTCAACTTGACACACATAAAGCTGCAAAAACTCGTTGTATTTGACTCAGCAAAAAAAAATCGCTTTGACGCGTGCTTCTAATTTGGAATACAATTATTTTTAAATTGAGTCTTATTGTAAGGCACCAAAGTATACATTACACGGTAAGCAATTATTCAAGATCATTGAACCGTTATACAGATAATATATTAGGTTAGTATCTGTTAAATTGACCGTCGGTATTTTTTTGCGGCGTCAACTTTTTGCCCTGACTATGATGTTATAATTTTATAATTGACCTGATTTGAAAGCGACGATGCCAACCGTCGGATAAATAAGAAAAAAAGATATAATCATGAGATAGAAGTGTGTTGACAAGTAAGCGAGTAAATGTTTATCAAACAAATCAACAAAATTAAATCGATTTGCTAATAAAGTATGCTTTGCCTATGTATGTTTGGCACAAAGAATTACATTAATAATAACATTTATTCTGCTTGCTTAGACTAACGATGGCTTAGAGATAGAGAGATCTTAACCAAAAGTAACATTACACTTAAAGGTTTTATATTATAATTGCACTTGAAATAATTACTATTTAAGTAAAAACTTTTTTGTTATTACAAAGTAAACGTCATGCGTGAAGTTGTCACTAGGTGCAGTAGTTAGTTCTACACAAAATGTGTTTGTGAACAATGTATAATATATAAGCGGTGCATAGGAGGAGGTAGTGACATGCATGATGCATGACACAGACCACTTCCTCCTATGCAACGGAATTGGGCCGGCACGACCGGGGAAGTACATCTCGCTCATTTGATACCGCTCTAAAGTGACACCTACGATGTCGCGCTTCGTGTGGTTTGTGAGTAGCCGGTGGCCCATTACTGAATGGTGAAAAGTAGGGTAACGCATCGGCATAATTATACTGATGTTCGTGGGCGTTGCTGGTCGTTGAAAGAATCCGATTTATCGTTTATCCCCCTATACTGTAACAAAAATAGCTCCATAGCTGTAAACTGAAATTGGGCTCAAAGGACTTTTGATAAATTGATAACAGTAATTGCTTCTATAAATCATTTTTTGGCTATTTTAGATTCTTTAAATTCTACTTGGTAATATATATTATATCTATTTCAGGAGCAGGTAATTCCATGCTGCATAGAGGGAGGTAGTGCCATGGATAGCGCATGACACGGAATTGGGCCGACATCACCGGGGAGGTAACTCTAGCACACATAATACCGCCATAAAGAGACATCTTCGGTGTCGAGTTTCGTGCTGTTTGTGAGTTGCCGGTGGCCCATTAGGGGAGGGAAGGAGGGCAACGCCGATACTATGCAAATGTAATTGTGTAACGTTCATGGGCGTCGGTAGTCGTAAAAAGGCTCTGATTGCTGGTTTGCCCGCCTATTCTATAAAAAAGTCTAAAATATATTTTAAAATACTGTAATATATAACTAACATTTTTAAAAAAATGTAGTAAACTTTACCAATGTCTATCGTGTTAAAAGCATCGATTTACAAAAATACATGGTGCACGACTTCATACTGAACTGTCGTTCTAAAGCATTCTCAATTGTACATAAACACATTTGCACTGTAACGTGTTCGTATAATTTTTAAGTCGTTTTTCCAATGCAGGTACTATTTAAAAGATTTGCGCAATTTAATCATGTTTCCCTTAAAAGTCAACTTTACACGCTTGTGTTCGTTTTGTTTTTACACAATAACTTGACTTCTTTTATATGTACGGTTTTGAAGCCGTCATTGTAAATCTTAGCAATTTCCTAAATCATTGGTTAAACCCATAAAGTAACCACAAATATGTAAAAAACAATCGCGAAAGTCTCGAACGATTATTTGACAAAATTTCTTGTAAACGCTTCATAGTCATTTGGACACGTAGTATTGAATTAGATCAGATCATTTCACCGATTATCCCTCAACAATAAAATTGTTATTGTCAATCTAGCGTTCAGCCTTCGGACTTGTGGATGCTATTAACCTGTTTATGAGATAGCTGTTGCCGTTGCCAGATTAACACATAATGCATCAGAATTGGCTGTTATTTACCGTTCTTCATGCTGCTCTACTAATGGACCACTATCAGCTTCATCTCTCTTATCCATGAGCTGAAGACAGGAACTTTGTACAAATGTAATGACATTAATTATTAAGTGTAAGTTATAAGGACTACGTATTAGGGCTTACAAATTAAGCAAGATTTATAATCTGTAAGTATTGTTTTATTGCAAAAAGGGATGCAATAAAAACTTTACGGACTTAGAACAGTTTATTCAATAACGTATGCCGTAGACAAAAACACTAGTTTAGGGTATCCAAATGCATGTAATCAGCATATGTTGGTTAGTGTCTACACTATCCTTTCTCTGTTTTAACTGTGGTCCCTCTTAAGCCGTAAAAATGTGAAACGTAGCTTTTACTCCATGTCAGTTCTATCACGATCACACCAGCCCAAGTTACATGAAATACAATAGTAACATCACCAAGACAGTAAACCTATTTAAAATACCATTTTTTGAAATGGTACAATTAATATCTTATATATGTACTAGCAGCGCATAACCCAGCGGGGATAACATCAAATAAACATTACTGGCCAGTGACCACCCAGATCAGATAAATGGAGCGTAATGAACCCGGTATGTTGGACTGTAAATTCCATTATTCGCATAATACACGCTCAGTCGTTACACAGAAGTCTAACTGTAAATGATCATAAATACGAGTGTTAACTTACATAAACCACTGTTACGACTTGAGTTTTACGACAGGTTTAACTCTCATCAGGTTAATGTAACAATGTTAAATATTCCTAAAACTGGGAAAAATAAAGTAAAAACTATATTTATTATTAAGCTACACGACAGATTTGGATAAAATTTTGCTTAAACGAATATTCCAATCTGAAATACTCGCAATAGAAATAATACGTGTAATGGCGTAAATACACTGTTACGTTATGTAGGACCATTTTTTTGCATAACTCTGATGATAAATGTATGGATGAAACCGCAGGGATAATTATACAGTTTTTAGAACATGTAGAAAATGTACCAAAAGATGACTGGTAAATTGTGTACTTTCGGATAAATTTCTTTATTGATAAGGTTAAATGCATCCCGATAGTCGAAGCTATTTCTATTTGTCTAGTATCGAAAAAATATACAAAATTGTATTTCATGTATTTAAAACTAGGTTCCTTTAAATATGAAGCAAGCCCAGACCCCTAAAATTCCCCAAGGCGATACAGGACAGTATACGGGGATACGTTAGTTACCCCACGAGACAAAAATAAACGAGTTTGCGCTTTTGGGAAAGAAGTATGCCATTTTCATTCAACTTTTTTTTGTCGATATTCAAAGTTTAGAGACAGTGCCGAGCTGTACTGCAGCGAAATAGGGCCGGTACAACCGGATAGGTATCTTTTGCTCACAGGATACCGGTATAAAGTGTCATATTGATGTCATAAGTTTACGCGCATGTTAATCATTACAATAAAACTACTTTTATGGACTTTATCGCGGTTTATTTAATTATTTAAGTAGCCCAACGTATCAAAAGCTTAAGAGCGACCATATTAATTTATTGTAATAAAATTACACCTTCGATGTCGTGTTTCGTGCGGTTTGTGAATAGCCGGTGGACTATTTGGAGGGAAGGGGACGGCTTAGTGGTTATGCGCATTCATGGGTATCGATAGCCATAAAAAGGCTCCGATTTGTCGTTTTCCTCCCCAACACTAAAACATATCTCCTCTTACTGATTTTTCTTAAATAGTTAAATTACATACTGAGACATTTAAAATAATATTTGGTAGAATAGTATTGTATTAGACATAAGTAGCCTTTGTGTATTAATATAATTAACTAATTTAGACTAAATTTAATTAAGTCTGCCGTTATCTGCGAACCTGTTTATTATTTCATTTCTCTATCCAAATAATTGAAAAGTGTCTTATAAATGATGATAGCAGTAGTGTGCTTGATTACAAATTATTATTCTCACTTAAAATAATTATTGATTATTTCTTCAATATTTAAAAATGTTAATTGGTGCCGTAACTTTCGTACAAACTTTCACCCACAATGTTGTTCTTTAAGAATTGATTTATGAAAAAAAAAATAGTCCATGTTCCAAAGCACGCCTTTTTAACTATATGGGGTATGTAATAAAATATTTCAACAAAATCTGTTCGATGATTTATCAGTTTATGCGTGATGACGTCACATACACATAGACCCTTACTTTCTTATTTATTATATTAGTCTAGTTGAAATATATCAAAATATAATCATTTGTAACCAAAAGTTACGATATTATTTAGGATTGGTCCGCAAGTTTGCGGTAGCTCAACGGGCTATTGAACATACTATGTTGGGTCTTTCTTTGTCCGATGGAATTCGTAACGACGTCATAAGGCAGAGAACTAAAGTCTTCTATACCATGTCGCCACACAGTAGGCTCGCTGAAGTGGCAATGGGCTGGTCACACTCTCAGAAGAACAGATGGCGGATGGCAGATGGCCCAGTAAGGTTCTGGACTGGAGGCCACGTTTAGGAAAACGAAGTGTTGGTTGACAGTTCACCAGTTGGGAAGACGATCTCAGTGCAGTAGCCTGTCTGAAATGGATGCGAGTGGCAGGAGATCAATCGTCTTATCGTTCCAGTAGTGGACCGATAGGGGCTGATAATGATTATGATGAAGATATTAAACTAATTTAAAACCATATAAAAGGTGTTAAAAAGTAATTACGAATTATATGGAACACTTTCGCTGGTCTTTCAAAATTAAACAATAGCTCAATTACTGCATGTTATTCTTATTCCTTAACAAGCACGCTCCAATACAAAAGGAAACGATGGAGTACAAAAAATATCATTTCATGATGACAAGCACAAACCTGAGTGTTAATAAAAAGCTTCAACTTACAGTGTTATAAACTGATGCTTAGAAATCATTGAATAAATCATTGACCATGAAGTATATTATAATCTAGATGCTTTATTTTTTTTACTGAATTCAGAATTTGTACTTCTACAAAATGTGTTGATAGAGTTTTTCATATTGATTAATACAATAGAATATATTGACATTCTAAATTCAGTAGAGAAACTTCACTCACTTTAAACATGAACACATAAAAAGTTCAAAAGGGATTCATATTACTATAGACACTACTAGATTATAGTGTTTAAATTTTGTGCTCGAGCTGTAGTTTTAAAAATGAGTAAATATCTCTTTCTGCGTTTTTGGAAGTTTCCTACCTACACGGGTGAAATGGGAGTTGAAAGGATGGTAAAAATTCATCCATGTAAATGCTTTCCTGTTTTCTTTGTCTTAACACAATATCCTTGTGGATCTTCAATTAAAGCATCGATATTGTAGTTCAAACTTTTTTCCTTATTCGTTAATTGTGTTTTGATATTGATAGTGACCTCAGGCTTTACTAAATAAGGACGGATGAACGGTATGCCTCACATTTGTGGGGCATACGGCGTAGCTGTATTATTAACATTGTACGTAATTGAATAGACATTGATCAGATTCAGCGGTATTGACTGCAATTTGTGATTAATCTGTGGCCGAATTTCGACTTGTTTAAAAATATTCAACATTATAATGTTGAATATTTTTTAACTTTATCGATTGTCGCGATCACATTACTTAACCTTATTTGTTTGTAACATAATAAATAGTACATTTCATAATTATAAAATATTCAACATTATAATGTTGAATATTTTTTAACTTTATCGATTGTCGCGATCACATTACTTAACCTTATTTGTTTGTAATATTCTTCCTGTTGCATTCCATGTGCTATAGCACATTCACCTATTTATGCCGGAACTTAGTTTTGTACCGCAGCGCAGGGACAAAAGCTCGAATTTTAGACATAAGTTACAAAAAATATATTTTGCAATATTTTTACATATTATACTCGTATCTCATCAATAGCAATGTGTTGTTGAGTTTGATTTTTTAACACTTTAGGCCGGTTTGAAGACGCGAGTTTGAGTATTATTTTAAATATTTCATACATATTTTCACTGTCACTCATGCTTTACCTGTTTATTTCGTTATAGGTGAATCATTTTATTACATCATTGTGTTGTGGATCGATGATCACTACGAAGTCAAGTAACTATGTGCATTTCTAAAATATGAAACTTTTTTAGTAAGTTTTTGCAAACGTGTGTTGTCTTTACAGCTTATAGCGTTATTATTTCATCATTGTAGCTATTAGTTTTCCAATAAATAGCAATAAATATTCTAACGAATTACATCCGTTCTTTTACCAAATGCTTATAAAATGTAATTGAAAAAAGGTCGTTCTAAAAATATTAATATTCAAATTTAATCAAGTAAGTAAAAATTTTGTAGGTTGTGGAGTGAAATTTATTAAGTTTCTTTTCGTTACATATCTATTCCACTACTAATACAAAGTAGCTGGATTGGTAAGATTATTAAGAAAATAACAAGGAAACAATAACTGAAACAAAATGGCCATAACATGTTCCCATGTTGTGAGATAAAAGTGAAAGAGGTATAATGACGGCGGCGGCAGTAATCAGTAAAATTTGAACAATGAATGCTAGACAATGGGATCGAAGCAGACCGTGAACAGTAGCTGGATTGTACTTCTATTTTGTTACATTTTTAGCTTTAAAATTTCTGTGCAGCTTCAAATATTTTTTATATCCTAATACATTAATTACATACATATTTGTTGTGTTGAGTCGCTACCACGACGATTACTTGTTTTAATTGAGTGCATTAAATACCTGTTTATGTCAACATGGAATATATTCAATATTCATACATATGCGTAATATTTACCTACACTCGTTTCAATGTCAGATGCTATTGACTAACGTGTAATTAACTGTGTTTAATTTCGTTAGGTTGTTTAAGTATGTTTCATAGAACTGTGTTTAACAGAATTACATTAGACTCATTTTTTAACAAATTATTTCATTATAAAATTCGGAATGTAATTACCAATTTAATAAATAAAGGTTATTTTATAACATTAACAGACGCAGAGACAATATAAGAAGCTAAGCATTGTCCTGTGCACGCCACTCAATGTAGTGAGTACCATAGCGTTTTCAATATCTCCTGGCATCCGTGCATTTATGTGGACCAACCAGTTTTAATATCACCCTGTATTATACAGCTTCGATCCCCTAGAAACTAGTTCAGAAGCCACGCAAAAGGACGAGGTATATCAACTTAAACTGGTCATGCGTATCCTGATATAATACAGCCTATTGTTGTCAAGTCTACTGCGAGACTTATTGCCAATGCGCTGATAAAACCCAGAGATACGTATAGGATGCAAAATAATGGAATACTTTGAATTGTGTTCAGGTTTTCAATAAACGCTTAAAAGGATTTGGGTCGAACCCATGCCAACAAGTTTTGCATTATAAAACCATTAATGCTGGTTTTCATGCAGTTTTCTGCTAAAACCGATAACGATAAAAGATTCATCATGTTTTATGGTTTTTGTTAAGTGGTGATAAGATAAAATGTCTCCTATTTCACTGGGTTTTAAATCCTTATGACTGATACCTAGAAAAATGTTTGCATACACAACTAAAGAAGTCAAATGGGAGTTGACGATTTTATAGGAACTAAGGTGATAAAACTGCGTTTCGCGGCTTGTATAGAGTATTTAAAGGACGTAGTTTTTTTTTATTAAGCACCTACATACTCCTACCTACTTATATTAAGCTTATCATAAATATGTTATAGTTGAACATACTAACTAAATTTAAATAAACCATTTCAGTCATAATATTATAATGTAGGCAAATGAGGGTAACTATTTGTAACTTAAATACACAAATGCATGTATCTCAGACAGTTGTCATACAAAAGCTCTACAAAAGAATCTTTATTGGTTGCAATTACCAAACAGCGGTACTAAATTTGAATTCAATGCAGATAATATAATTATTGCTCAATGAAACCATTTTAGAACCTGGTTTTGATTAAGTGGGAACAGAATATTCAATGCAATGTTCTGAGTACTTGTTCTTGTTGCAAGTTTATAATTTGTAGCTTTAACAAGTCATGTTGCGTTATTAATAATTTGTTTGTTTAGCATTATACCGCTTGCCCAGGTTGTCAGCTCCTTGTGCCTCTTTTTTATATGCAAATGTTTACAGTCGTAATGGGTGGATAAAACAATAAAGAAATAGATGTGTTTACCTTCAAATCAACAGCTGCAAAAACTAAAATTAAATAATAAGATTAATCCAAAGTTAGACTCCCACTGCGTCGTTAGTCAGCGGTAGATAAGCAATACTGTAGTGAATATGATCTGCCTAGTAGATATCAAGTGATTTTATATTGCGTTGGGCTACGGCAAACTTGTAAATAAAGATGGAGCGACATCGAATAATATAAAGATTAATAATCAACATTAACAACAAGTATTTTTAGTGATGATGATTACTATGTGCAGAATTATATTGTGTCACTCTGCATCAATGGCATATTATTAATAATTTATTAAAACATAGATAATTATTAATGAAAGTAAAAACAACACTCGTTAATAGAGAAGAAAAAGAGTGAAATTCACGGTAAATAAAAATGTGATAAAACAAGAGAAATAATATATCTTTTATCGAGTAGTAAATATTGACCCAAAGCACTTGTCAATAATAATCACACAAGCTTAAATACGATGAGGTTAGGATATTTTATTGCAGAGTTCGAATAGTTTCAAATAATCTTGCACTGTATATGATTTACACATAGGTCAATTAATAAAGCGGATCAAATTTAATTTGCAAGATCTGTTTACAGACAAACATCTGGACGGATGAAACTATATAAAAACTTGAAAAAAAAAATGCTATTTTAAATTCTACTTTAAACAAATGATAATCATAAAATAGCATAGCATACAACTGGCACTAAAAAGCAAAATACGAAAGCAAGTACTTTCCAGTTTGTTAATAGACTGCTCGGAGCTAGAATTAAACAAACAAACGAAACGTTTAATTTAAATATAATGAAAAAGAAAGTCTTGTGCAGTGATATTTAAATGGTAGCTATTCTAACGTACACTGGCTAATAAAAAGTTCAAGCACAATGAACTTCTGTTGACAATTACTCTTAAGCTTTCTACCGAATACGCAGTCATGATTCACCTGCACGAACTGCTCAAAATCGCTTATCGATCCTGTTAAAGGTAATTATTATTATGTTACCTCGTTTTAGGAAGGTATACGTCACATGTCATCTTTCAGAAAGCCAGCCAAGTGTGCCGCAAGGCAATGTTCTTGGTATAAATTTTAATAGCATTTGTTTGTTTGAAACAAACGTAACAATAAACGGTTTTGTACAATGCCAACGGAAAGTACACTTTACGGTACTGATTTAGCGCTTGGATAAGTTTCTGCGTGAATTCAATTACAACGGAGATCACTGACCTGAACGCAGTATGCGCTTGTGATCGCTGGAAGTGTTTATCATACGGATACTCATTAATTATGCCTATTATTTTATCTCCATTTAAAATCTTATTTTTACGTGTTAAATAAATGATAATGGTTTCGAGATTACAGCAAAATTTGAAGTTCGTATATTATGCACATAATGCGCATTTCATTGAAATTCGGTGAAATTTGTTTTTAGTTATTCTACATAAACAATAGTAATAGAAACATGAACTTTAGCTACGTAATTGTAAACGCTACTAATTGATAAAGATTTATGAGTTCTAAAGGGCTGTTTCAATTATTATGCATAGCTAAATATACAAACAACAACCTTAAACGAAGTAAATAATAAAATATTATATTATATACATATATATAAAACTATACCTATGTAGAGCGAGGCACAACAGCCGTTTTTTTATTTAAAAATCTAATATATTTATATATAGTAACATAAACTAAAACTTGAAAGGAACTTGTACATATTTATTACATCTACAATTAATTAGAATATTTTATGCTTCTATCTTTTGCAATTTAGGCACCGTATGCAACATAAGTAAATCCTGAAATATGTTACAGAACCCTCTTTCTTTTTTAAAATAAAATAGAGCCTTCGTTACTCGTGAGTAATGAAGCTTTCAAATGGTCAAAGATTTTTTTAAATCGGTCCAGTAATTTTCGAGCCTATTAACTACAGTCGAACAGACAAACAAAGTTTTACTCTTTATAATATTATATTGTACTATAAGAATAACTTATTACTTCTTGCCACGGCCTAGTGTGTGGTGTCTACTATAGTGCCCACTGTAACCAAATACTATCACATTCGACTTCTTCTAATGAATTATTTCTCGTTCTAGCCTTTCGTTTTTGAGACGAATTGTATTTTCAAAGTTTTCTCACAATTATCTTCCATGACAATGTCGCAGGTAAAAATACTTTAAGAAACTAGTGTTTTATATCAATTATCACTTTAAAGGACCGATATATTATTATAATCTCTACCTTCAGCCATAAAACTGATGCTGGTATGCAAGATAATGCTGAATACCTTCATTATATGTGGATATATGATGAAGGTATAATTTCGCTCGTTTCTGCTTTTTTATCTCAGGTGATATCTGTGTTATATCACATTATATGTGTTTATCATACACATTTATCGTCAAATATTTCTCTTTATCTCTCAAGTAACTACAACGCTTGGGAGAAATTCCAACAAAGTGAAGCTTGTTGATCTTGACATCAATAATTTGTTGAAAAGTTTTAAGTTTATTTCTTAAATATCTTAATTATTGGATAATATATATACAAATAATAATATGCTACGCTCATACCTTATCTTCCTATGGACATAATCAAGTGGTAAATCAGGTGTCTTAAAAGAAAACGCATAATAAACGAATCGTTGGATACCTAAGTAAAGGTTTGAAGTTAAAGTATTTGAAATCAATTTCTAGTGTCATTGAACTTTTGATAATTCAGCACGCTTATTTTCTGTAAAGCCTGTATGGTCAGTTACAGATTACGCTTCGGGATATTTATAGAAGCGCAATCAAAAGCATCAAGTAATTGAATTAAAATAGCCACACTAAGGTGTATAGACGACCTGTTGTGTTTTAAAAATAGTACCTCGTCCATGATAGTACAGCAAAACCGGTTATAGAAAAAAATATACGATAAAATATGTTTGCCTAGTACTTTATGAGAATAACAAATATATACTACAATATTAGTGATGAACTTTTTATTGCAGATGGAGAAAACAAGCAGTAGGATCAGCTATGTAAGTTTAATAAAATAGTTTCAATTTAATTGCAAATTAATGCTATTAAATTAGTCTTTGTTACTAAATAATAAATAATTATAATACTAGGTGGTTTGAAAAGTACACGGCCTATCACAGAGCCATTCAATTATAAAAATCGAATCTACCCACATTTTTTTGTTAAGTTCAGACTAGGTAATTGTGTGAAATTTGAAACGTGTGTGTAATTAGTTGTAATTTTTTTTAACAAAACAATCGGACATAGTTTCTGCAAATCGAGCAGCGTGCAGTCATTAAGTACCTGCACAAAAAGGAGCTATTACTGAAAGCCGACCATGATGATATGATCAGTACTTTAGGTGAATCAGCTTTTCCGTTCCGTTCTTACTCATCCGTTAAAAATGGATAGCAGAAATCAAGCGTGGCAGTGACTTGGACGTCCATTACTGACGTAAATATAAAAAAAATACTTGATTTAATTATGGGAGACAGCAGATTAAAGAATAGAGAGATGGCCGAGATAATATATATATGTAGTTTAAATGCAGTACAAAAATCATCATCATTAGGCATCTCTTAAGATCGAACTCGAAACATCATAATCAACGAATAGGGTTTCCACAAGGTGTCTGCGACGTGGGTTCCGCGAATACTTTCAGCTGAAGAAATAAGGACGCGATTGACTATTCCGAGTGAACGTTTGGAGTTATTTGAAACCCATGCAGATGATTTTTTGAATCGGTTTGTTACAAGGAAACAAAACAACAATCGAAACAGTGGAGAAGACCTGGTTATCCACCCCCGAAAAAGGCTAAGGCGATTTTGTAGGCAGATAGGGTAATGGATTCAGTTTTCTGAGACTCGAAGTGTGTGCTTATGATTGATTATGTTGAAAGGGGTCAGACTATTAACTCTGATTACTACTGTGTCTTACTGCGTCTGGGAATGCTTATAAGAAAAGTCCTGTTTCATGAAGATAACGCCCGTGTTCTCACGTCTGTGCAATCAATGACTGAAATGCACAATTATGGTTTTGGCACAGAACCGCTGTGATTTCATTACACAAAATAGATATGGAGCCAAATGTAATTTTAAAAACTCTCCACACACTTGGATTTAATCAAATATTTGTGCACCGGGCTACAATGAGACTTCCTCTGTTTGTGATAGAGAAAGATCTGGCTGTCCGCAAAAGGTGATCAAAGCATTGAGGGAAGGATTTCGAAGAAATCATGTACGAAAGCAAAAGATTTTATCTCGGGGAATGAAGATAGCAACTTTTAAAGACTTATAACATCAGGACATCTGTCATCTCAACGCACCGGTGACCATGATTGCTGTAAAGCTTCTGAAACGTCAGGCTAGTTAAATAATTAAATAAACCGCGAATTAATCCGTAAAGGTAGTTTTATTGTAATGAAGATAACACCGCGCACACATTATGTCGCGTATTTTAATAGATTAGTTAGGACCTGCAGTTTATAGGAGACGCACTATTGACGTTTAAGTAAAGTTAAGTATTCAAAGTGAGGTCGCAGAAGAAAATTTTGTTTACGGATGCGAATTTTTTTTTCAACTGAGCAACATTTTAGCAAACAAATGGACCGTATTTATTCTCAAATCTTTTAATTCGTGGGCAAAGTGCAACGTGGGCATCATGCGACTTCAATGATGGTTTGGTGGTGCTTTCGCTATGTAGGAGTGACTGACCCATAATTTTGCAACAATCAACATTATCGAAATATCGGCACAAGTGTTTCAAGGTACCGTTCTTGAGGAAGGTAGTTAAGATCCTTAAGAACTCCATGTTCAGTAACCAAGTATGGTACTTGAAGCAAGACTTGGGACCAGACCATAAAGCTTGATCCCCCCAATCTTAGTTAAAACGAACGTTCTGGACTTGATTGGAGCTGAACACTACCCTTCATCTAGTACTGAAATAACAAATTATAGTCATTTTTATAGAGTGCAGCTTGTCCTAAATGCCATGATAATTTGGAGTCACTGAAATAATCCATATGAGTGGCAGCGAAGAATTTTCCAATGGAGAAAGTACGTGCATCTATTGATTGACTCCAACGATTAAATGACTGTATTGCAGCCAATGGTGACAACTTCGAATAAGCCTTTTATATTTTTAAGTGTTTTATATTTTTAAGTGTTTTATATTTGTACATTAAACCGACACACTGTGACAGTAGCAAATGTTATTTGCAAAAATTTTTTTTACAATATTTATGGCCTAGGTACACACTATATTGTGTTGGGGTACATCTGCACTTGTATAGCAGTGGTAGTTTATTATCAAGCACGTCCGGTCCACTTGCATGGTCCGTTTACACTTATCAACTGTAAAGAAATTTTGAAATTTATATGTTCCCTTAAAAGTAAAAGATAAGTCTAAAATCAAGTTTATCACAAAGAATATATCAATAAACACAAATTGTAGATTGATACCTGGGAGCCCTTTTTACGACTGCCGATGCCCATGAACATCCGTATAATCAATAGTGATTATTGACTTTGCGCCGCTTTCTTTTTCTCCTCAGCCAATGAGCCACCGGATACTCACAGAAACTCGCCACAGGTGATGTCACTTTGTGCTGCTATCATGTGAACGAGAATTTTGCTACAATGCAGCATGGTACTATCTATGACCGAAATATAATATAATAAGTGTGTTGCGTATTTTAGGTTTTGAAGAGATATCCGTATATTGTATCAGATCACTGAGTGACATTGAATAGCGGCATTATTCGGAGAGAAATATGATTACTAGCAGCATTGGAATCTTAAAGCGGAAGGATTACGGTTATATGGATTAGCAAAATGTAATGCTGAGAAGTTATTTAAATTACATATTTTTCTTAACATGATATTCCTAATAATGAAACTGATTTGTTATAACGGGCGTAGCAGTTCACATTCGAATGTTTCATCTTTCACGCGCCAGGTATCCCAAATGTGAACTTCAATTGCTCTGATAACATCTCGCACAAATGTTAGGGTTTTATAAAAATGTGTGCCCTTTCAAATAATTTCATATTTAAATATATTTAATTACAATTACGCACATCGGCATGAAACACCTCTACGTACGTAATTGTCGGTGATCCAATCTGTCTTTAATGCTTACAAGTCCATCTATCATTTGTCACGGTCAATTAGCACAGATAAAAAATAATCATTACAATAAGGATTTTATTCAGTGTTCCGTAGTACGGTAAATTTTTAACGGTGTCAAAATAACATGGCATTACTAAAGCTGTTGAAGCGAAACATAAATCATATCAGAATAAAAAATGCGGCGTCGAGGTTTTACGGCCAATTGGTTGCCATTGCCAACGTTTTCAGTTGATATTAAGAACCATCATATATATTATCTTGGCGTTCATTGAGAGAGGCCTATGACAAGCAGTTGACCGAGAAGGGTGGAGAAAGATGATGATGATGTTGATATATTATTATATTTATTTATCTTAAATAATGTTATGAAATGAAAATACGACACTAAACTTGTAGAGTGTTAAATATCTTATAAAATTATAAATAATTATAACATGACTAGCGCAATATTTTATCTCGGGAATTTGTGCAGACGCCAGTTTCCTAATATTGTGTTAGATAGGTTACAAATTAGGGAACTGGCGTGAAGCTTTGTTGCATTTCAGACACTAACGTTGTATTGTTTCTTTTAATGATTAAAGGAATAATTTACTCGGCTAGTGATACATAGAAGATTAACGATGAAATTTTGCTAATCATGAATACTATAAATGCCTTGGACCTAGGATTTTAAATAATTCTACATAATATAATTTAGTAATGACCTACAGCGAGAAAAATTAGACACAAAATCGACTACTCGCCGAAGCACGGGGATGTAACGCCGTCAAATTTCTGACTTGGGACTTTTGTTATAGATTGAGAAATCGTAACCCAATCGCAATAACTTACGATCTGTGCCTGGACACACTCACCACTGACCATGGGGCAGTAACAATTCGATTTTACTAACAAGTAGCAAGAAACATAACTCTACTGGCAATTGTTTACCATTTATTATTGGAAACAGCGATTTCCATTCGACTATCTACTTTATACATCAATTGCTCCCAATAAGCATTTAAATGAATTCCTGACAAGGCAATGTTGGCAATTACTTGTTCGTTGACCCGCTTCTTTACAACTCTTCAATGATCAGATTAGGGTCAGCTATTCAATCCGATGCTCTATCGATGCTCGTAAGTCATGTTTTGGGGAACCTATTGAAAACGAATTAAAGACGAAATGTAACTTTGTGTCAAGTAATTATCACTTCTAACGTCTCTCAGCTGTTCGTCAATTCAACGATTGATTAATGACTTTATTATAGATGAAATTACGTGGCTTTCTTTATTTTGTTACACTTTTTTGCAGAAACTTGCAAATGTTTCGTGTATACTTTATCTTATTAAACTTAACGAAATGATATATATGATTCGAATGTAGGTCTATA
>JAFELO010000525.1:359858-457109 GCA_017140195.1 Eumaeus atala | reverse complement strand
GTGTGTGTGTGTGTGTGTGGGTGTGTGTGTGAGTGTGTGTAGGAAAATAATTCTTACTCATTATACAGAAACACTGATTTTCCAACCAATCAGGGTTGGAGATCAATTCAAGTATCTTGTTTTTGAAATCATCGTTAAAAACTGTTTGACAGGGGCAAGTTACTTCCATATCGTGATCTTACTTTACTTTTCAACTTATTTTCTTCGTGAAGGCAAATACCAAAATGACTGCGACAGACAGTGACAAAGACAAATGCACGAGCTGCATGTCAAATATCAAGTTAACAAGTAGAGCTCAGTATAAATGGTATTTCGGTGTATTTATTTGTGGCTTATTTGCTGTGATTTAATGGAGTTCCATTAAACGATAAAATTTACCAGTTAACGTATGTATATGTTTGTATATGAGACAAACAGGCATTTTATGTGAGGATAAACGTAACTGAATCCACAGATGTGCTGACATCCAATTGAGTTCCAGAACTTTGTTGGGAACAGGATTTTTTTTTCTTTTTGTTTTCGGCGGATCTACTACTAGTTGGCGGCGCTTTGTTTAGCCTCATCATTTCGACTGACTGATACATAGTTCACGGCGACGATTTAGGATTCCGTTGCTCAAAAGGAAAAAGAAACGAAACACTCAGTTGAATACTCCATTTATCTGATTTTCTGTCCGTCCGCGGAAACTCGTTGTTATATGACAGGAAAAAAGTGAACCATAAATTACCAATTTTAGGATTTACAATTCTCAAGGGTTTCTACTAAACATCTCACATCTCGCCAAATTTCATAACGGTTATGTAATTTACATGTACGAGTAGCTTAGAGGTTTTTTTCATTAGCTGACACAAAGTTTTTCAAACGCCCGAGCAAAAAAAAAATTATTTGTCTGTACTACTACTAACAGTATACTGTATACTACTAATGAGATATAAAATCATCAACATCATTATTATCAGCCCTTATCGGTCCACTGCTAGTCATATGCCCCTTTCAATGAACTCTAAGACGACCGATCTCCTGCTACACTCATCCAATCCATCCCGGACTGGCTACTACATGGAGATCGTCTTCCCACCTGGTGAACGTTCGACTAATACTTCATTTTCCTAAACGCGGCCTCCACTCCAGAAACTTACTGGCCTATCTGCCACCTGTTCTTCTGAGTGTATGACCAGGCCATTGCCACTTCAGCGAGTTTATTCGTCGCGTGTTGTATGTTCTCTGCCTTAGGACTTCGTTACGAATCCTGTAGGAAGGAGAGACACCTAACATAGCACGTTCAATAGTCCGTTGAGCTACCGCAAACTTGCGGACCAGTCCTAAATTAAGAAAAAAGTATATCATATGCTATTGTATATTCTTGTTAAGCTATCGATACGGTACAACGTACTGCAGTGACTACAACATGTCATAGAGTAGGCACGTCTCCACAATCGTGAATATGCTCATGTCCAAATAGGATGTAAAATAACAGCTGGCATTAGTCAAATACAAACAGAAAAGTATACTTTCTGTTTGTATTTGACTCATAATGTAAATTCAAATTATTTTGAGCAATATAAACTCTATTTAATAAACTGCGCATAATATGATCATGAAACTATAAAACTTGTAACTTTAATTACATATCCCATAAAATATGACTAGCCTAACTGTTCCTATATGAAATGCCTCATTAAAGTCTTATACGCCATTTATAAGTGGTTTAATATTAACTAATCTATAAATGCTAATATCTAAAGGTAAAGTCATTAAAAGTGGGAAACAGCTCATTTCGTAAAATTGTTACAAAATTTATGTTACTAGTATATTACGAATAACGTTTGAGCTTTACAATCTTATATTAATTCCGTATCTCTATTTACTACTATACTAAAAGTTTCTTTTTCACCAAAATAAAACATGAAAATTGTTTACGTTCTTTAATATTTTATAATATTAACTAACTTGAGCGTTGAGAAATGCTATCCATTCAACTTCGGACATAACTTTTAACATATTTATCATTTCATCATATTCATATCATAAATCATTTTCAATTTTACTATTTTGTAGTGGCATGTTTATGTTACACTTGGTTCAATTTCTTTTATTGTGTGCCTTGACCTTTGTTACCTGAAAGTACTAAATTTAGCTTTCGAGCTACTGAATTAGAATTTAATTTAATTTCACACAGGAAAATTCGAATGATCACTGGACTGAGACGTCTTTAGTTAATGGGTTCTACAGATATGTCACCACTAATGACATTTCTATAGTGAACTAGCGTATGGTATAAAAGTATACCATATGTCCACACATTACAGATACATATATATTTAATAAGGTTCATGCATATTAATCTTATTAAATATCTATGTACGTATAAAGTGGATATGACGAGTTCCATGATTTTTGTTCACACTAAAAGTGCTATTGCGCTTAACAAAGTTTTCACTTCAAAAAATCGTTATGATTCTCGTTAAGGTATGCACCTTAACAAGGATTAATAATGCGACTCCCATTGTCACGCTTCACTGAACACGGCTACGCGATGCGTAACGCTATTACACTGCACGGGCTGAACAAAAATCATGGAACTTACATCATCATCACGCTTTTCGTCACTAAACGCAGCTACGTGACGCTTCCCCACACTGGCGGAACAAAGAACATGGAACTCGCATCTTAGTGACGCTCTTAGTAACCGAACGCTTTCTATATGTATACTGTATACATAGTATGCGTACTTTTCAAGTGAAAACTTCTTGATTCACTTATGGGTGAAAAATCTTGGAATTCGCCTTACCGTCACGCGTCACGTTTGCCGAATAAATACAAATACAGTATGAGTTTACACTACTGTCGGCAGTCCACATAACTGTCTTTCCCTTTTTTATATATAAATTATGGTAATTGACTTAATATAGGTAAGTAATCTCAATGCTCCAGAACATTATATATTAGATTACTGCCTTACCAACCCCGTATTTGCGATCTGCGTTTCATCTGTAAAGCCAAAAAGATCGACAATTCTTTGTGCTCTATGCTACCCCTAATCCTAATATTCATAGAAAGTTAACATGTTCTGACTCACTGATTGACCATTCGTTGCACAAGCGAAAGTGCTGGACCGATTGAAGTATCATTAATTAGATTTATTATATAATATATAAGATTTATTATAATGTGTGCTATCCACTGAGAAAAGATTTTCTTCATTGATGCCTACGCTAAAACATCTGCCCGTGTTGTTAATTTCATTTTTTCGGGTACGAATTGGGATTGGGAATCAACATTACTACATGTACGTAACCACAACACACAAAACACACCTGTTAGTGTAAACATTATATTCGTGGTACCTATTGTAAGAACGCATTTTGTGTTAGTAATTCTCTTAAATTTTCCAGACACATCACTATATATTTTACATAGTCTGTAATCGAGGAATAAATTTCAAAAGGCCGTAGATGGTAGTAAAAGTCGAGTACTATCAACTCGTGAAGGGATGCGAAGGATTACGTTCAGTTCTCTGCAATATGCAAGCTAAGACGTTCGTGAGTGGAGGCTAGGTTATAGGAAAAAAATTCGTATACCAATATTATATTGAATGCAGGGATTTATAGACTAATATCCGCAGCAATCTCTGGAGTTTTTAATTTTACTAATAAAATAATTGTGAAAGTTTCTTACATACACACTTTTGCATTATTGTATTAGTGTAGTACAAATATATAATATTTTTTCACGCATAAAATACTAAACGGATTTAAAAGAAATTAATTAGAGGTAATCTGGAATAATGTGGAAGCGTTTATTTGAGACAATTATTACGCGGATGATCTATGATAGATATTTATTGAATATTGAATATTTTACACTCCGAGCACTTGCTTCGCTTTAAATAATTGCTTGGTATCACTGATAAATACCTTAGATAGAGATGACCGAGTGCCAGATTAAATTATATGTTATTTGAATGAGTAATTTGTTATTTAAACTTATACTTGTGAAATATACAGTCCGTGATAAAACTATTCAAGCTTTTTTATCGCCTGTCTAGCATACACTGTTGGTGAGCCGAAACATCTGGGTAAAATAAAATGTTTGTTAAGACTCGAGTAAACATTTTTCTTGTACTCATGTGATCTTTATCCATCCCCTGCGGAATAAGTATCTTCTAAAAGTTTTTTTTAGTGGAAACCATTTATATTTATAACTTTTTGTTTTCTTTTTTAATATAAATCTGCATCTACACAGAATATTTGCCCGTACTTTCTATTACCATGTTTTAATTATTTTATGTTTAAATATCAGTTCATTACATGCTGGGTTCTAGAGTAATTATTTACAGCTACCAAGTTAACACATCTCAATGTTTGCTTATGTAGTTAGATAGGTATATATTTTATGATAATCCCAATTGATTCTATAAAGTAAGCTTCTGTTTATTGTGTCAGATATCTGTCTCTCTTTTCGTTCGTTTCTCTCCTTCTCTCCGTTTATCTAAACTTGTCGTTGAAGCTCGTTCGTAACGACTATCACCATGCGATAGGTTTGATACCAAGAGATATATCAACGGTGCTTTAAAAAATTTGAAGTGTATACCACTTTAGTACCTTGGCCCACCACTATTTCCCACCGCTGCAACTCCTGTATCCCCAGGATCGACAGCGGCGACCACTGATGACCCTTTGTTATGATTGCAGGAAGCCTGAGGGAATAGCTAAAACTGTCTTGGAACACGCAACGAATTTAATCAGAAGAAAATAGGGGGAGCAGGAAATAATATCAGTTGCCCTCCCCAATCATATTGGGAGACAGTACAAGATTGCAATGACTTGTACAAACCAAGAAAAGAAAGGGCAGCCAGGTGAGGCCCGACTGTAATGCTCCACGGAGATAATAAGTCCTAGTACAAAGTGATTGACTAATTGGTACTTAATTGTTATCATTTAAGATGTTGTTAGGATTGAGTTAAAATTGTATTTTTCCAGTAACAATTGTGTTACGTTCGAAAGCACGGAAGTTTCTCACGCTATCCACGTGGTCGTCGTAGTAAATTACGCCGTTGACACTATGGATACTGACTAATGCCAAAGACTTTTTGTCGTTCTTTAGTTGAACTATTCCATCGCGTCTGACAATCGTTAACTAGTTTTTGAGAAGTGATTTCTATCGGGCTAAAGAGCCTGTATATGTTATGTCGGTCTTTTGGTCTTATGAATTCGGGGTTGGAGAGATTCTTTCAGTGATTATACACGGCTGCGCGGCGTTGAATTTCTAGATTTACTAGCAGTACTCCTGCAAGAGCGGGTGGGGCTTCCGTACAAACTGAACGGTAGGCTTTACATAAAAATATTAAAGAAAGTCTCTGATTTTTGGAGCAATTTACGTCGCGCCGCGCCTATGATTGATCCATCTACCCAGACAGGTGACCCGTAGCAAATGCTTCCATGGTGGTATATATTATTTTAAGGTCCTAAAAGAGAGACCCCAGGTTAAGGTTGAGATATTAGTAGAATCATAAAAATTACGTTTAGGTTTTTCTCTTGTTTGTTTAATGTGTTCTAAAAAGGTGAATTTATTTTCTAATATTAGTCCTAAATATGTGACGGTTTCTTTACGTTTAACTGATATGTTGTTAAATTTAATACGTGGGATGTATTGTAAGCAACCCTTTAATAATATTTGAAAAGTTTCTACGGTGCGATTTCTAACCACTTTAGTAGCTATCGGATAATAGACTTTTCTTTATTTACAATCTATTGTGCATTAAGTGGGACGTTTTTCAACGCCAGTAGCTGGTTGAGCCTGACTATATTGAGAATAATTTGTCTGATTATAATGTTATATTATATTATAACGTATATTACAATTTGAATTCAAATTAATTGTAATGTAATGTTGTTAATCAAATATCAGATAATACTCACGGCCACCACACCTATAAGGCTACATGTATCAGAATTGTCTTTGTAATGATTTTTTAAATAATCTTATAGGAATAATATGCTAACACATATACTGCTGGTATCCTTATGTAATAAAATAAATAAATAAACATAAATTATATTTATCTCCTGTGAAGAAAGATATATTTAGTATGAGGAGTAAACGATCAGCCGGAGCCTTTTCACGATTATTTCATTTTCGACGCTCATAAACATTTGCATGTTTGATATTCAGGGGTGTTGATCTTACTCTATTCTCCCATCAAATAGGCCATCGCAAACTAATAAACTTTGCGACTGTATCGTGTGAACAAAAGTATCTCCCGGGCTATGCCACCCAATTCAGCTGCAATGCATAACACGTTCCTAATTAAATCACTGATTCGCAAATAAAACTGAGAAATGTATGAACCAGCTTTCAAAAAATTTGCCGATAACAAGAAACATATACATCTAATTTAAACACGTGAAAACAGGGACATGGTTCGAAACTACATGTTTTGAACTCTTGAGTGCTGCATCTGCCCACGCGGAATGTTAATGCATGCTTGAAACATAAGCTAATTCGTTCAATCTGCGGTCATCGATCCAAATTCTTTGCATCGAGTCCAAAAAAAAAAGATATAATCAGTCATGAAACTGCCTACAGTGGAAAAGAACGAGAAGTTTCGAATATGTTATAGCGTCGTATTCACTGATTCTATAACATAAACTTTGAAATGTGACTTTGACACGGTGAGTTAAATACTGTATCTTAGTAACTAGTCACATTGTCTGATAAATTACATCACTAACTTATCATCAGTATTCTCCCATTTATCCTCCCATCTATAACTTTCTTTTATTTATAACTTTTATCTTTTTCTTGTCGTACGTACTGCTAAATATGGATTTACCCATAAAATACAAAATAATAGCGCGTTATTGTGTGAAAATCATTTATAAATTAAGTTGAAAAGGAATTGCGACGTTTTTCCGTGTTTCACTTCTTTAAGTAGTACGGTGGCAAACTTGTAGTTGGAGCCTTTTGATGAGTACCGGCGCTCATATACATTAGCATGATTGTTATACAGATGTGTTCCTCCACTTTTCTCCAATGAGCCATCGGACACCGATAAACCACACGAGACGGGACAGCGTTGATGTCACTTCACAACGGTCTCATGAGAGCGAAAGGAAGAGGTCGAACCGATCCAATTCTGCGGCGATGGATCATCACACTTACCAAAACAGCATTCGATTCTTAAAAATAACAAAGTAATCAAAAAAAAGAAACGTCGTTTTTCTTAGTCTTGCCTCTTTAAATAATCCGATTGATTCAAATAAATATGTAATTAATACGACTTAATCTATTGAACAAAGTAGACTAAGCTTGTCATATTAAAGAAAACTATCAAAGTTAGCATGTTATACGTGGACAACATTAATTGAAGAAAGGTAACATAACGAAGATTAAATGTATAAGCCGGTAAGTCTTAATTCGTTCGACAGACATTTCATTACACGACTAATTATTGTTTATTTATATTGGTACAATATGATATTTTACAAAGAGAAATAACTTTTGTATTTGGCTATATTTTTATATACAGGTGTAAGAGACAGTGCCATGCCATATATAGTAGCCATATTTTGGATGGGGGAGGTACCTCTCGATCACATGATACCACTGTAAAGTGACAGCTGCTGCGTTTCGTGCGGTTTTGAGTAGCAGATGCGCTCCTCCGTATAGCGATTATATGGATGTATATGGGGGTCCGTAGTCATCAGTATTTTCCCATTAGTCCCCCTATAATATATTAGAAGAAAGAAGTCAACAGAAAGAAAATAACTTTCTTTTCCTTGCGATATATCTAAAGCTCTGATTATTTTACCTACTATAATCTAACCAACAGACATTGTTATCGAATAACATAATTTACCTTCCTCGATATAATAATTTTAACTAGTCAGTTCATCATATTGAATAACAGCAGTTATGTTGACTGCTGGTAAGTTAAACCGACGGCCATAATCTAGGGAACTCTCATAAAACGTACGAAATACGTTTTCCGCCAGCAGATTGATATATAGTGGGATTGATATGTAATGAGGGTACAAGGAAGAAGATTCGATCGCTAATAACATCTGTAAATAAACCAGCGGTCATGGAATGTTTTAATTGGTTGCTCAATTATCTGTTCGGATCTGTAGGATACGGATTACTACTGCCAATAGCTACTGGTTTGCTATTGCTTTATAGTTAGAGTTGGAGAGAACAGGAGATTAGATAACGCTCCCTTGATTGTCTAGTTGGTAGGAACCGTTAAAGTAAGTTAAGCATTGCGTCGATGGAAACGGCATTGTGATAGTACAAGACTTTTACTGTTAGTGTTAGTAACATTTAAACCTCGTATTGACTAGAAGGTAACACATTTGGATGTCTGTAGTATATTGCGGTTCATGTCACGCATTAGACTCTCGAAGCCTAAATTTTTTGTCTCTGCATAAGCCTAGGGAGTAGTAGAAGTTCAAACACTTCCCTTACTTAATGATTATGACAATTAAGTAGTCCTAATAACTAATGGTGTTGAATCAGTCATGTAGTCCGAGTTGCTGGACTAATGACGACTGACTGTTAATCTATGATTGGTTGTACCAGCGCATTGATTACATACTTTATTATCTTTGGAGGATAACTAGCTTTGGGAGTTTTCTGGTGAATGCCTATCAGTCATATAAGCTTAAATGATCACTCGCCTTATAGCATGCTATACCGCACAATCCGAATTGAACATGCGACATCTGGATTCGCACAAACCACTAAAACAACGTAACACTCTAGTTATTGAGTGGTGGTATTATTTGAGCAAAATGTCCAATTAGTGAGGACCTGATTCAACAAAAATAACAATTCAGATATCCACAGTAGTCACGCCTATGTACGATTGTAGTGAAGTTGCTACTAGGGCACGTAATATTGGTTATACTAGGTGCGTTGAAAAGTACTATGCCTAATACAGACTCATTGAATCCTAAAAATCATATTTACCCATATTATTTAGTTCTGTTCAGATTAGTCAATTGCGTAAAGTTTGAAACATGTGCGATAATTAGTTGTGATTTTATAGCCTTTTTTAACAAAGCAATCGGACATAGTTTCTGAAAATGGAGCAAATTGAGCAACTTGCCGTCATTAAGTAACGCCATAAGAAGGGGCTGTCACCGAAAGCCAACCATGATGATATGGTCAGTGCTTTAGGAGATTCTGTTCTGTCTTATTCATCCGTCAAAAATTGGTTAGCACAATTGAAGCGTGGAAGGCAGAGTGTGAAAGACGAACCCCGCTCTGGAAGGCCTTTAACGTCCATTACTTGCGAAAAAATACGTAAGTGGTGATTTGTAGAAAAATAAAAATATAACTGATTTTGTATGTGTTTATTTTCTTGGTTAGGCCAAATACTTTTCAATCCACCTCCGTAATAATAATATTATTGTCGTCCTTGCCGAATTTCGGCTACGACATCTTTATCTATAAAGATAAGCCAACTGCGCAGGAAGGATATATTATAGTCCACAAGAGTGTGCACAGGCACAAGTGCACTCTCTTTTCCCTCATTCTCATGTTCCGATCTGACGGCAATCCACAACACTGAAGATAAATCAGAGCTGACGCTTACTTGATCTGAGCCAACTGCCTGACTTCCGACTATTACTAGAAAATGAAAAATGTCAATAACAACACTTTATTCCGACCCGGGACTCGAAACCGGGACCTCACGTCTTTAGTTGAACTTGTTTACATCTAAACTACGACGTGGACTTATTTATTATTATACATTAGTTGTAAGATGGTTAATGTGTAACAGTCACTAGTCTTGATTAGAAAATAATCTTTAACTTTGCTTATACAAAATGTACTCCGATGTAGCCAAGCTAGTTCGTAACCGAGCAAAAGATAACGAACGGTAAGGGCGACAAATCGTTTAGTTAGCGTGGTGTAAAACATTGCCTCATCCCGTCCCATATTAGGTATCAATGTTGAAATTGTTAGGGTCTTACCTAAAAATAAATTATAAAAAAAAATTACATTCGTTAGGAACGTATTTTAATTCCACGGTCCAATGTACAATGTATGTACGAATTTCAAATTAATGAGAAAACAATTAAGGAATTGAAACACGCCATGGTGTTAAATTGAAATTATTTATGATAGTATTTGATCGTATACACTATTGTATCCTAATGACCAGCCAGAAAGGTATAAATATTTTTACATTTTCAATATTATTACTTAATAAAAAAAAAGTAAAAAGTACCTTCATGTAAGAGACATGAAGGTACTTTTTACTTTTTTTATCCCCGAAGAGGTAAGCAATCGCCTCTGTGGAGTAACAGTGCGGGCGTCTTATGTTAAGATCGTCAGCCGCGTGGGGTCCTGGGTTCGATCCCCAGGTCGGGCAACTGTTACTAAATGTTTCTACGATTATTCTGAGCACGCATTAGATTGTCCGGGATTGGAATGTGCCCGAAGTGGCCATAGGCTTGCCACCTATGATATCATGGGCATTAGTTCTTTTTTTTTTGGTGACGAAGGGGAATTACGAATGATAGCTGGGAGCCCGGGTAGACCCCCAGACCTATGTCGGACTCGGCAATTCGATAGCAATATCAACTAAAACCCTACGGGAGCCTTCAGCCGTTACTAGTGGAGGGTCCCGGATCTGCAGACAACAGGACCGATCCAGCGACAAGTTGGCCTCGGCGAAAAGGCCAGACTTCACCTCCTTGGAGACTGTCCGGCTTCGCTATGACAGTCCCCATCACGCCATGTCTTGACGAAGTGGACCGGGTTCCCATCTCGGCCCGACAAGGAACACAGGGGCACAACTGAAGGCGCAGCAGATAGCGTCTTCTTCGTACGAGGAGGAGAGAGGAGACCGCGTCGGCAGCCTCCTCTCTCACCCGCTCGTCGGCTCCCTTATGAGACATTACGGTCTCGCAGAAGGAAGTCATCACCTTGTAGTGGGCCTCAGTACCTTGGCTAATCGTGGGTGTTCTAGTATATCAACTGGTCTTACGAATTGTGGATGTACTAACACACCTCTGCCTACCTCTTCGGAAATTACTTAATACCAAAATTTATTTTAAAATACAATCTTCTCATCGCTAAGCTTCTATAAATCAGGGCTTACCGTGGCTATTAATTAGTCGTGAAGCAAATGTTACAATTTCATGTCTTCCTAATGATATAATTCTAGTGTAGGGAGAAGTCCACCAACTATATATAGTTATCATGAAACCTCGACGAAAATAACAGTTAATAATTCTATAAATTTCTTTGTAAAATAAGCCTCTTATTGTAGTATTCCGCAAAGCTTACCTAAAAGACTTGTGTATAATAAGGTAATCAAATAAAAAAAATAATTTTCATATTTTATTTTAAAAAGTCTTTCTAGGCCTATCTGATCGTTTTACCTATTTATAGTATACATTGCCTTCTTTTACCTTATATAATACATAAATAAATATGTATAGATAGTTTCCAACTCGTGCAAGTGCAAAGCAAGAAAATATACTTTTGGGATTGGATCTTCTTAAGTGAAGTGATGTTTTAAATATGTAGATAACATGATAAAATTTACGAACATCTCAAAGACATAAAAAATTGTTGAAGTTGCAAAAAAAGAATAACAAAACTAGCAATACTGGCTAACAGATTCTTTACATTTCTATACTTTGTTTTAATCCTTTAAATATTAAAATAATTTGTTTGCAAGTTAACCCAGGTCAAGTTAGTTAGTCAATATATTGATGTTTTAAGTTTACGCGAATGTTAGTCATTATCAATAAAACAACCTTTTTACAATAAAACTACTTTACAGTGACATACACCCGTGACCATGGGGTTGCTGTAAAGCTTCTGAAACGTAGGGGTAGATAAATAATTAAATAAACCGCGATAAAATCCGTAAAAGTAGTTTTATTGTAATTAGTTAGTCAAACAAACAAATTAACATAAAATGCCTCATTATATTTCATTTTGAATAAAAAGAATATCCTATTGTATGTCTATTTTTTAAAGTTTATAAAAGAATTACAAACAAAATAGCCAAAATAAAACCTAACCAACTTTTCTGACATGTATGAGATTAATAAAAAATATTTGAAATTTTGATAAAGATAAGGTTATAAAACCCGTTTCCTAATTAATATATATCTTTTTGAAGTGTAAGCCCTTGTCTGTAAATTATAAAAAAAAAAAACACTTACTCGAATGATTCCGGATAAAGTAGCTTCAACACTTCACAGTTATAACGAATTACAAATTCGATGTGTAAGTGCGCACAGCACTCAGACCGTTCCGGTGAATGGCGCGACGTCAACTGGACCCGAGATCGTCTCTTCGCCGACTATTATACCTCGTATACTAGTTTCCATCGTCTTTCACTGGTAGCCAGCAGTGCTTTCTGGGTTAATGGGGAGTACGATAAACTGCTCTCCGTTTTCTAAGCGTTTTCGCATGTCGGTGCTCCTTTGTTGCTATAGTAGCCTGGTAGTTAAAAATTGCAACTATATGGCGAATATATTTCTAATTGTTTTTTTTTCTGAAAATGGTAGATTTTGGACATAATGGTAATCATAGACATAAGGAAAATGCTCTATGAATGTAATAAATGCTAGTGAATACATAAACTTGTCATGAAGAGAAGAGAAGTGGAGTCACCGCCATAGCTAAAGGCCAACAGAAAACTATGGGAACTAACATTTCTTGTTTCTGTGGCTGTAAATTGTGGGACAACAGCACCGCGCAAAAAGACTTGAGTGATGGCGCGGATTTTTTTTAAAATTTCATTTATGATAGGAACTATACATGGTATACAATGTCCAGCCCAATCCAATATACATATATTAATAATATAGTAAATCTATGGATTTATCACACCACGTGAGCCTAGCCCTGCGGTAAGTACCGTACAGGTACTAGACAACGGAAACATATTTAATAATTTTGTCAATTTACGAAATTTTGTCTGCCGTGACACACACACATATATATATATATATATATATATATATATATATATATATATATACATCTAAATCTGGCCTGAGTCTGACAATGGAATAATTGTTGTTAATAAATTATTATTATCCTGTTCGTCCCAGCCTTACCTCGTTTCTCTTACAGATGATACCACGTTTGGCCAAATCTAACACCTGCAACCCTGAAGGGCAGCCAGGCTCTATTCTAGATTAGGTAGAATTCGTATACACAAAACATATTATGTTCATCTTAAAAGATAAATGGTAGTAACATTATATGTGATCACTCCCCTAATGGCGTCAGTTAACATTTGCTAACATAGCGTCGACATATCTAGTAAAGTTCAGTTCCGCTGTCAACTGGAAGCAAAGATAAGTTAGCTTTTAATAAACTAGGTGTGCTCGGTAGAGCGAAACTGCACTTCACACCACTACCTGCCTTTAGGCCGGAGCTCCTCAATATCAGCTCGTTGCATTTAGCCGTGTTAAACGTAGACTAACGAATCGATGATAAACAAGTTCCTCCCAGCCAATTTGATATACCTGTCTGAGGAAGTTTCCTGTACGTACATAGCCGATGAATTTTTCGGACTAAGGCAACCGAATTTCACTATCGGAAATCATCTTGAAATTCAAAACTGCACCCTCAGTATTTCGATTTTCGTGAGCCCACAAGTAACTTCATCCCATGTACTACTTCTCTGTGGTAATAGCAGAGCTAACAATACTTTGACCCGCGTTCAAGACTTTATCTGGAGAAATTCACAGATATATGACAATTTACATCACTGGTTCATGTGTAGACACAATTTTCAAATGTACATTAGAAACATATTTGATTACGAATTCTTCAAGCCCGATATTTCTTAGATCCTTTCCATTGTTTATATTACTTTACGAAAATTAATGAATTGGGAAGTCATGATTTAATATAATATTAGTAAAAGCTAAAAATTTTGTATTTTTCGACCAATTTATATAGGTATTAGCAATCCAGCTTTTCTCGTGAAAAACCTTCCACGGATATCGCTCTATCCACGGACGAAAACCGCATGAAAGTTCATTTAGTAAATATTGTGAAACCCGTTCACATATAGACAGACAGCATCTTATTTTATAATAAGTAAAAAAAGATCTTAAACCTAAATCACATGCTTAAATCCGCATATGATTGAATTCATTAATTTGGCACGATGACAGCTCGATGCTAAAGAAACATGTGGCAACTACCACGTGAATTAATATTCTTTTTGAAGCTTAACCTATAAATCAAACAAGAATTGTATCCCGAGCTTAAGAATATTAAGCGATCCTTCTCGGTTAAGATGTTCAACACTGCATAAGTAACGTAAATTAAATAAGTTGATTTTGAATTTGACTGGCAACTGTGCAAGCCGATAAACAACAATTAAAGACATATTGTACTGCATTTATTCGCTCTTTTATATCTTTCATTTGCATGACCGTAATAAATCATATTTTCATGGCCCATATGATTGTATGCACCTAGTGGTTGTGCCCAGCGATCATGCCCACGAAAACAAAGTAAAAATCGTATGAAAATAGCAAAATTTTTCGGGATTCATTTTTTTTCGGGATCAAAAAGTATTTTTGTGTTATTTCAGTTTGATCTACAAAGAGGTTAAGTAATTTTGCATCTTTCGTGCAAAACTTTTAAAAGTTTTAATAGTGAGTATACAAAAATGTTACGCATTTGTAATTAATATTGCTCTATCTTTAGTGCGTGTGCAGGTGTAACAAACTTACACGTTTTATGATCGCCTCAATGGGAAAGAAAAGAGCCATCTTCGTGGTGATTTACTGAAGCGGGAAAAAAAAGTTGAGAAGAGGATACGGAAACTTATTAATTAACTTAGTGCGGTGGCTGTTATTACTCCTGGAGTTAGTTAAGATGCGCACAAGCATCGACAATAGTACTCCATCGACTGTGTAGAAGGAGAATACTTCGGAGGAAATGTAAACTGAGGCGATAAATATCGCCAGATCCTTTCGCTGATAACTTATAAATATATAGTGTATCAAGAAGCCGCAACTCAAAAAGCATTCTTCTGAACATTGGCCGTAATACCGAGAGTGAGTTTGTTAACACCAAAGACTAGAAGACACAAAATTCTTCGGTAGTCCAATGAACTGTAGAGGCGGGAGCTACAGGGCCACCAACCAGTAGCAGGTAGATCTCTCCAAAAAAAGAGAGTTTAGCCACAGTCTATACTGTCTCACGCATGAAAAAAACTATTTCTCTCTTATTTCCTCTAGATACAAAATTGATCAAGTATCCAACATAAGGCAAAATAATGTTTACAAAATAATTCAAAGTAGCGCAACTTTTGAGCTGAGCTGTAATCGATATCGTCATCATTATCAGCTCTTATCGGTCCACTGCTGGACACAGGGCTCCTTCAATGAACGCCAAAACGGCCGACCTCCTGGTACTCGCATCCATCCCGGACCAGCTACTGCTCAGAGATCGTCTTCCCGCCTGAAGAACGGTCGACCAACGCTTAATAAAAAATAAACAGTAAAAAAACCAACCCAAACAATCGAACAACGATACATAAAATGAATAACATACCGCTTTCTAACTATACAATTTCGCAGGTTCTAACATTATTAATTAAAATAGACATAAGTAAACTGGCGCAACTGATTGATGGTGATTGACAACTGTCGGAACTAGCAGTGACTCCCGGTTTCGCATGGATATTTCAGAAAATATGTAAAATATTCATTGATCTACAATAATACAAAAAAATAAAATTGGTCTCGTATACGTAACGTGTCATGCGTTATCATACGACAAATAATTCAATTTATGACAGAACATCGCCTGTCGGGACAGTTAGTTGTAAATTATTACTGCAGCTGCGATATAAGGATCAACTTTTATATTTTTTCACATATTGATATCTTAAGTTTACGTGAATGTTACTCGTTACAATAAGACTAGTTTTACGGATTCTACCGCGGTTTATTTAATTATTTAACCGACGTTTCATAAGCATTACAGCAACCTTTAGAACCACAAAACGTATTTTAAAAAAACTTGTAACATCAGGACATTTTTTTCACACCTTCAGTTACATCATCGAACTCTTCATAATCATTAAAAACGTTTCAGGAAATGTTATATAGCCTATGTTCATCAGGGATAATGTGGAATTCTAACGGTAGAATAATTTGCTAAAACGGTCCAGTAGTTACAGAGCCTATTCATTGGAAACAATCGAATAAACAAGCAATCAATTGTTTCCAGTTTATAATAATAGTATTGAAAAATTTTGCTTTTACATCCATCGCTAGATACATATTCAAATCTTATAATCATCTGAACTACCACGATCGGTCGCCTATCCTGGCTCCAGGTGCCACAGCAACAACACATCTTGACGCCATCTCCCTAATGACGTAGGCAGATATTTATTTAATTCAATATTTTAGTATGCCAAAACTTACATTTCAATTAAATAGCAGGACACCGATTTAATCAGGAATAGAAATATTGATACAATTTACTGCGTAAGTAATTATATCTGTTCGTTAGCTTTCAGACAGACTAGCCTTTTACCTGTATTTTGGATGTCCAGTCTTCTATCCCAGTCATCAGATAACAATATCACATAACTAATATGCAATATACACAACTTTACAAATAGACAAATTACAAATAGTTATAAGTTAATACATATCCTTTGTTAGTTTATTTCAATTCGGCAAGTGTAATTGTAATAAATTTTCATTTTATAGACGAGGTCAAATCGCTAATCAAGAAAATCCTAATGCTCAGGCTCACCAATAAAATAAATTTATAGTATTAATATACAGTAATGAGCGCTGAAGAGGTATAGAAACAGTTAAAGTTTAGAAAATTGGAACAATACGTTTATTACCTTCCGATGTATGTTACGCTGATACTTAAAATAACTTACGAGCTATGTAGGTTGAGATAAATGCAACCACTATTTTAGGAAAGCACCGCATGCAAATGTACTGAGAAAAAATGTAATCTTATCTAAATTGTTTGATTTGCAACTATTACGAGTATAATTTGAAGTAGATTATTTAAAAAAGCTGTAATTAATTTAGAAACCATAATAAGCGCTTTTATCATCATCATCATCATTATCAGCCCCAATCGATCCACTGCTGGATTTTGGCCTCTTTCAATGAACGCCAAGACAGCCCATCTCCAGTTACACGCATCCATCCCTGACCAGCTACAGCACGAAGATCGTCTTCCCACCTGGTGAACGGACCAACACTTCGTTTTCCTAAACGCGGCGTCCACTTCAGAACCTTACTGGTCTATCTTCTGAGTGTGTGTCCGGCTCATTGCCACATCAGCTAGCTTATTTTTCGCGTTATATCGGAAACTTTAGTTCTCTCCCTTATGACTTCGTTACGAAGTGTATCGGACACAGAAACACCCAACATAGAAAACCCAATATGCGATTCATAATGTTCTTTTTTTTTCCGACCTGAATTTGTGTTGCTGTGGAGGCGAGGAAAAGCCTAGTACAGCTTTATCTGATTGCTATGAGTGCTCGTCAGACTAGGTTTGGGGTCGAAAGGGAGAGATGGATCCCGATATGAAAATGCCAGAGAGACGGCGGGTTCCTTCATCTCCCGACAGCTGGCGTACTGTAGCTAGAATGTCCTCAGCATTGACGTGAATGATAATTACGAAAGTACCACCTTCTTTCAACGGATCTCCACATTCTTTGTTCTAAAGAATCAAAGCCCAAAAAAAGTCCTACGAAAGGGATGAGCAAAGGAAGTTAGAGGTTGATACCAGAGAACAATATTCTAAAATTCTTTGTACTTGACTACTTAGTCTGGCCATAAATACTGGTCCATCTAAAAATTAAAAATATTACATTTGAATTCGAAATATTTTTATACGATTGTTAACTGTGTTGTGATTTCTCATTTTGGCGCAAATACATTGTACAATTTTTTACGATACTAAAATAGAGTGGGGTGATAAAGCGAACATAATCGCTGTGATCGCATTATACAAAATAGGTATGGAGCTAAATGCATTGGCCAAATGCACAAAATAGGTATGGAGCTAAATGCATTAGCCACGTAATGTTCGTAAGGAGAAGGTGTTCAAAGCAGTAAGTTAAAGAATTTGAAGGAGTCCTGTCCGAAAATAAACGATTTTATCTCGGGAAGGGAAGATAGCACCTAGTCACGCATTTTAAGAGATGACTTCGAACTTGCAGCCTATAGGAAACCGCAGCGGTCATTTCTTAACTGATAAATTAATCATGAATAGGGTGGTAAAACCAATACAACTATTGAAGCGGTACGCAAAGTGAGGTCACAGAAAAAATTTGTTTGCGGATGAGATATTTTTTACAATGGAGCAATCATTTTAACAAACAAAATGGCCGTAAGCTTCACAATTAGTCGACGGAGTGCAACGCGGGTATATCCGACTTCGGTGATGGTTTGGTGGGGTGCTAGATTTGAAGGTGTGCGTAAGCCTTATTATTGTGGAAAAAGTATCAGAACATCGGCACTAGTGTATCAGGATGAAATTCTTGAGAAGGTAATTAAGCCAATATATTCAATAACCAAGTATGGTCCTTCCAGCAAAGCTCGGAACCAGATTATAAAGCTCGAATCGAGCTCAATCTTGGTTATAACTAAAGCTCCGGGCTTGATCAGAGCTGAAGACTACCCTATATCTAGTCCCGACCTTAATCCGCTGGATTTTGAACTATGGTCAGTTTAAGGGTGTGCAGCTTGCTCTAGGCGCCGTGATAATTTGGAGTCTCTGAACAATCCATACGATTGGCAGTGAAGAATTTCCCCATATAAATAAAGACTGCGTGCTATTGATAACTGGCCTCAACGTTTAAAGTACTGTATAGTAGTCAATGGATACCACTTCAAATAAGCTTTTTATATTTCTAATTGTTTCACATTCGTGTTTTAAACTAATACACTGTAAAAGTAAGAAATGTCATTTGCAATGAAAAACAAAGTATTTCATTATTATTGTTTTTATTTTATTTATTATTAGAGCAATCTTATAATTACATTTCATGTTAATTCCATTTCTGTTAACGGCCATGCCTGTGAACATTCTAAAAACAACAACACAACATCACGCCAGTTACCTAATCGGATAGACAGAGAGAACGGAGCACCACATGTCACGATCCGTACATACCTGCCTTGCCTCCTCCACTTTCATAACTCTCTTCATACAAACACGCCGGTTGCGAAGACTCCGGACACCACCTTCGGACAGTATCCGACCAATTTGATCGTGGTATGTTAGTCTGGGTCTTTCCCGGTACCTACACCCTTCCTCATTCGCATTGTATATCTGTTTCGTTAACCTCACATCCATCAATCTTTCTCCATGTCCGAACCATCGGAGCATGCACTTTCTCATTTTAACACCGATACTTTCATTCATTCCTCATCTTTCTCTCACTTCTTTATTTTAATATTCGAAACAGTTTAAAGTAATTTTGTTGACTTTGTGCCAATAATCTATGTCAACTTTTCGCAAAAAAGAAGACCTTTTCTAAGACTTAGCTTGTTATCTATGTTATCAACAGATAGCCGTAAAATTTTGTGAAGATTCTAATGAATTTAAAGTAATTTTGTGAATTTTGCAACAATAATCAAAGCCATCATTCTGCATCATGTACCTATTTAAAACTCAGCTTATTATCAAAGTTAACGACAGAGCTGAAAAATACGAATATATTATAATTGTTAGATAGTTAAAATTATAAACAGGCAAAAATAGGAAAATATAGCCAGATTTATTTTAAAGATAGCTAGCTCCGAAGAAGATATTGTGAATATTGTTGCCAACGTAAGTAGTACATTTAACGTGCCAATAGAAGGCTATGAAATAAAAGATACTTTTCGCATCGCTATAAGAAAAACCCCGCTAAAAGGACCATTATTGTAGAATTTACGACCAACATTAAGAAAAGAAAAAAATTAAGCTTACATAAAAAAAACACATTAAAGAGAAGACGCTCAGTAATATTAAGTGGACCTGATACCCCGATATATCTATTACAATACCTTACCGTCAGAATGAAAAGACTTTCTTCTTATCAAGGGACTTCTCTAGGAGCAACAATTACCGATATTGCTACTTATCTAACGGAAAAATATTCCTACGAAAACAAGAGGGAACCTCACAGCGACTAATTAGAGAATAAGTAACTCTCTTAAATATAAGTAAATCAATGTGACGAATCAGTTGTTGAGACTACAACCTTATATGTTATAAATTTAACCGACACTATATATTAATCCCAGCGTTGCTACTTTTTAAATTTTAATGTTTGAAATGCATAATGACCTACGTAGACACATTTGCTGTAGCGAGTTTGATGTGAATATCGGTTTAGAACTGTAAAAGTATAATGCCACCTAATAATTGTATAACTATGCTTACCAAAAATATTCGAAGCATAAACCGTGATACACGTGATAATAAAAAACAAAATGAGGGAATAGGGGCTTATGTCAGAGACACCCTCGTATCTGATGAAGCCACAAGTACATAACTGTTACTGTCTAGTAATAAAACTGGACTCTAATGAGACAGTGGTTATAATTATATATCATTTACCATAATATACAAATGTTGGTCCATTTATAAGTTCATTAAATATTATACTTACCTCGTTGTCAAGCTTCAGAAATATCGTTTTGATAGGCGATGTCAATATATACAGTGCAAGTTGTTCATTGAAGTACTCGATGTCTATCAAAGCTGGTTGGCATATCATGCTTTACTAGCGACTCATAATTTCATAACGTGAACTATCAGCGGAACATATCTCGATCATGTATTTTTGAAATCAAAAATATCATCAACTACGTACATTATGCATTCCTCTATTACAGACCACAACTAACTATTGAAGCGCCGCCTCGAAAAGATAAAGATCTCTATGTTGGCATAGTTGATAGGCTTGATATAGTGAGGGTAAGTAGTGACCTAGAGCAAATAAATATGGAACCCATTTATCAAAGTCAAAATGCCAATACAGACATTAATTATTTTACACAAAAAATACAACAGCCTATTTCCGGAAACAGTAAAAACATAAAATTAACATACAAGAAAACGGATTTTAAAACCAGGGATCACTCCTGGCCTTCTAATCTATAATAATAATCGATCGCTCGTTGCTCGTAGCATTAAGAATAGAGACCGATTACACGTTAAATCTAAAAACAATTCCAAGAATGGAACATTAAAAATAACATATACTCGTTACCGAAACTTCTGTTGTAATATTAAAAAACAGTCAGTATTGACTATGAAAAAATGATTATTAAAGAGGCGGGTGTTAACAGTAAAAAACTATAGATAACAATAAAAAATGTAACGAGTATGAATAAAGAAAAGAATATTCCAAAATAGCTTCTAATAATTTCTAGTGATCCCATAACATCCGTTAACGGTATTAATATATTTTACATGAATGTAGAAAGAAGTTTCGCAGAAAATATTAAAAATAACTTCACCACTGGTACCTCATTAAATTTTGGTAATAAACTTATAAGCCATTTTTCTTGATAAATACAGAGGTACAGGAATTTCAATCTTCTCTCTTTCATTGAAGATCTTAAAGCGAATTATGCCGTAGGTGTCGACTCAATTTCTAATTCCTTAAAGACAACGTCAAATTTATCTCGCCACCTCTCACAAATATTTTCAATCTCTGTCCTAATCATTGGATAATCTCGATTGAATTTAAAAAAATCACAAATGATTCCTTTATTTAGAAAAGGTAAAAAAGATGAAAATTACAAACCTATTTCTATTCTGCCGGCTATCTCTAAAGTACTGGAAAGAATCCTTAAAAATAGACTAATAAATTAACGTGAACAGAGGAAACTATTGTCCGGTTATCAGTTTGGTTCTCGACGCAAACGCTCAACTATCGACACTGTTCATAATGTAGTGGATTATATATCTACTAATTTAGATAACAATAATAAATGATAGCCATATTTATAGATTTGTCTAGAGCTTTGGCACAATGTGTAATCCCCAATTGATTGACAAGCTTGAATATTACGGAATAAGAGTAAAACAACTTAAATTATTTAAATAATATTTATCAGAGCGTACTCAGTCAGTGAAAATAGGCAATTACAAAAGTCGTGACCTACGAGTTACCTATGGTGTTTACTTTTAAAAGTATCAGTCGAGACCTAGCTGGAAAAAAGGGCTTTTAATAATCTCTTACTAATAATCAAACATATCAATCAGTTATTTTTTATAATTTATTATTTTTATAATTTTACTACATCAGTACATACTGAAGCTAGTATGACATACGTGTAATTAAACAAAATGTATAAAGTATGCAATACTGTAAGGCTTTACTCTCTAAAGACCTTTTGTGATCCGATTGTCTAAAGAAAGTAGATTTAATTATTCTAATAGAAAGGCCTTTGTTAAACATGCTCTTGTTATTCTGAATGCCAGTGTCCGGCCAATGAGACTATAGATTTCTATGGTTCTGTATGTCGAAAATGAAAGTATGAATTTTGAATTTGATTTTTTCCGTCGTGAATAATTTTTCTTTGTTAACGCTACTCTGAAACCCTCTAAAAATAGTTTATTGAGTCCTATAATTTTTTTAAAAGGTGTAATTATAATTTTAAACTTCATATATCATTAATAGTTTCACGAAACCAGTTGATATGTTAGCAAATTCACATGAATGAAGCAGCAGGTAGCAACTCAGAATATTAGATATAGTTTAGCTAATTGTGTTTTGGGTTTCAAATATATTATAATACCTAGTGTATTACGTAATATTTTTCAGGTATTCTATTATATAAGTATTGTAAGTTTAAGAAAGTATTCTGTTTATTCTATAGGAGGTGATATCATTGCTGCATTGCAGCCAAATCGGATGACCGAATAAGAAAAAAATCGAATCGTAATACCTTTTTTTGAAAAGTTCTCAGTGAGGTAAGTTTGCAAAGAAGGTTTTTCGACACATTCAAAAAAGAAGTTATCAGATTTACTACAAATTACTATTGAAGCTTAGATAATATGCCTAGTAACCGAAGATTCCTTTCTACTTGTATAAAGTCACTTCAGACGTGAAGCGATAACGCAACATTTCACTTCTGAGGTCCCCAGCTAAAAATCTCTGTGTTGAACATATAGTGTGTGCCGAGAACTCAAAGAGTTGATATTTTTCATTCTGAGATCTGAGGATGGGTGCTGTATTCAAAGCGACTGCTTTTTGTTACTGCAATTACCTAATGAACATAGTTAGGCACCCCTGAAAAGCTTTCAGCGAGGCTCGTCGGTGAGCCCGATACAATGCGTAATTACACTTTCCCGCAATCAAAATTAATTAAAAATATTCGGTATTAAAAACGCGATATTATCGAAGTAGCCAGCTTTACGAACCAGTCTTAAAACCGCAGTCCATCCGTCGATCAGAGGATAAAGTATTGTTTAATACAAAAATCAATTTTCATCATACCTTCAATAATTTCTCTGTGCTTTCCTTATACGTTATTTATTTATTAGTTATTAATCATTCAGCTATGTTATCAGGTTTACGTTCTGATACTTTCTAAATTAAGCTGTTCTTTTTCTTTTAGTGAGAGTATGTTTATTATAAATTCGTTATCGTCGTCGCGGATGGGGTGTTGGACAAATAAATATTCGTCCAACACCCGTAACGAGAATAAGTTTTAGGATTATGCAAGGGACATTTTGGATATGTTTTTTTGTACATGTTAATGAAATAGTTACTTGTGTGCGTAATTCATCCGCAAAGGACGTGAATACAATGCACAGTACTCTGAAACTAACGATAAGATACCCGTATTAGCAAGGCCACTAAAATCTGGCGGTGCATCGCGCGGAAAAGGTTGATCTTCTTTTATTACAGCAGAATGGGTCGGCCTTGCTCAAGCTTTAGCTTTGTTTTAACAAGGAATTTGCTGTCGCGGAAAGAGAAGCAGTAGCGGTGAAAATGTGTCTACGGAGTACAAGCCAATCAGAGAGAGTCATGTGGATCCGATGTGATAAAGCGAGACTGTAGTGACAAATAGCGTTCTCAACCAATTCACAATTTGGCAAGCCTGGCGTCAATAACCAAGCGGCCAAAAAGTCCAAGGATCTAAGCGGGACATGAATAAAGGCTCTGAATGTAGCAGTCTTCACTATACAAGAGGCCACAGTGGCATTACTATACAGAAGTAACCAAGGCTCTATAAGCTCGCATGTCCTTTGAGATTAAAGATCTCAAAAAAGTGGCAATTCTGAGAAGCGAGATTGTTGGGGCATATTCAAGAAGACGATCTCCGTGATTGCACGGAAATTGTCTTCTTGAATATGTCTATTAACCCGGTCCAGGATGGATGCGAGTAGCAGGAGATCGGTCATCTTGGCGTTCATTGAGAGAGGCCTATATCTAGGAGTGGACCGATAGAGTCTGATAATGGTGGCGATTTAAAGGCTACACTTGCAGTTCCCATAACTAGACTAGACTTGGAGTATATTCTGCAGAGAGCAATGCGTGTCGCGGTTACGCAATTGAATGCAAGCATGGATGCTCGGATAGAGGGTCTCGATGCTCTTTTTTCCAGAGCCATGCCTTCGGTCCCCACTCGAAGTCATCGATTTCCGGAAACATGAATCCTGACGATCAACGACATCTATTCCGACGCTGATGTCTACAGCCAATACAAACACTATGCAGAAGCTATCCACAAGGAAGGCTGCATCTACAGTAGCAAACTTATCAACGTAACTTGTAGCTGTGTCCGACAATGCTGAAGCTCCTGCCCAGGCTACTGCCGAGGCTGTAGCTCAGGCTCCAGCCGGGGCCCCCTTTTCTAGAGTCGATGATTCCGCCTCTCGGGAGGAGATCACGAATGCCATTTCTCATGTAGGCGAATACCCGGAAGGTACGATCAAGATAGGCAAAATCCACCGGGACAAGCGCAGTTACTGTTGCACCTGGATGATATGTGCCGTCGAAATTGCGGTTAAAGTTGTGGACAATGCAAACTTGTATGTAGCTTGGACGGTAGTGACTGTCAAGCTACTACTACAGACGACACTCGAGTGTGTATGGCACACTGCTCGTTTGTACCGCATTGCACGGTCTGCGCTGCTAGTGATAAGCCAGGTGGATACCGCGTGAGTAAAAATTCCTGTGGAAAACCCACACGAATAAAAATAAGTCAAGCTCTCCTAGAGACATTTTCACTGTTACCCACATCAATTTCCTCAATGGTGTTACCAGTTTTAGAGTTGGAGATCGAGACCAACCAATGACGGCCCCCATACGGATTGCCGGGAATCCACTGCACTCACGCCCAAGACGTCTTGCTGCAGTCAATGACACAGTTCGATTTATGTGGCTGTCATAAGAAAGCCATACCACGTAGCCTCGAACAGCTATTGGGTGGGCGACTTTAGCTCTTCCTGTGTGCGTGTACTCAGCTCGAAAGGTACATGCACGATAACCTGACAGCTGCTATGACTCTGTGATATCTACAGTCAGGGGATTAGTGGTGGTGGGGGTACACATCTCGCCTAACAACAGCCTAGCTGAATTATATGGATTCTTGGTAGATCTAGGAGCATTTACAGGTGGAGTGTCTCATGCTGTGCCCGTCGCTGGGGGCTTTAATAGGAAGTATACGATTTGGGGTTTCCCAGGACGAATGCCAAGGGTTGGGCTCTGGAAGATTGGACGCATGGATCGGGATTGTCGCTGGTAAATCGGGGTACGGTGAATATGCGTGACAGTGCTTCGATGGTCGATCTTACTCGTACGTTTATTAGCCATACTATGCGCAGAGGGTGGCGAGTGTTGAAAGACGTGGAGAGCTTATCAGATCACGGGTACTTCCGGTACGATGTCACCCAACGATCATTTCGGGATCTTTCCCCCTATTTCATTTGTCAGCTCAGGGCAAAGATGGGCCCTGAATAGATTAGACAAGGAGTTGCTAAAGAAAGCTACAATCATCCAGTCTTTTCTTCAACACCTTTCAGTCAACACCTTTTAGAATCCCTCGCTGAATGGCCCGCTAATGAAACTAGTCCGTTTGTATCATATCTATGCGTTGCTTGTATTGGTGACGTCCAGAGCTTTAGATGCTACGCATAGCCTGTGTCTTGGCACGTCGCTGATATACGAACGCACAGGACGCAAAATCAAGAGGGCCTATTAACAGCAAATAGATACCGCTCTGCACGCCATATCCTTCGCGATAGCATACGACATGCCAAGGCGAAATAATGGAAGGAGTTCTTGGACACTCTAGAATGTGACCGACTGGGAATATAAATGGATAGGGACAAGCTTCGGCCGGCTGGCCCGCTTCTTGAACAAATTACTCTATTGCATTATAATAAGTTAAATAATACTAAATGCCGAGTAACGATTCAGCTTATCAAGAAACAAATAATATATGTGACAAGTATGTAATATGAGTATATTTGTATATGTGTGTACGTGTATAGTTACAATCTAATTTGCCTCGATTGTGTACTAATTGTATTTGTTTTTATGTTTTGTAATTTTGTTAGCTTATAATTAGTTTAGCTTCTGTCAAGTGTCTGTCACTTCTAGCGAATGAAAGTCAAACCCTCACCCTACATTGGTCGCAAAAACATATAATTTGAAATTATTTAACACTGCATTGATGATATTTTTGTGATTAATAAAATTATTATCTTTCTTTCTGTCTTTTTGCGTGACATCGTTGCGCAAATGTCCGCAGTTGGCTAAAGCTTTATTCCGTTGCAACCAAGGTGACCATGACCGTCAGAGAGAAAAAATATGCCGCCAGTGCGGGTAAGCAAAACTGAACTCTACACCACACTTCGTCAGATGCGCAGCAGGAAAAGAGGTCTAGGCCTCTTTTCCTGCTGCGCATCTGGCCAAGGCCTTGATAGCATTCCGGGTTGCGCCTGGGCTTTGGCATTGGATGCCTTTAGGAGTATAGTTTTGCATGTGCTTTCTAATCGCTTGGCACAAGGTATCGGCTTTCCATCTACTGAGTAATCTCAGTAGATGGAAGGCCGATAGGTTGGTGCTGCTGAAAAAGAAGGGTCGGCACGGAGGTCAACCCTCAGCTTATCGCCCAATTGTCCCCCTCAACGAGACCGGATTTTTTTTGGAAATGATGATCGCAGCCCGTATTACGCAGCACCTGGAGAGCATTGGGCCGGACCTAATTGAGATTCAATTTGAATTTCATAGGCATCGGTCGAATATTGGCACTATTTTTAAATTAAAAAAATTGGTTGAAGAGGTTAATCTCACAGGGTGAAATTGTTTTAACGGTGTCCTCAAATATCAAAACCGTGTTCAACTTTCTGCCATGATAAACAATCCGAGGAAGGCTGCGGTTTCATGCTGTTTCCGCAGTATTTTCAGCAAATGATCAGAAATTACTTGTCATTGTCACGTGCTGTCGGACACCCGACACTGAAGAACAAGAGGCGTATAAAGGAGGCCGTGTGCGGTGTTCCACAGGGTTCGGCTCTGGGTCCACTCCTGTGGAATATCGGGTATAACTGGGAGCTCCGTGATGTCCACCTGTACGGAGCGAGAGTATTGTATTCCGCCGATAATGTTTTGGTCGTGGTCCTCAGAGCAACCCACAGTCGATCAAATATTCTTGCAATGGCAACAGTCGCTCAGGTAGTCTATCGTATTTGCGCTGTATATCAGGTACTCACATTAAACGCGAAACAGGCCACCGCTAGATCCGTACATTGTGGTTGGGGGGACTAGGATACACGTGGGAACTTCTATGTCGACTCTGACTGCTCCTTGATTTTTGGTGGACATTTAATCCATTTCAACTGGTTGTTGAAAAGGGTATCGAGGTCCGAGGTCGGTCTTGCATGGCTTCTGCCCAATATGGGTGGATCCAGTCTCTTGTGTAGACAATTGTTCTTGGGCGTGGTCAACTCGATGGATATAGAATCTTACTATAACTGGATCGTGCTGGCTAAGCTATGGAACGATCTCAAGGGACACGGCATGTGGCCTGACAGGCAGCATTCCCTTAGACATTGGAGGCATTGGCAGACACTTATTGTAGGAGCGTAGAGGTCCGAGAAAAGGAGAGAAATCCAACACCAACAGAGAGAACGATATGGAGTAAGTCCAGCCAAGAAAATTCCATTGAGCTGTGGTCGCAGTGACAAGAGACTGATGCCACTCCATCCCAGGCTTAAATAATGGTTACAGTCGACTCGTTCGCAAAAACGTTATGTGACGCAAGAAAGAGGCGGGTTGCACAACACAGGCGGCTAACCGGCGCGGATCGAGCACGCATGGAGAGTTCCAAGGCGAAGGCTCTATTACCTGCCGTCTTAGAAATTGCTGTAGGGCAACGTCTTGGGGTAGCCTATTGCCTATTACAGAAGACCCAAGTTATCAGTGTGTTCCTGCATAAGTATGTATCGGGAGTATGTTGGTGTATGGCATCATGAGTGTCATGAATAGAATTATTGCACTATATAATTGTTATCCTTGAAATTAAAATCACAAGATCCTTAACAAATACAAATTGAAAAAAAAACTTAGACTTAGGTTCGAGAAATATTGAGAAACTTCTCCCAGTCTACACAGGTCTAGTAACATTACTTAGATGAATGTTAGAATGTTTTGAAAGAAAATAGGTGTAAGTAAACTAAAGGAGAAGCATAGCGGGATAGAGTAATAAAGGCAGATATAAAAATAAATAAGAAAGCATCATATTAATAAATGCGTATAGGAGTGATATAATGAAAGATGTGAACAAAAAGTTATATTTTTGGCATAAGAGTGGCAGGGGAAAAAAGCGTAAAAGAGAAGAAGCGACCGGATAATAATTTGAAGAGATACACCATACCACTGCACTTCTGGAGGAAGGTAACCGGCAAATGTGTTTTCTTGTATCATAAATCATAATCCACCGGGTTAAGATCGGGTCTAGGCGAGGACCAGTCTTCAGTTCTGGTGAAGTCCAAGACGTTCATTTCCAACCAAGACGGCGTGGATCGTGCTTTATGAACCGGCACTGCGTCTTGCTGGAAGAACCATACTTAGTTGAACGTGGTGCTATTAAGGAGCTTGACCAACTTCTCAGGAATGGTACCTTGATACACTTGTGCCGAAGTATTTATACCTTTTTTCACAAAAATATGGCTCAGTCAATCCTTTATAGCCAATACTCCACCAAATCATCACTGAAGTCGGATAATGCACACGTTGCACTCAAAACTGGCCAATCGGGAAGCTTCCCTTAGAGCACTGAGCATAAATACAGTCATTTTGTTTGTTAAAATGTTGCTTAATTGTAAAGAAAAATTGTGACCGCTACTTGCGTACCACTTCAGTAATTATTTCCATTTTATCTCCCTATTCATCCTTAATATATACATTATCAAATTATTAGTGCGGCTGCAATATAAGCTGCAAGTCCAACGTCATCTCTTAAAATATGCCACATGGTTCTAGGGTTCTTTTTTCATGTTCCGAGGTAATTTTTCTTGCTCTCTGACAGGATTTCTACGAATTCTTTCCCTGCAATGCAGTATCTGGTTCTTTAACTGCTCTCCCCCTACGCAAGACCGAGCACTGGCAACGTACAGTCATCATGCTTTTGTATAAATGCTAGCGGTCCCTTATGGTCTGCTATAGGACCATCAGTTTGATCGACTTTGCGTCGATAGTGTAATTGAGAGGAGAGTGCAAGGGATATACAAACTAATGTTGTGGAAATCACTGGGCGTTAAGTTCCAAAAGGGGATGTGAGGATCAAGTTTCATCACGCAGTACTACATCACATCTAACGATGAGCTCTGGCAGAAGGTTTTCTGCAGTTTTGTAGATTCGGAGAAAATGTTTAAAGGAGTCATGAAACAGAAAATTTGGGACTCGTTCTTCATTTATGGGATAGGTGTGTCTCTGCTACTTCTTTTTCAATCCATAAATAGGGATTGCAATATATGTAGCTCTACGTCGCCCTGGTTTAATTTCCATATAGGCATTAACAGCATTGTATGTTTTCATATCAGCAGCTTATTATACATCTGAATAAATGTCTCTAGGGATTGAGGTTATTGAGTGTAGAAATGCACTTGTTGATGAAGTGGTGAACAGCTAGTTTCTTGCAGATAATAAAACAGTAGGTATTTTATTATCTAAAATACGAACACTTATAATAATTATGAAAAACGATTTTGAGTGTAACTGATCGGTATTACCAATAAATTTTAAGGAAACTAAATTCTTAGTATTTGAAAGTAGACGACACGGATGTAACACTTGTGGCCGATTATTTGTATTGGAGCAAGTTAATGATTTCGTTATTTGCTTGGTTGTGGTTTTTGCAGGAACGTAAGGTACACCGCTGATGGTGAAAGAAGAGTGTGTGGGGTGAACAGAGTGAATGTAGATTAAGGTGAATTGCTTAAAAACATAGTATTAAGTCAGGGTACCGCCAGGGCAGGGATACGTCGCCGTCGTCTCACCAAACCGTTGGACTATCCGGCATATCACGAACCTCTCAAAGCATGCATGTAAATAACGACGTAAAGTCATAACCCACGTCGTTATTGTTTAGAAAAAGACGAAAAGACTGTAAGTTGATAATGTACCAAACATTATCAATGTACAAAAATACAAGATACGCTATTTGATACTGATTTGTAATTCTAACTTGAGTCCGTGGTTGTACATAAACAAATTTTTTTTTGCAAAGTCAAACATACGCGCATGATTTTAAACTGTTTCACGACTATATATACGGACCCTTATGAAATGCTGACTTTGTATCTTTGTAAATTAATAATTAGGTACCTCAATATTTATTCATTTAATTCCCGAATTATTTTAATAAACAGGTGTACGAAAATGTGTGTGAAGTGTCCTTTTAAAAGTAACTAGTGGCCTGTATCGTTTGTTTAGTTACGTTTAATTGAATTTTGTTTGCACCGCTGATATGCTAGCGGTATTGGTTTGACTTCGACTTAATAGGTGTGCGAGCTTAGGGTCGCATTGTGGTTGTGTTCGTTTTGCAATGGGAGTAGTACCAACGAGTATTACTTGTCATATATACCTAATAGGCATTGTAAAATTTTTTAACACCTACCTAAGGAAATAATTTGAACAGTTTCGAATGTTTGTTGTCATTGTTTTTTATTAATTATTCAAAATTGACGATTGTTTAGGCTTGATTACGTCATCAATGGCATAAAGATGGCGGCCAGCCTTTGCCTACATTTTATAGTTTTTGTCTCTAAACTGGTAAATATCAAATAAGTAATATTAAATTATCACAACAAACCCCACTTATAAAAACCCATAGCCATCAAGCAATAAAAATATTCGATTAATACTATAATAGCGAAGTCACGATATTTCCAAGGAACAAACATAGCATGTAAGCAATGCTCTTTTCCTATTTGTTTTGCTATTATAAGTTGACATTTCTGGCACTTGCTAATGCCACATAAAAAATAGGCAAAGGCTGACAGTTATCTTTATGCCAACGATGACGTAATCAGGCCTTAACCATCGAAAAATTTAAATAATTAATAAAAAACAAAGGTGAAATTAAAACTGTTCCAAATAGTTTCTTATATTGGTATACATATATCTGCGAAATCTATAATAAACAATAGGTGTTAGAAGTTTCATGTATTTGTACAGTGCCCATTTATAGAATTACTTAAGTTCAAACTATATTCAAAATTAAATACTGTAGTAAATTCACTTTATGGAATATTGTGACACACTATAGAATATTGTGAACTTGAAAAATCCCGATAATATTTTTTCGTCCAATTCAGGAGTCGACCTCGGGATTCTACTATCGCAGGTTGAACATATTAATAATACCACGAGACATAAGACCACGAGACATGATATTGTGCATAATACTACATGCATAATGTGTAGTATCTATATTTTTTCAGAGGGACCAATTACTGGTTGGCGACGCTCTTACACCCGCCCTACAGTTCATCGCACAAGGATGGTATGTAAATTATATTCGTCTCAATATACAAAACATCTTACTAATGTTAAAACGAATAGGAAAGTTTGGACAGATGTCTGGATTTGCAACACATTAAACCCCGACAAAACAACTGCACGAATTTTGATAAATCTCACTTTTTCATTATGGCACTACCTACATTGCTGAATTGTAGCCGAATTGGGTCGTCAAGACATCACGCGGCACGGTCGTAAAGTGACCGCTATGCTGTGGCGCTTGTGAATAGCCGGTGACCCATAGGAGGAGGAAAGGAGGATAAGCACATACATGACAATACTGCAAATATACTTTTCCATATAGGTTTGCCCGTAGTTTTATCGGACGAAATTTCAGACAGCGTCTAGTATATGAAACGGCGTCAAAGTACAAAACATTTTTTATTAGCGCCTGTTGCTATTGTATAGCAATTATCAAATTATTTTTAGGTATTTGTTAAAAGGAAGGCATGTTTTTTTTTTTTTAATAACAAGTCCCACAAAAACAGTTTCAATGTACTTTTACAGTCCTTTTACGACTACCGATGCCTATGAACGTCCACATAATTACTCCACATAATTGCCCACAAGTTACTCACAAACCGCACGAAAAGCGACAATGATGATGTCACTTTACGGCGGTATCATGTGAGCGAGAGGTACCTACTCGGTTGCGCCGGCCCTATTCCGTTGCATATTAGGATGTAGTGTCAAGTACAATGCATGGCACTACCACCTCCTATGCAGCATGTTACTACCTCGCCCTAAAATTATGATTATTATGCATTTATATTCATCATGCACACCAAGGGAGTATGCCACATCAAGCAGGCGGATAGGCAATCGCAGATTAGGTTTCGGACCACTACTACTACTTCGGACTTCGGACTATTAAATTTTTGAACAGGTAAGTTCGTACATGCCAACTTAAGTTTGTGCTCAGAGAATACAGAGCAATTGATTTTTAGGCTATTTTATTGTCCTTAAAACATGGTCTGAATGTAAAAACTATCAGTTGCTATATGCGAAAATCAGAGAGAATGGCACACCACATATCGTGATTCTTACATACCTGCCTGAGACGAGGCATGTTGCGAAGATTCTTGACACCACATTTTGACAGTACTGGATCAGTTTGGTTATGGTATATCAGATTCGTGTTTGGACAGAACTTTTCATGTACCATTTTCTCTACGTGTCCAAATGAACGGAGTATGTCCTAGATTATCTTTTCACCGACACTTTCTTTACGAACGCGGACGATGAGGGTTATGCCAAATATTTTTCGATCCATCTCAACTACATCAAATCTACTTTCATGCACGCTCTGACATACCCAACTCTCACTTCCATACATTAATACCGTAAGGATTTTTTACATATTCCGAATCAGAATCGAGTAGGCACCCAATGTGCTCGATTTTATACAATGTCTTAAAAAACAACGGATGAAAAGTTAAAATGACGGTATTGTTTGAGCTAGGCAGATCGCGAATCGTTTTGGGAACCGCGTGGCGTTGCTAGTCCAAATATTTAGATTGCAAAGATCGCAGTATACGCCCATCCATCCCATATCTGGATAATGCGTCCCAAAGTTTCTGAAGTGCACTAAATTACTGGACTATATTTATATATGACGTTTCAAGGTTTCGACTAAATACTTGCTGACTTTAGGTGATACATTTTAATCACTCATAGCTTTACGGCTATGATAAGATGTATTAATTGTAAAAAAATCTATGTACCAAAATTAACTACTATTAACGGTGTATTAATAGTAGTTTATTTTGGTACATAGATTTTTTTATATAACAAAATATTTTTTTATATAATATATATTTAATATAATAAGTAAAATTGAAATGATATTATTTTATTTTAATCAATTGAAGAAATATTATATGTCATGTAAGTGACTACGGGCAACCCAGAAACAATAGTCTGCTATAAGATATAGCGAGTGTTTAAATTATTCAGGTGTCAAAGTTTATTTTATCTATGCTTTTCCTGTGAAAAGAGATAGTGTTATCTCGAGAATTATGTATATATCAACAAAAGTGTTCCATCTCAATAATTTATTGTATGAAAATTTTGCAAGTTCGAATATGTTTGAAATTAGCGTTATGAAACAGAAATATTTCGGAAGAAACGGTTAGGGACTATAAAAAAATATTTAAAATACCTAAATAAAGCATAGAGTTGTTTTATTTGAAAAGAGGTTATCAAATCATAGTCGGTTTCAGTATAGTACTGAAACCGACTATGATTTGATAATTTCACTACGTAGGCGCACGCTACACCTGGCTGCAAACCTCCACCGCGGTAGCGAATGTTAGAACTAGTAACAATATTTGGCACGGATAAAATTACTTAAAAAGAGTAAAAACATACAATTATATTATTCCATAAATTCGTAGACGTCACGTCAACCGCGTGTGATTTTGGCACAAAATTCACACTGAATAGTTTATTGTCCATAAATTATTAAATATTTAATTTTGTTGTGAAATCATTTAATCCGCCGCCTCGAAAAAACTTCTTGTATTTGTTCATTGGTAAGACCCTTTGTCTCGGGCACTATCACTAGACATACAATTAGATCAATGATAGCAAATACTGCGAAAGAGTAGAATGATCCGTGTATTCCAAAACACTTGACCATGTAGGGGAAAATAGCGACGAGTAAGAAATTCAGTAACCATACGCTTTCCATTTGAATCATTGACGCCATGCTTTGAACCTGAAAAACAAAATGTTTCTAGTTTTAACAATTGTATTTACACAAAAATGGCTTAAATTTTATTAATCGCTGGGATAGAAAGACTCCTTCTTCTACGCCGGATCAGTTTTGGTGGGTTTCCTACGTAGTGGTGTGGCGACTGCCGCTTGATTGGATCGACTGGTGACAGTACATTATGAGGCATAAAAGTGCATTATGAGGGAGCAGCACGGCCTATGCCAGCATTGGACGTCAACCAGCTGATGATGATGATGATGATGCTGATGTTGTCTTACGTTTAATGCAAATTGTACCTAAAAATTATTATAATTTTTGAGATGCTGGAATTTCGTATCAAAAATTTTATTCGAGTTGAGTCATATCGGATCCTTAAACAAAGTCTATGTGATAGTTCTTCTTAGCTGAATAAATCACGTTCGTCAATGTCCTACTACATGAAATTTTCAGAATGTAGAGCTAGGTATTTCACAGACAAGATATAAAAATGGAAACCTCTGGTGTAAAAGCTTCAGCAAGTAGAACGTATGGTATGCTACCGGCTCCGAACATAAAACAGAAACAGTAGACGAGAATGAGCACAGCTGTCAGCCACGCGGGCGCTATCTTAGTCTGCAGCTGCACTCCCATAGATATTAGACATAATGCCACGGCGATTGAGGATAATATGATCAATATCTGAAAAAAAAAAATTTTTTTAATCAAGAATAATTTTTCGTTTTGTTGTATGAGAAATTAGCAGTCAGTTTTTTACGACTAACGATATCCACGAAGGGTCTACTGGAATGGATTAATTGGAGCAGTTGCCCTCCTTCACTTATCTCTTCCGATGAGCCACCGGAAACTCACAAACGTGTCAGCGTAGCTGTCATTTTAGTATCTTCACTTTGTATACATACCACCATAACATAAATAAATAAAACAATAATAAAATGTGTGCGTAAGGTAACTCCACGGTCATGCCGGCCCAATTCAACACGGTACTAACCTCAGACTATCATTTTCTTTCCTCGTTTCTTGCTAGTTATTGCGGTATTGTTTTCGTAGAATTAAAAAAAACTCTTGATATAATCGCCATTAAATGTTAAATAGTTCTATAATTGTATTATACTCACTCGTCTGCCAAATTTGTCAGTGAGCACCGTACTCAGTAGACTGCCAATAAGAAGTACGAGCGCCAGCAAGACGGAGCACATATGTGAAGAGAGGTTCGGAGCTGCACTGCTGAAGATGTCTTTGGCATATACTAGAACTGCGATCATGCCCATCAAAACCTAAAGTGTAGTAATAAAATAGATAACTTCATTTTGCATCAAAAATTTGCATAACAAAACCAACAAAAGCTAGTATATTTTGTTTAAAAAGGAGGGTTTCTTTAGTACTGAAACAAATTGCTGTCCCCTTGTTTTAAAGTTAATATCGATTGCCTCATGGCTAAAATTGATATGTTCAACTATATATTCAACCTCGCATTCTCCTCCCATGTCGCGCGATATAGCTTATGGCTAAGTATGCCCTCGATAAATGGGCTATCTCTTGGAAGTTTTTTTTTTTTCAAATTGGTTCCGAGATCATCTGGTCCAACAAACCAAATAAACTTTTATAAATCTTCAATATATTAGTGTAGATAAAACAGTGGACGAAGAAATTACCTGGATAGACAAAGTAAGCCCAACAACAAGGAACGCTCGCCGAGATGATGGTGAGACAACTGTAAACAAGGAAGTAACACATTAATGCACTTAATTTCCCTCTGCATCATAAAATAATCTAATAATTTCTAATAGCTTAAGGGGACAAACAAGCAGTTGGAGTTATTTGATGACTACCGAAGCCCATTGTGTAAATACCATCGAACCCAAATGTGTTGTAAGTACACACACTAAAAGACAGGGAGCGAGCGAGCGACACGCAATTCAATTTCAACAATGAATAAAATAACATAATGCCCAAATTTTAAATTATATGTGTACAGTTTAAATTTTGGGCTATACGACGTGAATTGTTAAAGATCGAGCACTTTTTAGGACATGGTACCTTTGGTTACCTAACCAATAAAATGAAAATTTTGCTTATGTGTGTAAAGTATATTTCATCGAATTTATTTTAAGGAAATATGGACACCGTTTTTTTTTTCGTCAATTTCGTGCTATTCTCGAAGTCGTAGACGAATACGTCTACCTCGGGTAACCATTGCAATTAGATAGATATAAATTCGAGAAGCAAGCCGATAGAAGGATTCAGTTGGGGTGGACACGAGAATGTGACGAAGCTTCCGGAAGGAAGTTTCGTCACATTCTCACGTCGCCTATACCGCAGAGCTAGAAGACGAAAGTCTTCAACCAATGCGTTCTCCCCGTGACGCGTGTATGCCTGTGTGTCATGAATGATGAATGTTGTAGTTTCTTTTAATGAAGCATCTCTCTCGGATCTAATCGCTTGTATTACAAGCTGCTTGAGCTCTTTGCAGTACGATATCTTAGATGGTGCGTTACACATACTGGCTCTGCGATAGGCATCATAACGATGCTTTAACCTCTGTCTCTAATGGGTCAGTTCTAGTGGAGCTACTATGTCTAAGATTCCAAGCAAGTCAGCAGTAAGATGATTAGTTATTTCATTTACGTTACCTGTTTCATTTATAACGTCCAAATTAACCAAGGCCATTTGACCTACGGGGCCGGAACATGGCCTCTTAATTTAGGACTGGTTCCCAAGTTTGCGGTAACTTAACGGGCTATTGAACATGCTATGTTGGGTGTTTCTCTATTCGACAGGATTAGTAACGACGTCATAAGGCAGAGAATTAAAGTATCCCATATCACGCGACAAAGACGTTCGCTGAAATGGCAATGGGTTGGTCACACACTCAGAAGAATATATGGCAGATGGACCAGTAAGGTTCTGGAGTGAAGACCGCGTTTTGGAAAACGAAGTGGTGGTCGGCCATTCCCCAGGTGGGAAAACGATCTCCGTGTAGTGGCCGGTCCAGGATGGATGAGAGTAGCAGGACATCGGTCATCATGGCGTTCATAGAGAGATGCCTATGTCCAGCAGTGGTCTGATAAGGGCTAATAATAATAATGGAAACCATACGATATTGATAGAAACTACAGAATTTTAAAGGCTTTAGCGCATTGGCTATACGGACGGCTAGCCCGGTCTATGTAGCCGTATAGTAAGACTTTCAAAGATAACTAGGTCAAGTTTCAGGTACTTACACCTGAAACTTGACCTAGTTATCTTTGAAAGACTTACTATATTATATACTATATTATATTTTATTATACATTCTGAATTAAACTCAAGTACAGAATACGCTCTATTATTTTATACAGTGTCTTAAGGAACAACCTGTATAATCAAGTAATTAAAATTTATAGTTGACTTACAAATTAATTTATACGCCGGCAGCCTGGGAGGTTCCGGGACGTCCTCTTCAGTGCTCAGTTTCATTTTTTCCGTTTCTTCTGGCTTTTCTTCTGAAATTCGCAAAAAGTATGTTATAAATAAAATTACTCTGTATACCTATGTACTTTTGTAGAACATCAAATGGTCATTTTCATGTCGGGTTCATTTGATGGAAATTTCAACTAAGTGTCACATAAATCAGAATTAGGTACGGAAGCATGGCACAAATATAATGATGTAAGTCGAAAATACTCAGTAGTAACTTTTGGCAGTTGATATCAATCTAGAAATACGTATGTATATACCTATGTTGACAGCTATCAGGTCGACTGATGGCGTTATTTGTTGCTTCAGCCTCGAAATCTCTTCTAGGACCAGCTTTGATGATGCGGACACACTTCGGTATTGAGCAATAGCTCTCGCAGCTTCCTGAAATTATAAAAATATATGTACTGAGTTTTAACGGTAATAATAATAATAATAATAATAATAATAATAATAATAATAGAAACTATTTATTTGTACACACTACTTAACGTGAACATTAAACTTACACAAGAGAAAAACACAAACAAAACTGAAAAAAAAAATCAAAAACATACTAGTATTTATTTATTTATATTTATTCAAAATGCGAATCGGCGTGTCTCACATAAAGATGAGTCCTCGGCTTAGGTTAGGGCTGAAATCCCTAACACCAATTTTCAGGACCACCAGCTTTTTTTTCTGTCATGTTGGCGGCTGGTAAGTAGGAAGTGTCTACACGTACACATGGTCCAAGATACGACAGTCAAAAACATAACATATTATATATACTTAATAATTATTAAAAATATTATACAACCACATACACAAACATATAACAATATTAATGCTACGACACTGCATCGTTAATTGTCATGTCCTTAAGTTAATATCAAGTGATTTTTATATTGGTGCTTGACATTTTATTGCGATATTACTTTTCTGTGTGGTGGCGGTAGATTGATCCAAATTTTCGAAGTAGCATATTTAAAACTGCCCCGATATGTTGATGTACGGTGAATTCGTTTTTTTTTTTCAAGCAAATTTCAAGCCTGGGAAATTCTTTATACTCTGTTTTACACTGTCCCTGGCTGAACAATGTGTGAACATTCTCCCACCACGCGTCTCCACATAGCGCCTCTTTTGGCAATTCCCGGTTGACACGAGTTAATCTCAATTCTGATAAAAACGACGGGGTTGTGAATTTGGGTCGATGTTAAAGTGCCTCGGGTCAGCGACCCTACGTACTCGGGCCAGCTCGTCCCTGAAGCTGCGTCGTGACAGACGCAAGCAGAATGTACGCGCGCGTGGCCGCTCCGCCACTGCGAGGAAACCTCGGGGTTGATCGGGGACCACGCTCGATGCTCACCACGTCACGTATTTTCTCCGCCAAACTCTGTAATCCCGGTGTAGATATGGGCCAAATAAGCATATGAATAGTAAATATCATAGATATCTGCAAGACTAGGCATCTTACAGACGCGTTGCTTTTAAGCAATAGGTGTACTCTTTTCTTGAAAACCACCAATTAGAATCGAAAATACCGAGGGTGCCACACTACAATTGCGCGCGGTAAGAAATGTCGTTTACACCGCTCTATTGTTGATTTACGGACACCAAGGTGATGGAACTTGGAGTTCTGTCTTGACGGCTGAAGATGGAATTCCGCTGCTAGTGTTAAGACGAACAATTCCTCGGAACACTCCCCATAGAAAATACGGTAAAAAACGCACCGCGAACCGATATTTCTTCGTAGGATAGAGCCATCCGGAAATAAATTGTTCGTCAACGATTCAAGTCTACTACATTGTGTTCGGTGAAATGAAACAAACTGACATTGCGGGGTCCCTATATGTCTATAGTATCCTATATGCGGTCGGACCTGCGCCTTTGCCTTGCCCAGCTTCTTTGAGGGTAATTTAGCTTTCGTTTCCAAATGACCACGCAACTGAACGTTACTCGATATGACGACACCAAGTATTCCGATATTAGCTGAGGCCGATAAGTTGGTGTTATGAAAACGAAAAGATACGAATATTGGCATGGCCTTTGTAATTATGTGGCTATATAAAAACACACACACTAGCCCGTTGTATAAATAATTCTTCTAATTTATGTATATGGTGCAAGGACATGATATCTCCGTTGGTTTCGGCGGTTTTGTGTATGTTTTTTACTCTTGACAACATCTCATTGATAGCATCTAATTGACTGTCCAAGTTAGCTGTAGTTGACCTGACGGTGCTAATTTCCTACCTTTTGGGCGTAATTTCTTCTGTACACGCAGAAAGCTCCGCACGCAGCATCTTAATATTCCTCATTATGGCCTGATCACCATATAAGCCCTTATCATCATCATTATCATTATTCGCAGTATTTGCATAATTTACATGTTATTGTCATTTAGATGTATTGCCAGGGTTGATATTGATTAAGCATCTATGGTGGAAATTATGTGAGCATCTCCGGCACTTTGCACCATCATTAGCTGAGGTATATTTACCACAACTAGCACATTTGCTTGCATTACAATAGATAGCTTTCACAATTTCACCAATAGATGTCACTACATGTTATTATAAGAAATTAACTATTTTTAAATAAGTATATGTAAATCTTGTTATATGTTATACTTTATCTATAGTAAATATTATAGTCTATTAGAACTCACGAAACGTCACATCAACAAAAATTTACAGCACACAGTAGACAGCGTACACAAAATGTCAACGACGGATAGTCAGTTCTCGTTCTAAAATAATTGTTAATTCAGGATGTGCACTTGTGACTTATATTTACAAACGCTCATACCGGTGAGTAGAATTGTTATAAGCATGGTAGCATATAACACTGGAACGATTTCATAGTTTTCCTATTTTATATTCTGCAGCGACAAAATTTTCGTGTGTTATCGCAAAAACCGGCCCTTTAGAAGTTATATATAGTATTTGAAATATTACAATGTTACACATTTTCTGAACAATTTTAATCATCACGGCGTTTTGAATAATAAATTGGTTTTAGGTTAGAAGCATATGTACTGTAACGTAATACCTAAACCGCCTTCGCCTTGAAATGTGTTATAATCGAAATAAAATATAACCTGTTTATTAAATTGGCCCTCACCTAACACCACCATACCATATTACACACCTTTGCCCATTTTTTCAAAATGGGTTCATTAGCTTCGGGGTGCATCGCGGACAAACACAGTGAGGATTTATATGTAAAAATTAAAATATTCTCAATAAATATCTTGAACTTACTTCTTCTCTATTCTTTTTCATCAAAAATACAGGACTCTCGATCAAGCACATCATCAGTGCGATGTAAATAATACAGAAGACGATGTTTATCCAGATTATGTATCGATAAGTGAAGAACCAGCCGAAAAGGTAAGACAGGAGGACACCAAAGCAGTAAGAGGCTACTGGAACTGAAAATGAGAACAATACCATTAATGTTATCTTCAATAAGGATGTCATGAAGGTGCTCATCGGACGTGAAGGCTTCGGTGCGTGTCTGTGTCGGCTCCGCTGGGAGACGGAGGCGCGCTGCCATTAGTGTGACCTCTCGCTCTCTAGCGCCATGTTTTTGCTGCTGGAGAGTGACAGGTTCTGGGTGGTGATGGTCGCTTTCTGTTAGACGGACATGGCCCAAACGGAAGCCCCGGGTGCGGCTAGAGAGGTAAATAATGGCCCGCCTCGCAAGTTACGTATGGGAGCGCGGCTCAGAGGCCACTTACGATACGTCCAACTTATGCCGCCTCTCTAACCTGGATCAGTTGTCATATCCGCATTCGGTCCCCTAAGAGGGGCTGGCCATTCGTCGAAATGCCCCGTTTCTGACACATTCAGGTCACCTCAAACAGGCGGATGATGACAAGCTCGGGGTTTTAGTGTGTATTCGGGTAGCCCGCGATTCCCACCACCCATTGGATCCACCCAGGTTCGATGACAGTGCAATACAGTAAAAATAAATAAATAAATAAATCATGTCATGAATGGCTTTCAATCGAATGGACAAGAGAATATATGCGTTAACCTACATCTAATTAAATTTCGGAACGAGGGGTACTTCTAGGGACTACATTCATTCGAGAATCTTTTTTTATTTGTTTGAGGCTGCCAGCCGGTGGCCTATTGTGTAGGGGGGGGGAGGGGATAGCATTATTATGCTGATGCTCATGAGCGTCGGTAGTCGTTGAACTATATTTAAATGAAGTTCCTGGAAATACTAGACGAATTTGAAAAAGTATTTTTGTGTGTGATACGTACATTTTCATGAGGTCGGTTTGCGGTCACATACCACGAACGTTTAACCAAAGGAACGGAGTTACGCGGGTGAAGAGCAGGTACGGTTGTTTCCTACCTATTATAAAGGTATATCATGCTACTATAAACTTTCTAGATTTTTTAGTGTAAAGTCTTTTGATAACGTACTTCATGCTAAATTAATCTTATACTATACATTAAAATCTTGGAATTAGGACAATGAATGAGTGTATAAGTTTATAATTATAATATGAAAATATTAGTCATTCTTACCCGAAGTTAACATTCCCCTAATGGATTCTTCAGCTATTTCAGAAATAAAAATTAGTGAATGCACCATAATGGCTCCGACTGATAAGCCACAGAAAAATCGAGCCGCTAAGATTGTTATAGATGTGGTGCTCAAATCAATGACAAGCCAGGATATCTGAAATAATATTTTTTGAGTTCGTACAATACATTATCACTTTTCCAAATAGGTATTAAGCATACCTTATAATAATAATAACTACATTGTGTATCATGCAATCATAACAAAGCATATCATTGAGAAACTAAGTTCTAATTTTCGGGGTGGCATGTACCGCGGTCGTCATCGTAAAAACAAGGATACCTATCTATATCCAATTAGAATAGAATAAACTTTTGTTTAGGTTAGTTAGTATATGCTCTGTTACACATTTTTACATATACATATACAAGTACACCTAAAACTGCAAGTAAATAAAAAAAATCATAAGGAAGGAAAGAAAAGTTTATTAAACAAAACAAATAGTAAAATAAACAGTCAAATAATACGAAATATATTACTGATATACATGCCAGTGTCTGGGAAGATGCACAACAGTGTAACTAACCCTTATATTGGTAACTCAGTTTGATGGTTCTTACCCGAACGGGAAAACCATATCCCTGATTTTACGTGGTCCCACGTAAGGTGACGGTAACACCTAACAACATAAGTTATTCGTATTATAATTTATAGTCAAAAGTTGACTTTTAAACTCGCAGTTACTTAGTGCATTACCTACTTGCATTGCTTGCTCTGCGACACCGGGACTTACAAGTTTTGAGTTTTAGTTAAGTTTAAGATACAAACTATTATGATTTATCATGAGACAAATCTACGGACTTTAAAGTAAAGGGTAGAGTCGTAGCATGTCACAATAAGGGGATAGTCATGAAAGTAATTAGCACCCGGCGCTGTACTGAAACATGCCGTCACCGTTTATTAATGTTAATGCTTTCTGAAATCCAATGAGGTGGTTTTTTTATAACATAACTATTTTTGTATTTATTTGAGTCAAAGTAGATAGTGGGTATATTTCATTTTTGATGGCTTGTTAGTTTAGAGTTTATCTGGTATAATTACTTATTAGTGCTGTGAAAAGTATTTTTCTCTTGCTATTAATGACATTATTTATAGCTTTCTATTATGAACATTTCTTCAACGATAATAGTAATTATTTAAATTAAATGGTAAACAAAATCATATTCAAAGTTGGAGAACGCGTCCATCATCGTCAAACTATTATATTACATGTATTCGACTTTTAAAATTAGTTTTATAACGAGTATGTGTAATGTCACTTACCGTTACAGGTAAGGCAATAATTATGCCGCCTCTTTTCCTGCCGAATACACTTATTATCATACCAGCGCCTACAGTTCCCACCATGGCACCGAGGGACGGTAAGCTGCCAACCAGAGACATTTCAACCTCCGTCATTGGCGTAGTCAACAATGTTGTGTCTTTTGCTGTGTAGAGGTGCAGTGTGTACGAAGGCCATACGTAGAGCAGGCCTATGATCAAATTCCCAAGGGAACCTGAAAATGATAATAAAACACGTAAATAAGATAGTAACTATCATATAGAAGCATAGCTGAACAAGATGTAGTGACATTGCTACATTGCAACCAAATAACATAGGTGTGAACTAGTATGAAGTCCAGTTCCTCACAAGCACATAGGTGTGCTTGTGAAGAACTGGACTTCATACTAGATTTGTCATCCGTGTTACGAATTTCCAGTGTGTTACGGAAAATAGGAACATAATATCTAATAACATCATAAATATAACAGTCTTCAAAATTCCAACAACACACACACACAATAAAAAATATAATGTCAATGACCGGATCTTAAACGAACTAGCCGAGCGACACTATTCCCGGCTTAGCCGAATTTCGGCAGCCATCTCTATAGCGACTAGCCAACTGCGCAGGAGATATTGTAGTGTATAAGTGTACGCGCCAGGCACTACTCCATGTTCCCACATTCTCCTATTGCAATGGAACGGCAATCCGACACGACCGTTCAGGCGCAGGGCCGACGGCTTAACGTGCTTTCCGAGACACGGGGTTGTAACACCGCCAAATTTCTGACATCGGACAGCTATTGGAAATTGAAAAAACACTGTGGTTGGACATTATTTACCGCTAGAGTACGAGGCAGACATGACATGACATGATTACACATTATACGAGTTTAATGGGCAAGACAGGTGTGACGCATGCACGATTTATCATGTACTCGATATCAAGCCCGACTCTTAAACATTAATATGGAGACATAAGAGGTAACCATTATAAGGGAGTGCATGCAAGATACTACCCTAGTCATGCTGCCTTACTCCGCAGCATGACTAGCAATAACATGTCTTTTTTAATTATCTTGATTTACATTCAATGCTTTCATAATGAGATTCGTCGAGGAAATTCTTGACCGGACCAAATTTGTAGATTTAGGTATATTATAGGTATATTGTAGATAGAATTGCAGGTTGGCGAACGACGAAAATTCTCAAGATGCAGACATACAAGACAAGGAAGTGTAGATTCTCTCACTGACTGACACAACAAATTTGGAAACCATTTGTCGGGATAATTTCGTCCCGCGAATCATATATCTCGTTGAAAAAAAAAGCATGTGTGCACTTATGTACACTCGATAAAAGTTACGAGTATATTCTTTGGCGTAACAAGATATATTTTTTAAAAATCTTTTGCATTCTTCTACGTTTGTAGGAAGAACTATATTAACATTAGGAAAAAGGTGTTTAACACATTTTAAATTTTATTATAACGCATTATGTTAATTTTTTTTAATAACTAGAATGTTGACTCTAGCTAACTTCAGGGTATTGTTTTCTCCGGACGGTTTACGCGCGACCGTAAAAGTTTAGTCCAATTTTTCCCTAACGCGCCAAATGTTGTACTGAAAAACACATTAAATTTCATTGTTTATCACTTCTTAAGTGTATGACTTTTACCTTTTTTTTGTTGACGAGGGAAACGCAGTTACACGCCTTCACCGGCCCTGTGTGGGGTCCAGTGGTGTGTGGGAGTCAAGACACGTGATAGTGCCTAATACCCACAAAAACCACTGCGAGTGCCATCAGTGCCGCCCTTGGTGGGGTGCCCCGGAACAACAATCATCAGGGCACCTCGATGGCTAGTCAGCCTCCTAAGGGATTGGTCCACCTCCACAGATGAGGTCGCCGAGCACTACAGGACAACCACACCGACTTTGGGACAGTGCAATGGGGTGAGTTTCCCATCCTCGCCTCTTGCCCGTGCGCAAAAGCGCAACCTCCAGCTCTTAGGTCCTCTCTTCTCATAATAGGGGTACCGAGAGCGATTCCTCCTCCTGATCTTTAAGCCACCTCTTCTTATAAGAGGAGTGCAAAGATCCCCCTCGGTTCAATTGGCTTCGCTTGGGTTTACCCCAGGCTACTAAGCCCCACCGCCACGGCAAGTGTGAGTTTTACCTGTGACTATAGTGTGTGATATATTTCGGTTTCAACAAAGTGATCATGAATGAGTCTGGTACTGTCCGTATATCAGGACCGTGATCGATGGCATTCCGTTCTCTTTTCCTGCCACATTAGGGAGCTGGCGTATGGATATGTTGTTGTAGTGGTTGTTGAATGAATACTATAATTAAATATTGAATGGGTTTAAATGTTTGACGTTGCGGTATTAGGGTATTAGACAACAAACATTATAGATAAACTTATAGTATAAACAGTTTGCAATTTCAATGATAACGATGAAATACGTAAAGCTAATGGCAACAAGAGTGTTATCAGGCCAGCTACTTTATGTCAATAACATTAGATGAGATAATGATATGAGGTAGGCCCTGTTCCATTTCGCATAAAATTAATCTAGGTAACAAGAAAAAATCCGGCCAAGTGCGAGTGAGAATCGGAAACGACGAGTACAGAACCACGAAGCGTAGAGCAGTCAAAAAACGTTTTAGACTTCTCTAAGCTGACGGAAATGTCTAGTGCACCTTCCTTGGTTACTATAAGTTGGGCGACGGTCTAGGTGAGATAGTGGTTCATAAGGGGGCTGGGGGGGGGGCGTGGTCATTTCCCGCTGATGGGAAGGATGCATCCCGATAGTTATTGACGATAAGCCAAACTAACTTATTATCTTGACGGAGGGGACGAGCCCCCCCCCCTCTAGCGAAAAGGGTAGCTCACACGCGGCAGCTAAAGTTGGCCTTGCGATATCGTGGGGACTGGAAGAGCTCGTCAAACCATAATTGTTATTGGTTATTGGGGGGAACCGTCCGCCCTTATAGGAAACGACCAGACAAATGTAAAGTGCTTGTAGCACTGTGTCCTTTCCTTGAGAGGTGCAGAAAGCTAAAAGTGTAAAAGATTTCACATTTTCGGACAATTTTTTATAATTATTAACATCTAGATTAAAGATAAAGCTAAAACTATTTACTTATATTTTGTTTTTTTGTCGGACCTAAACTTATGATGTGGAAGCGAAGAGAAGTCGAATACAGCTGCATCGGATTGCTATGAGCGTTCGTCAGACGACGAGCCTAGATCGAAAAAAGGGGTCCAACCCTCCCTCAGATGGGAGAGATGCATATGATCCATATGAGAATCTTAATAATAGCTAATTTAAATCATGGCAGATAAGTATTTTCTTTGAAAACATTAGAAATCCTGAGAGAGTCAATGAACTGGCAAATGTATGGTCAACAATTATGGATATTTTAAAACTTGTGAATTGCTGACTTAATTCAATGTCTTAATTTCAAGATTCATTTATTCAAACATAGTGACAATTTGGAGGGATCACCAGGCCTATAAAAAAAACTAGAATAATAATCATGTATCAATCAATCATTATAAACAATCTTCGAGTGTATGTTCCTGTGACTCTGTCTAGGTAAATAAATTATGATACTGATAACATACGGAATCCGACATATATATAGTAATAGTTTCCCTGTAATCAGATATAACGTGCGAACTTTAAATATACGAAACTGAAGCGCATGCAAAATGAAGTCTTCTAACGAATGTCTTATGATGTACTCGAAAAGTTAAAAATTATGTTTCAAAAAACTTTAATACAAATGATATAAAAAAATATCACGAAAGCTACGGTCTCCGTAGAATAGATGTAAAATATTTCAAGTTTCAAACTTTTATTTTACCATAGATACTTTGAGACAACGTACTTTAAGCTTTGCATTTTGTATAATAATAATTGATTTTAAATAAATCTTTTATATTTACCTAGGAAATAAATATGATTACTGCCCTATATTATATAATTACATGGTAACGTGTCAGGCCAAGCTCAAGCTAACTCGTGCATATATATAAAATATTTTACATAAATATTAAATATGTCAAATTTGGCTCTTGTATTGAGACTCTTAATTAAGTCTATAAACCTATATTTCTATCACTGACCTACCCATAGATCAAAACTTTAATCCAGTTTTATGATTTATAAAGTTTGAATTTGGTATCAAGATAGGTAGATTAGACGAGCATTCACCCAAGCTCTTTAGCATTCGCAAAATAATAAGTAATTTTTCCGTTATATTATTGCCATACTTTAAGTGTTTGTTTCTGTTGGGAACAGCTAGCTACTTAACGTGTCTATAGTGTAAGAAATAACAAACAAAATAGATGAAAATAGTAGAATATAAAACTAGTGTTATTTTAAAACCAAGTATATCAGTTTTAGTACGTATAACTAAGATTTCAGCTGTCTTACGCATCTATTTTGTTAATAATTCATATTTAGTAATAATTTTTCAGTCGCGCTCCCGTTCTAGTACCGAGAGTGTTAGAGTGTTGTGACGCTGTAAATGTGTTAAAAAATAAACAGTGTCTTCGAACTTAGTAAAATGTGTAAGTACGTGAACAATACGTTCGCGGTAATGGACGATGACAGCACGAGTAAAACATGCGCGAGTGCTTTCTCCGAAGAGGATGTTGAGTTAGCAACAAATTTATTATTCGACTCGTTGCCGAGTAAGAAACGTAAGACAGTGCGTAAAAAGACAGGCAAAACAGTTAGAGATATAGATGATAATGGGTCAATGAGATGTTGCGTTTTATTGTAATGATGTAGATGATGTTATATACTACTACGAGACACAGGTTCTGAATATATTCCTGTGTTTATTGCAAAGAACATCGAGAAACTATCCCCCGTCCTCTTTGATCATGTCGATGTTACAAGACTGTTAAAAGATATAGATAGTGAACATGCAGCAGGATATGAACGCCATTCATTGGGAATATGTGACTTTGTGTTATAGAGTAATAATATATAATGTGGCGAAGATAGCGTGTGTATGTGGCATCGAGAAATATATTAAAACTAAAACTAACATTGATTTTACTACATTGAAAATGAGTATAAAATTTAATTAAGACTATGGACCCCATAAGATATTTGTACCTAAACGTAAATTGGACGTATTTTATGTTGGACGACTTTTTGCCAGAAGGATGTGCATACAGGCGATTCATTCATTCACTTTAAATATCATGAGAAAGGGAATCTCCCAAGTGAAACTGTTATATTAGTCCGTTTCGACTGCAAAAATGTTAGATCGGTGGAGTGTGTGCAAATACTGTATTGATCAGCTGATGTGATCGCGCTACAGGAGTGGCCACCACACGACCTGGATTTTTTGTAGCATAGACCGAGACGTCGCGTTTGCGGCCACGTCTGCGATGGACACTGCGGCTGGCGTAACATACGGGACGCTATACGGATAATTAGCCTTACTCCGGAGCAAAACGGTGTTTCCTAATGTGTCTATCGTGAAGTGTAATAGTGTGAGACTGGCAGCGGTAAAGGTATCGCTCAGTGAGCGCTGTGATATAATTTTCTAATTGTACATGCCTACACAGTGCTGCGAAGATCTTACTGTGTTCACAGAGTGTTAAAATGAGATGACTGCTATTGTTGAAATTCATAGTGTGGACTTAGTTTTTATGCTTGGGGACGCATCCCGACCAGACTTTTCATAATGAACTTATATCTTTCTGTGCCGAACAGATGTGGTCTCGTGGAGATGTAGACTTATTAGATGTGCACGGCTGCCACCAGTGGCGCGGTCACTGTGTTGTGACGAGTGCGTGCCGACCATCCGTGCTCGGCGTCCATTCTTTACGTTGCCTACAGGTCGGATCATTATCCTGTTTTAATAGAATGTAATTTAATTATAACAATATCCAAAATTACTATACCCGATAATTACATAAATTACTATACCCGATAATTACATAAATTACTATACCCGATAATTACATAAATAAAGTCACATGTGGAGAACAAATTAAACGGCACCGTGCGCGCGCCGTCCCACTAGCGTGGGGAGGGGCACCGTCTCCCCCTTTTCGGTCCCAAAAATAAATAACGATAGGGTAATGCCCACAAAAATTCCGGTATGCTTCTTCCCATCTGCGGGAAAAGAGGGGGGTCTGTCCCCCTTTCGTCCACCTAAAACCTGAAGACAAAATGTCTTCCGTAGATCCGACGAACTGTAGGGGCGAGGGCAACAGCTCCGCCAACAGTAATAGGTCCCTCTGAAAAAAAAAAAAAAAAAAAAAAGAACACGATAGTGATCAGATGTTTAGGTATCGTAATGAACAAATGTGTAATGATAGCTACCACAGAATATTTATTGACGAAATGTATGACAGTATAGCGGGTATTCTTTTTGAGGCTGTAAACTGTATTAAAGAGAAGCCTAAAAGTAAACATTTGCCCAGTTGAAACAAACACGTTCGCGACGCTCGTGAGAGGGCTCGATTGTGTTTCAAGTTATGGCTGTTACAAGGTAAACATTTATGTTGAAATATATACGACGACATGTGCGTCATTAGGCGCGTTTTTGCAGCTAAAGTAAAATGGTGTCAAAAAAGTGAACATCGAATAAAAATTGATAATGTGGCAGAACACCATAAAAATAAGAACTTCAGTTAGTTCGTTAGTTCTGGAAAACTGCGAATAGACCGAAACATAAGTCTTGACTTCCCGCGAGTGTGATGTGCATGTGCATGTACATACGTCTTGACTTCCCGCGAGTGTGATGTGCATGTGCATGTACATAAGTCTTGACTTCCCGCGAGTGTGATGTGCATGTGCATGTACATACGAGCACTGTAATGTAGCTGACATGCTTAAGCGACATTTTAAAGTTGAAACGCTGCTACTACCAAATAAGTGGAATATGAGCGAGGCTGACGCACCTGTTCCGAAGCGTAAAGTGACTTCCACTGCCAATGAGGTGGATAAAGTTATCGAAGGTATGCGGGTAAATCCCCGGAAAGAGATAGCCAGATACACTCAGTAACGAACATCTGCAGCATGCCGGCAGTCACTTGCCAAAATATATTTCCTTGTTTTTAACCTATGTGTTGGGCATTCACATTTACCTGAAAACCTGATGCACAGTTCTACCAATAACAAAGAAGAATATGGGTGACGCCTAAGTATGTTCAATTACGGGCCTATTTCCCTTGCTACAGTTCCAGCGAAAGTGCTGGACGGTCTGCTTGGATGGTCTCGCTGCGCTTAATGGTGCTCAATTCAAAATTTTAAATCAGGTCTTTCTACGGATATCACGTGCCTTCATCCATCATGTGCCTCAAACGGACTATTCAATACTATAATACGCGAAGGGCGTCTGTGTATGCCTGTAAAGTTAACACTTTCTAAAGCATATTATCAATCATTTTATGATTGTGGTATGTGGGTTAACTATACATGGGGTGCATACAGTTTCTTTAACGCGTTTAGGATGTTGATGGGGTTGCCGCACTGGTGCAGCGCCTCTGCCATGTTCACGGACGCTCATACCGATGGTGTCATTGGCATCATGCGCAAGCGTAATACTTCCTTACTAAAGGGAGTGCGTGATAATTCCAACACCGGCTGGTAGATAAGGGCAGTGGTGGAGAGACAGGACTCGGCGATGCTGGCCCACTGGTTACAGGTACATGCAGTCAAGTAGACAAGCATTTTGGTTTCACCAAATAAATAAAAATATTTGTAATTGTAATTGTTTAATTATATCTAAGGGTATTATAATTGCTAATTGTAACTAACACTAGTATTAGAGCTCTTATTGTTACTAATCATATATGGTACTTATAGTTATACGAAATAAATTGATTTCATTTGTTTATTTATTTAGTTACACGACTATGTTCTTAGTTAAGTACGCTATAATTGACATGTTTGAATAAAATGTTACGAACGTGGCGGTTAGGACGCGTGTTACGCCAGTGGTCGCGTTCGAATCCCGCCTAGGTCATGGATAATTTATACATGTATTATATGTAATTCTGTAATAAAAATCTTAAATATATAAATTTTCTTAAAGTTATAAAAAATATTAAATATACTTCCGTTGTCTAGTACCTGTAACACAGGTCCTAACGGTACTTACTACAAGGGGACCGAAGGTAGTGAAGGTGGCAAGTGTGCTGGGCAGACTACTCCCGAACCTAGGAGGACCCGGCGCCACCTGCAGGCAGCTGTACTCCGGTGTTTGTCGGAGTATGGCGACGTACGGTGCTCCGCTTTGGGGGGATCATCTCACTACGAGAAAGAAGGCCCATTTGCGCTCTGCGCAGAGGGTCGTCGCAGTGAGGTTGATCCGGGGGACCGTACGGTATCCTGAGCTGCAGCGACAACTCTAGCCGGTGATCCCCTGTGGGAACTCGTGGCTGAGGTTCTTGCCGAGAGTTGTTCCTATGTTTCGAATAAGAAGGCTCTCGGCCTGAATCCCACGCATGACGCGATCCTGCGGGTCCGCCGGTTAGGGCATGTGGCGTTAATGCGGAGGTGGGGGGGAGGACTTGACGCAGCAGCCGTACGGTAGAGAGATAACGGCTGCCTTGCGCCAGGTCCTCGAGCGGTGGACGCGCCCTAGGCGCAAACCCCTCACCTTCCGTCTGACGCAGGTGCTGACCATGCAAGGTTGCTTCGGTGAGTATCTGTATAGAACGGCCCGCAGGGAGCCGACAACTCGTTGTCACGATTATGACGCGGTGGTGGACTCGGCCCAGCACACCCTCGAGGTATGCCTGAGATGGGCGGCGCTGCGTCATGATCTGACATCAGTTGTCGAAGAGAACTTCTCAAAGTCGAGCATCATCGTCGCGATGCTCGGCAGCGACGGATCCTACCAGGCGATGGCTTCCTTCTGTGAGACCGTCATGTCCCAAAAGCGGATGAAAGAGGAGGCTGCCGGCGCGGCCTCCACCCGCCGATGACGAATGGGGGTACGAAGGAGGCGCTATCTGCAGCGCCTTCAGTAGTGCCGCTGTATTCCGTGTCGGGCCGGGATGGGAACCCGGTCCACAACATCAACTAGACACGGCGTCGTGGGGACTGTCACAGCGTAGCCGGACAGTCCCCGAGGAGGTGACGTCTGGCCTTTTCGACCAGAACAGGCTGTCGCTGGAGGGGTCCTGTTGCCCGCAGTTCTGGGATCTGGGACTAATAGCGGCTGATGGCTCCCGTAGGGGTTTAGTTGATATTGCTATAAATTGACCGAGTCCAACATAGGTGTGTGGGTCTACCCGGGCTCCCAGGGATCATGCGTAAATGCATTCCCCTTCGTCACCAAAAAAGAAAAAGGGCTAGTGGGCTTATCACACCATTATTATTAAAAGTACAAGAAAATATAGAAAGTAACACTAAAATGGCAATACCTCGTAAACTATAGTCGTTTGCAAAAGACAAATCCGTATTATTGTTATTATGTGTAAGTATCTATTAGTAACTTCTGTGCAAGAAATAGCGATACCAAAGACATGTATGTTACAACCAAGTTAAAAGTTACGATATAGGCCTTGGTTGTTGACTTTATCAAAAAAAGAGTGGGATCTAGTGGGAGCCAAATTTAATGGCCGATGCTGAAATTATAAATTACTTATAACGAAATAATTAATGTATTTTAAACAATGTCAAGTATAAATTTATTTTTATATCAAAGCCTTAGATCGGACCAGTCTTGCTTTCGTATACAAAACATATTGTAGCTTTTGCAATTTCTAAGAATGTGAATTTTCATTTTATTCTTTTGAAAATTTGCTGTTCTTTTACAGACTACCTTATTCTTGTCTTTCAGTATTGTTTTAGCATTTATTTATAAATAACGAGTAAACAACTAACCAAGTCAAATCTTAAGCTTTAATGTAAGAACAAGAAAAAATGTCATTTTTACAAACTATGAATGCATGAATGAATATAGCTTTGTTTTGGTATAAATTACACTGTAATAAAAATGTTGTAAACACAATAACAGTATATTTCTCACCTGAATAAAGTAATGAGCACAATACAAAATAAAACGGTACCCGTGAAGGTACCTACTATGAAAGAGTTTTCTTGATATATACAACATTTGATAAACGCAGGAAAATGCACAACAGTGTAATATAGTGCCCAAAACGGAAACCACTCAGTTTTGTGTTTGCGGTAAGACCACAATCCTGGTATTACGTGGTCCTGATAAGCTACTAGTGATATTATAAAGTACCCGGTTTGCCTGTAAATAATACGGCTACGTTAACGAAAACTACATGCATCGAGTAGATTTTGATACAACAGATCACATACACACGGGAAACTTAATAAAAAACATTAAAAACAGAGATTGTATGTTTTTTAGAACATGGTAGATAATTGTGCTATGTAATCAAAAAACTCCAATAAAATGTAAATATAACTGATATACATCGTAAATTGAACAGAATTTAGTATCATAGTTTTTAGAATATATATACACTACGTGAAACCGATAGAAACGCGCACCCAAGGGTCAAAGGCCCCGAGCGCGTAAACTGTACGGGCGAGTAGCAGCCGCTTTATTTAGCTAACTGTGGAATAAGAATTTCAAAAAAAAGTTAGATGAAATTTTCGGTGCCTACACTTTACATATCGGCGGCTAAAAGGATATAGGACATAAGCGACAAAAACCCAATTATTCAGGAGAGCAGTTTAAAGTTTGAAATTTTAGAAAATAACCATGATAAAGCTTTCTGAACAGCCCAGTTTTCGACACAGTCAAATGCTTCTTCATAGTTCAAAGGCAAGGCACAAGGATTGATTGTAATCATGTGTCTTTTGTACTACTTGCCTTTTGGTGAAAATGTGGTCCATGGAGCTAAATCCTCTGCAAAACCCAAAATTTTGTAGAAGTGGTCTATCTCTCTTTTTAAAAAACAAAACAATGTCACAGCCAATGCATGCCTTGGGAGGTACACCCCGCTGAAAGACAAAATTGAAAATATTTTATATATCTCAAAGTGCAGATTCTCCTCCTGCCCTAAGAAGCTCAACTGTAATTCCGTCCATCCCCTAAGCCTTTCCCTCTTTAAGTTGCGCGATAGCTAGATTACTCTCACTCAAGCTGACATACGTCTGATCGCCTCACAAATGTCGTGATGGGTTTGCATGCGGATCGTTGTTTAGGATATCGGGATGAGGAGCGAGCGACGTATACAACTTGCTACAGAAAGCTTAGATCTCAAACAAGGTCCCAAGCTTAGAAGAAAAGTTAACCCCAGAATCAGCCGTAACCTTTTTCAGATGACTTCTCCCAAGCTTCTCCACAAAAACTTTCGACTCTCTATTCTGATCAATCGCTACGGTAACCCGTTGTGTATTTGTATTTGAGCTACGAATGTCTCGGCATATTAGTATGCGGATTCGCTTTGGAAGAAGCATGACATCGGCAGAAATAATGTCATTGTGTGCCTGCGTTTCCTCATAAGTCCAAGCGTCTCGATTGAGAATTTAGCTTTCCTACTCGTATATTTACTACTACAGTATCCATCACCCAGGTCCCGCATGCAGCCAATCACGCCACTCATGGCCTTGGCAATTGCCAGTGCTGTTTCTACGGAATTCAATATCTTGGGCATCGAACCGGTTTTTTAGTTTCAGTTTGAATTTTCCGGAATCTACCATGGTCCATCGGAAGTTAGGGTCAGAGTGTTGACTGTACAATTCGGATACGCTCGCGCTATATTCAGACCATGTAACCAATCGGTGATCACTTACGGTTTACACCTGTCGATCACGGAGACATCCCTAAATATATGCTTTGGGTCCATCATAACAAAGTCAACCTCATTCATTGTCATAGTATCGGGGTTCTGCCAAGTCCAATTCCTATGGGGTCTCTTCTTAAAAAAAAATAATTAAGCAGAGGCCCTCTTTCTCCAGGAAGTTTACAGCAATTGCACTCTGCAATTTCGACTTCCGACTCCATGTGTTCCCAGACTCGATTCGACACCATTTCGTACTCCCACGTTTGCATTAAAGTCCCCATAACAACATTGACACGGGCGTTACAGGTGTCATGTATGGTCTTTGAGATATCCTCATGAGCTGCCTCCACGTCGTCATCGTTATGCATCGAGGTTGGTGCGTTTTCTTGTATTAATTTGAGGCTCTTAGTGAGTTCAAGTATGAGATACGCCACCCTATCCGACACTTATTTACGAAGAATCCCACGCCGCTTTTTGGTGGAGTGCCGCTTTCCCAGCAGTAGAGTAGGTGACCCGATGGCATAGTTGTCATGTCCCCACCTTGTCTTCGGACTTCACATAACCCCAGAATGTGCCATCGGGTTTTTCCCAGTTCCACCTCCAGTTCAACCAAATGATCATTTAGTCTGAGCGTTCGTCTGTTATACGTAGTCAGGTCCAATCGGTGATAGCGGTCCGTAGCCCGAAGATTCTAACCATCCCTTGTTTCAACGTTACCGTGGCCGCTACCGTGGCCAACGCTAGCAGGACTACCGGGACCTAGGGGCTGAATTCTGCTGTTGTCGTCCATTGTAGGTAAATGCAGATTAGGTTTCGGACCGGCGCCACAGCTGCCTGTCGCCGATCAGATTGATGGTAACGCCATCATTCGGTGCGACCGCTGTCCGGTGTTCCCGTCAATTTTACTGTCACTATGAAACAGACCCAACACCAAACAACCAGCTCGCTGAAGCCTCTTGGATTATCAGAGACTAGTGCCCTTTGACGACTTTTACGTCACCCAGGGCTTGGATTGAGAGTGAGAGTATACTTAGACCACCCCCACACAGCCAGTATGTACTAGTACATGGATGTAAGTGCTACTACGAAACCTTACCTTCGTTCGTAATCTTATCAAAATTATGATATGCACACAGGTGCATACGAGTATACTTAACCTTAGCCATGTTATCAATAAGGGTAGCCTTATTAATAATACGCCTGAAGTTAGGTATATCCGAGGTTTTAGGAGGTGGGCCCTTAAGATTCCAGAAACATTTTACCTGACATATCGTCGCATGAACAATTTTTCAGGTAAAATAAGACTAGAAAGGCTAGAATAAGAGAATACTGACATTAATTATTATTTCATATATTGTATACCCTGTACTACTTGTTAATGTAAGTAATGGGAAAAACGTACTATTTCTGCTATTTATTAATAGACATCTCAGTTGTAAAAGATTTAACAGTAGAAAGTAGTTTTAACAATATATCGCAATACATAGAAACATAAATAACGTTAGTTTAATAAGTTACTACTTATTTTATATTTGTAATAAATATAAAAGGATATTTAATAATATAATACATATTAAATAAAAGGACTTTTAAAAGTCGGTGTAATATAGTATTTAGAATAATACTATTTGAAATCTATAACAAAATAATAGCGGTCGAGGCAACAAGAATAAAAATATATTTTTATACTCGTATTGGACAAATTATTAATCTAAAGTGATACGGTACAAGTGATGGAGATTAACATATCGAGCAGTAGTAACATATAAGCGACAATCTACTAAAAATAGATTTTGGTAGTTGAGAATAAGCAACAGGTGAATATTAATTTAGATTTTGGTGATTAGGTATAAGTAACGTCTGTGTTGTTGAGTTGTAAATGATAGTAGGGTATAAATGACGTTTAACATTTTTTGCGACCAATGTAGAGTGGCCTTAGTTTTAACTTTTGGTTATAATTGTTAAAAGGATTGAAGGTTTTCTAATGTAAATTTATCAGGGATAAAAGTGCACTATGTATATTAATGTCTACTGACGCCCGGGGATATATTTTACACGCATAATTGTTGTGCAGACGTGTTGCCCCCCTTACCTCCAATGGACCACCAGAAATTTACAAAACGCACGAAACGCGACATCATAGCAGGCATTTGTGAGCGAGAAGTACCTCTATGGTCAAACAGTTATCCAGAAACAGAAATCCCTAACCATCTGCACTACTTTAAATAAAACCTTGAAACTTTAGGGGATTTGGCTGGAGAGTGTTTGTTGGGAGTCCGTCTACCAGGAATCTAGATCTGGCACGTCACAGCGCGGGGCGGGGTACCCCAGGAGGCGAGGAATTTGAATGTAATGTGTCTCCTATTACCGAGAACTGAAGAACTTTTTAAGAGGCTTCCTAAGTCCGTCGTATTTTGTGTGGTTTGCTATCCGTTGGGTCAAGGGGAGAGCACGACGCACCAAAAAATAATTGGTAGTTGCATGCAGCATTACAGCGGAATTGGGCCAGCACGTCCGGTGAGGTACCTCTCGCTCACATGATAAATAACATCGTGAACTTGCATATTCGGTGTCTCATTTCGTACGAATTGTGAGTAGCCGGTGGCCTATCGGAAGGGAGGAGGTAGGGAGGGTAACGCATCGGAATAGTAATTGTGCGGATGTTCGTGGGCGCCAGTGGTCATAAAAATATTCTGGTCGCTCGTTTGACCTTCTATAAAATAAAAGAAAAAAAGGTTGACGCAGGCGAGCGGCGCGCTGTTAGTGATAAAATTAATGATACTGCATAGTAAGTATCTTAGTACAAGGTAGTGACATGCTACATTACAGCAGCATAAGACTTGAAAGTGAGAGCCTTGCCGTCACGTTGTGTGCGGTTTACAAGTTTCCATTTCACAATTGGGGGTAAACGAGCGCAATGCACTTGTATATATAGATGTTAATTGGAGTCAGTAGTCACCAGATGGCTCATACTGTTACTTTGTCCTGTTTTGCATAGTAGGTACCTACAAACACGCGTACGGAGTGATCAATTTATATGCCTATCTATGTCCGGAATCGATTCCGGATTTTTCACAGACGGGGATGAACGGTTACTTATCATTTGCACAGTTAATGGTGATATAGATGCGTAGGTCTCCTCCACCCCATCCTCACCCATGGGGCACCGACCAATTCAGCTGCAATTCAGCATAAACGCTATAGCCCTCGTTAACATATTCTCATATATTTCAATGCCGACGTATGGTGCAGTAATGTATACAGTGTTACACTTTTTTAATGTAAATCCGACCTACAAAGATAAACACGTAATATTTTCTTCTGTTATGTTATTGAACAAATGACTTCGACCCTCATTAAAAACAAATGTATCAATAACAATATAAAATAGTTGCTTTAAAAATATCAAATAATACACCACATATATTTGTCGTTTTTACAAATCCAAATTTTAAATACAAAAGAATAATGAGGCTTTAGTGGATTTTACATAGAGCGGAATTAAATATTTGTATTCAATAATAAAGGTGGAGTAAAATAGTTTAATATTTAGTATTAAGACAATTAATTATATATTAAAAATAAGTAAATAATAGAGACCATCTATTTCCGGTGTTGGCACGGATTAAGATGCGCGTGGCCATTTTAAGCACCTAACATGTGTGTTTATTTGATATTTCAACGCTGTGAATGTTGCAAAATAAAACTATAAAGACACAACGTGACTGTATGTTTATTTACTATTTCAACGCATTAGTGTCGCGAAATAGAACTAGCAGGACATGAAAACAAACAAATTGTCTCATTCACCTGTTCAAAACTAGTATGTATTTTAATTGTTATTTTCCAATATGTTAGATATTGTTGGCACTAACACCTACAGCTGAATATCCTTATAGAATTTCAAAATTTCTACGGCACCATCACTATGTCCCGATTTCCTCTACTACTCCTTTATGGAATCATGCCACCCCCTTCGGAATTCCCGGATCGATACGACTTTGGGATCTTCAAGCAAACAAACAAAACAATCTCATGGTATATTTTTGATAATTTCATTATAAAAACCATGGAAATTCAAAAAAAAAAAAATATTTACAGCCAAGTATACGCCCGAAAACTTGTGTGGGCATACAGAAATCTCACGAACAGCTTTAATATATAAATTTTTGACAAAAAAAAAAAACTGAAAATACCAAGGGTATCAAAAATTTCATCAAATAAAAATATTAAAGAAATGAAATAATACAATATAATAATTTTATAATTTCTACATTATATATTTGTGTAAATAAATATTATGTAGCAATCATATTCAGACGTAACTACTTACATGTTAGTGTGGTTTGTGCTTGGTGAGATTTCCCCATAATTCAGCTATTCTTTTCACAACCAATTGCCAAGTGAAACAAATCTCTTACATATTTATTATCTGCACAAAAGATATCAACAAATTAATTGCAGAGGCATTACTCTGTGTAAACGTTACAAACAAATATTATAGGAATGATAGCGTTCGTCACAGACTAAAATGTTAATTGCAATGGGCTGTTTCACGTTCATATCAAACTGTCTACGCTCGTAGATAATCTTTAATGGAAAAAAATTTTACTGCGTGTAAATCGGGATTGTACAATATTATAGAATTGGAACTTGTTTCCTTGTACAGTATTGTGGGCACAAAAAACATATTTACAACAAGGTATACGTAAGGTTACTCAAACATAACCAGTTAAAATTTTAGTATGTTAAAATAATAAAATATTATACATTTTAATACAATATGGCTGATTCCTGTTATATATGTCACCGCGCAAAGAGAATCTGATTCCGGTATTTCTAATGAAAATGCTGCGCTCGAAATGTGGCAAGCAGTAACGTACTTGCGGTATTACATTCTGAACAATCCTGCACGGCTGGGGAGGCTCGGAGGGAGACCTTCCGCTCGGATCACTCTCAGTCACTACTGAGGCTTTTTGCTATAGCAAAAAAATCATACTCTCATAATGTTTTTCCATAGATAAATATTGTTCATAGTCAAAACTTTGAATATAGTTTTAAATTCCTAAATGTTATTTCGAACGCATTGCGGCGTTTACATCTTTATACGTACCTAATGCCACCCCAAGCAAAGCAGAGTGATGATTAAGTATATAATATGTTTGGAGCAAAAGTAATTTGTCTTCATTTTATAACTACCAACTTCTGCTTGTCGACCTCCGACTCTAGCTCCGACGATGCTGACTTTACGTTACTGAAGAAGGCAAAAAACCAAGAAAGAGGAAGTTCCGCGCAGAAAGCGGAAACCCCTCGGCCCACTCGGCCCCCCTCTGGGCTAAAAAGCCATATATTGCCCCCGTCGCAGGCCCCGGCCACAAAATCCCACCAGAGGGAGGCCTCGGAGGCCATGGCCACGGAGGAGCAGACAACCCGAAGGGAGAAACGCCCCCGCCCCGATTATCGTCCACGACAAAAATGCGTCGATGAATATAACGAGTTTAATTGATGACCGATGGATCAATTACATATCAGCGAGTGCCTGCAGGACCGGCATTTGCCTTAACACGGTGTCATCCGACGATTCGCCGCTTGAGCGCCCTCCTGCGCGATATGAATATAGTGTATTATATTTACGCTTTGGAGGATGAACACCTCCTAAGGTTTGTTATAAAGAGGATCCAGAAAGGGATTCCAAAAGAAAGAGTGTGTGCTGACCTACTCAGACAGAACATCCCAGTGCTGGAGGTACACCGGACGTACTGACGTCCCAAAAGCGGTGAGACCACCGCAAATGTACCATATAACATGATACTTGTTATCCTACCCCTGACTCCCGAGACCAAGGATATACATATGTCAGGGCGATCTGCGGCCTCGCAGGGTTTTGTGTAGAGCCGGCCAGCAAGCGAAGGGCATCAGGCAATGCCACCTGTGCCAACTATATATGGGTACTCAGCCCGCTACTGCCACGGGCGCACAAGGTGCGTAAAGCCCCTGAAATACCACGGCACGTAGGATTGTCTCAGGGTCAGATCTACCGCCGAGCCCCCAGCATGCGTGCTATGTGGTCAAGTTGGCCACACGGCCAAGTACTAAGGGTGCTCCTTGGGCAACTGGCGTGAAGAAGTGTTGTACCTCCTACCTCCTCATACCCTCCTACCCTCCTCTGAACCTATTTGAGGACCCTTGGTCCTTAAATAGTTTCAGAGGAGGGTAACTTAGCCCCCAGTAGTATCCCTAAACCGATGCCCAGGGGACAAAGGGCCCCACAGCCGCAAAAGCACTCGGTACAAAAGCAGAATGATTTCATCTCTGCCTCCAACCCGCCACAAACACATGGTCCCGACCACTAAAGGTCACGGGGCCCCCAACGGCGCGGCAACGGGCCTCTCTACTCAGAGGAAACAGGCACCCACGCCACTGATGGCGCTAAAGTCACAGGATATACCCCCTTATGGTGACAGTGCAAAGGACATTGTAGCTGAATTCGAATTCCTAGCGGAATTCATGAAGTCAGTGCATACAGAAGAGGTGCAACAATTGGCACACAAAGTTAAATTTGGCTTGGCGGAAAAATCCAAGCCATGGTTGACTATGTAGCGCTGGTCGAGACGATCAAGCACAACACTAAATAAGCTTTCCAATGGCTACTACTATAAAACCTAATTCAATAAGATTAGTGTCGTTTAACGCAAACGGCATTAGATCCAACATTCAGGGGTTGCGGGAATTCCTCCCGAGAAACAATGTAGACATCGTAATAGTGCAGGACACGTTCCTAAGCCTAGCCACTCAAGCCCGCGTAAATGTAATTACAGTATTGTTAGAAATGATAGGACCCGACCCCGTCTTGGGGGCTTTGCCTTCTATTACAAGAGATTTCTACAATGTATCCCACTCGACCCGCCCCCTCTAGAGATCTAGAAGTATCTCCATGTAAGATATGCGTGATGGGCCACCAGCCCATCACCATAGCCTCTGCGTATCAGCGAGGTTCAAAACCACTTCCAGTTAGCGACCTTGACGCTATTTTCTAAAACTTAAACACAGGCAACCCAATAATTTTAGCCGGGGACCTCAACGCCCACCATGTGACTTGGGACAATAGATCAAACAACAGTCTCAGGACATTCATTCCTTAAGCAATATGTCGATATTATATTGTATATATTCCAACCAACAACACCATGACACGCATCCGCAGTAAAAAGCCAATAGGGCCAGCTAACAGATAGCAGCTTTTAGTCGTTTGTAGTTATCGCCTCACGACCTGAGCCCGTCACACACTTTGGGCTTCCTTGGGTCGACTGGATGTTGCGATAATTAATATAGGGTACGCCCATAAGCAAACCGGTACATCTCTTCACATCTGCGGAGGGCTCTGTCCCCCTATTGTCTCCCTAAGCAAGAAGATACAAAAGTCTTCGCTAGTCCGATGTATTGTAGAGGCGAAAGCAATAGCGCCGCCAACCAGTAGGTCGCTACGAGAAAAAAATGGTTGTACACTTCCCATGCTTCTATTTTTAACAACTATTTTTCTAATATTCTATATAATTATTCTATTTGTAACAAGAATTTTCACCTTAGTTCTTCATACCTATATTTCCACGGTATTAAAAGTTCCCCTCTGGAAACCGCGAGGCGAGATTTATAACTAACCATTTGAATACTTATTGCATATTATAATTCTACATGTGTAGTAAATTTTAAATAGAACTCACTCATATGTAATAATAATAATCCACAATTAACTCAAAACAACTTTTTAACTTATAATTATAACTACTGAACAATACCACAACTAATATAATTATATACTATTATATAAAAAAGAAGATATAGTCAAAATTTTAATAAGTGTAAAACTACTTATTATATGGTCCGAATCAGTTTTAATAACTTCTTACTATTGACCGTAACATGAAATTCAAAATTTGATTAAATATTCAATTAAACTGACTTTAAAATATATCATTGATAGGAATGTTTGCTTATCAGCTTTTACGGCTTAGGAATATTTGTAGTATAAAAATAGTTTATACATAAGATGACGCGGTTTTTCTTTGATGACGACAAAAAAATATAATGTTGAATGAACATTGCCTAATGTACTCAGATTATGTGTAATAGAAAGGAATTGAGAGTAAAGAATAATCATTATTATATGAGTCATAAATATTATGGTCAAGGTCGCGGGAAGCTAGATGTAAGTGGCCCATAACCGTGACTTGTGGTGATCTCTCGAGGATATAAATGCCCAGCATTGGATGGCTCCTACTGATGATGATGATGAGCTCTATTTAAATATATTTCAGATAATATGACTAAACTTCTTGAATGAAAAAAAAAACTTTATATTGACAAAATGTGTAATGGCTACTTCAGGAACAAAAGTCATCTACTAAAAGTCTTTCAATGTATCAAGGAAGAGGCCGAGAAAGCGAGGCTCTTGCCTCACGCCTTTACAACTCATTAATAGGCTCACAAAAACAGACAGATTTTTTATATATAGTATAGTAAGAAATCGAGCACTTACCCACTTCCACCCATGCTCCTACACCCACCTCTCGGTATACGGAGCGAATCATGGCAGATGCTCGGGGGTTTGCTCACCGGCTCTGTTCCCCAACGTGCAATTCTTGACTCCCTATACTTAAGTGCCCTCTCGTTATTTCACTCTCCCCTTTCTGGGTCCCGACACCACAGAGATAGAAGTTATCATCGGCCTTGTCAGTCCTGATTATCTCGATGCAGCTTTGTCGTTACCTATCCTTCCTCTTCGTGTGCTATGTATGCGCAAATGTCTTCAATTGCTTAAAGCTCTGTTCCGTTTCGACCCAATCCTGATGATAGACTGGGCCCACTGTCTTTTGTTCGATGCCATCCAACATGATGTTTCGCCCGTTTTTGTACAAGTCACATTCCCATAGGTCTCTGGTTTCAGCTTCATGACGGCAAGGACATGATGGCAGGTGACATAACACCATCCTGTGCCGGCGACCTCTAAAGCACCCGTGCCCTGTTACTATCTGTGAAATAACGTACTCAGGTCCCACCCATTGACATTCCAGACGCGTTATAAGTTCTGGAAAGAAGCAGTACAGCTCCTTCTTTCCAGATTCCAGACCAGCGTGACTGCCAATTGGAGATGACGTCGTCCGCGATAGCACTTTTTTCTTTCCTGCATGCGTCCCGCTCGAAGAACCTCCAGATCGTCAGGCAGAACGCCGGCCAATACTGGTAGCGCCGCACTGCGATGTAACTTGTAGGCCTTCATCAAAAAAACTGAAACTGGTCTTAGGGTGCGTAATAATGCACTACGTACAACATACAAGCGAGAGCGTCGACACCAAAGCGCTGCAGCATATGTTAGGATTGCAACATAGGTTGCGTGGTACAGGAACCTAAGTGCCCGGTACTTCACACCCTACGAGAGGGTAGAGACGCGTCAGTCCTTCCTGAATGAACCGGCGGCCTTCTCGCCCATCAAAACCGGAAGCATAGCAAAGGATCTCACATCGTCTATGTGTACCCCAAGCACCTTGATCACTGATACACTCGCGATCGAGGCACAATTCATCCTAATGGTCGGTCCGCTTTTAAATGACCCTTAATTGTCATAGTCTGGGACTTGGCTGCGGAATATGTTAGCCTATTACGGGTCCCCCGCTCTGATAAACTGTTCAAGATCGGGGAACATTTCTGTTCGATAACGGCGCGCGACGGTGCCTCGATCGCAAGCGTCAAATCGTCTGCGTATGCCACAAAGCTTACACCGTCTGGTCTCGGCAATTTAAAGATGTCATCCAGGAGGAGTTCCCATAGTGTAGAGCCCAATACCGAACCCAGGGTGAATGAAGATGTACATGGGCGACTAACGACATCTTCATAATTACTATGTCGATGCGTTGCCCTCCTTTTTTAAAGCCAATTTTCGTTTCCAGTACATCAATCAAAATACTTAGTACTACAGCCATTTATTAGCCATTTCGTCAACAGCGCGTGTCTAATACTAAGAAATAGAATATTTCTTCAAGAAATAGAAATTCATTCTAAAAGATCATTTTTTTTGCTGACGCGACAAACGCATTTAAGCGCCATCACTGGCCTTGTGTGTAGGGCTAGCAGCACATTATAGTGCCGAAACACACTAAAACCACCACCAGTCCCACCAGTGCTGCCATTGGTGTGGCGCCCGGAGCTGCAGAATAGTAGAGCACCTCGACGGCTAATCAGTCCCCTCAGGCACCAACACCACCTCCACAGATGGATTGTCACGAACCACAGTGCTATTCCGCCATCTTTGGGACAGTTGAATGGGGTGGGGCTCCCATAGTGGATATCCATCCCATGCCCCTTGGCCAGTGCGCAAAAGCGCATCATCCTCTTGATCTTTAGTCCCCTCTTCTATAAGATGGGTACAACGAGCGGCTCCTTCTTCTGCTCTTTAGTCCCCTCTTTCTATAGGAGGGCTACGAGGAACACTCCACTCGATTCAATTGGCTTCACCCAAGGTGTCTTAGTTCATCCCAGGAACTTATCTACACGTCTGACGGGATAAGCAGAAGAACTAAGCTTCATATGTCACGATCCTAACAGACTTGTTTTACATTATCAACTATTTTTCTTTCTTGTACTACTGTCAACAGTTGCTATTTGCAACTCTTAGAATAGAATAGAAATATCTTTTTTCAGTAATTCTATACCATTGCAATACAAACAAAGACAGCAAAATAATAATGCTAAAAATAAAAAATGTACAATAAAATATTAAAAAAGAATCATCCTTTTACCACTTGATTATACAACAGCTACCCAGTGCTATCTACGCAGCAATGCAGTGTGATGAGCACTAAAGTGGAAATCAATCGGCATGCGACGGGGAACTAAGGTTCACCAACATCGTTTTCATTAACATCCGGGAGGTAAGACGGAAGGCAGTGACTATTTGGAATACCTGTACCTGTCTGATTGACAACTGTCCGAAACAATGAACTTAATAAAAGATAGGCAAACAAAATGTTCTACATTATATTCTTTCCGGAAGTAGAACGCCAAATTTGAATTTATTCGAACTGATAGAATTTGTGGGGTAGAACTTTATCTGCCGTAAATTTTCTCAACAATGGAAAAAAACGAAATTCGTGCGGTGATAAAATGTTACGTTCTAAAAGGGAAAACAGCAACCCAGATTAATTTCAAGCTAGACAGTGTTGTAGGTAATACTGTTCCCGCATTCAGTAAAATTTACACCTGGGTGACTAATTTTGAACGTGGGTGACTGAGCTGCGAAGACTCTAATAGATCTGGCCGTCCAAATGAAGTCGTAAATTCGTACATGAACAAAAAAGAGTCCAAAATCATTTTGAATGATCGGCGCTTAAAGTTGCAGCGGTGATGGTGACCATGTCCTCTGAACGCGTTTTTAATATTTTACTAACATTTGCGAATGAAAAAGATTTGCGCGCGATGGGTGCTGCGCTTGCTCACTGTTAACCAGAAGCAACGTCGAGTGGACGTCCGTTGTTGCGGTGTTATGTGACATTAGATGAAACATGTATGCATTATTATACTCCTGAAACAAAAGAACAATCTAAGCAGTGGTCTGAGAGCGGAAAACTTGCTCCGAGGAATGCAAAAACGGTATTATCGGCCGGAGAAGTGATAGAGAATGTTTCTGAGATGATCTAGGGATTCTTTTAATGGATTATTTGCACAGATGAAATACAGTAACTGGTGACTATTATGCAAGCTTGCTGCAAAGAATTAGTGAAGAAATCTGATAGAAACGGCCTAATTAACCAAAAATAATGTTTTGTTCCACCACGACAACGCACCTGTGCACTCGTCAAATGTTACTACCGTTGCGAAACTCAATGAATTGCGGTTCTGGCTCCGTGCGATTTCCACTTATTCCCGAGTTTCAAGAAATGGTTAGGTGGCTGAAAACTTTCATCAAATGATGAAGTCATTGTCGCCGTGGACGAGTATTTTGTGGGGCTAAAGAAAACAGTTTATTAAACTGGTGTAACGGCATTGGCGAAGCGCTGTACTAAATGCATCGAGGTAGAAAGCTTCGTTGAGAAATAAAATTGTTTTAAATAGATTATTAAAATTTTTCTTTAGCGTTTCGGATATTTATCAATCCCCTCGTACTTAGGCTCCATTGTGTCTAGGCTTAAGTGTCTTTTGAAAAAAAGAAAAAAAAAGAATCTAAGAATACTGGTACTGCACTGGATTAGTCTGCCACTATTATTATGGTAATTAAAATAAGGTACGCGTGATTTAATTAATAAAATACATAAATATGTTGTTTGTTATTACCATTAGATAGGTTGGTGAAATGAAGCTGCCTTCTTTGATCCATATGAAGAATCTTGGTGTTATTCAAAAAGAGGGAAACATGTTCACGTGGACGGACTCCGAAGCAGAAACGCCCAGATGCATTTTACATGTACTTTCCATATAAGTGTATTTAAACGAGAGAGTAGACACGGTCCTATTATAGCATCTTCATAGTTCAAGTTGGATAAGACTAAAAACTCACATGACTTCAAAGCGAAGATCTACAAAGCGATTCAAACAGTTTTCAGTCTGTAAAAACTTTAAATTCTTGTCTAAAAGCACACCCAAGTTTCGTATTCTCACGACAGGAGGCCTTTGCGACATTCTGTATATCTAAATTCTGGTACCGATAATTATTTATTTGGGTTCCTTTGGATTAAATACTAATGTATTAGACTCAGACCAGATAGCAGTACGGGAGAGATTCTCGTTCAATTTAGTTATTGTGCTCCCTATGTCAGTAGGTTTGCACGAAATATATAGTTGTACGTCATATGCGTAAATATGATATTTGCAGTGTTTAACGTGTTCGGACGATATCAGTAAAGCACAATGCAAAAATCAATGGACAATTAAGGACCATTAAGGCATCCCCCTATTTGCAGTGATGACTTTCGTCATCTTTTACCTGTGCACGTTTACTGTGATAACTGCGAAACCACGATATTACATGAGCTATGACCACCTACAGACTGCCCCCGATCAACCTGCTCATACTGATCATTTAGGATGACAATTTCAAAAATCCTTACGCATCGGATAGAAAGTATATCAAATCTGCTTCTATAGGTGTAAAATTTCAGCTTAATAGGTTCTGCCTGGACATTGATATAACGCCGGTGTTAGTTATCGCCAGTGACACGGGATACACCAATATGGCGGCCAAAAGGTTTCGCTGTGGCTTTCAGCAGCAATAGTATGCCACTTGTTGCGGTAAGTGCGACTCGCACTCCCGACTCACCAAAAAAAAAATGCTGCTAAAACATTTAGTCAATAAGACAGCACAAGTTGCTTTATTTAAACAGCTGATGTAGATAATCTGATAGGTAGTAGATAATATCTAGAACAATAACAACATTTCGCACCAGTAAATATTGATCTGTGGATTGAAGTAATATCAAGTGCACATAATTTGTTTAATGAATAATTATGAATGTAATATATGGTAATAATAATATCTGCGGACTTATCTCACTACGCTAGTCTAAGGCACTATTGCTTTTCTTAGGAGTGATATGCGAGCTGCAATACAACCAAATAGGGCCTGTACGACCTCCGGCTCACTAGAAACCAGTAAAGTCACATGTGGCGGGGCAAATACGACACCACGCATATTATCTAAGTTGCGTCATGTATTTGCTTTCTATTTATAACACTTAGTAACACACATGCTGATGTTGTGCTTCTTAAATAATATAAATATGTGCAGCTACATAATATTATATTGTGTATGTTATTTAAGAAGTAGGTATTACAATAAAACTATTTTTACGGATTCTGTCGCGGTTACCTTAATTATTTAACTAGCCCGACGTTGCAGCAGAATAGCAACCGCGATCATAGGTGGATGACACAGCTACCGCTAAACGCCGCAAGACTTTTTAAAACTAAAATAACGGAACTTATGAATTCATAGGACTAATAGAAATGATACTATTAGTCTGTCTGTGCGATATTAAAACCATCGCAAATTTTGTTTACAATACCATCACATATAGCGTTTAAGTTGAAGGCTTAGTAAGGAAGTTGACTTAATAAAAACATTGTGAATAACCCATAATATAATCCCAAATTTTTTATAGTTCTAATCAGTAAGAGAAAGAATTCTAAGAAGTCATGTCCTGGAGTCATGATTCTAAGGCCCAATAACGACTATAGACCCACTATTGCAGTGGGCCTTATAGTCGTTATGGGGAAATTTTATGGCAAGGTGAGAGTACAAAAAGGTGTCATATAGAGACTGGGACCACATGGAGTTGGAAGCCGAAATCGCAGGGGGCAAATGCTGATAAATTTCTTTGAGAAGGAGGGCCTCTTCTTAATGTACTCCTATTTTAGGAAGGAGCCCCATAGGAAGTGGACATGGCAGAACCCCGATGCTGTGACAAGGAATGAGGTTGACTGTAATATAACGGACCGATAGCATATATTTAGGGATGTCTCCGAAATGGTCGAAAGTGTTCGTGGACAAGCTGGGAAGAAATCATCTGAAAAAGGTTAGTACTGATTCTGGGGTTACCGTTTCTTCTAACTCTGGGATTCTGTCTGAGATCGAAGCTTTCTATATCAAGTTATATAACGTCGCACGCTCCTCATCCCGATATCCTAAACAACGATCCGTGTGCAAGTCTAACACGACATTTTTCTAGCAATCTGCCGAACGTCAGTTTAAGTGAGATTATATATATATATTAAAGAGGAAAAGGCTTCGGGGAACGACGGAATTACAGTCGAGCAGGAGGTGAACCTGTATTAAGAGAGCTAAAAAGATTTTTAATTTTGTCCTTCGGCGGGGCGTACCTTCCAAAGTATGTCTTGGAAGTGACGTTGTTGTTTCGGATGGTTACGTCTATGCGCTTCGTCCGAAGCTCTTCACTATACGCTTCTACAGGCCGGCAAGCGCCGGACAGGCGCAACTGCCTCGCGCACTACGCTTGGTTAACGATCTTATACAAAGTAATAACGATCTGGACATATTTCACAACTCGCCGCTCCAGATTGTAAAAAGTATTAAGCCAAGTTAGAAAATAAGTATCATATAAGTGGTAAAAAGTGTATAATAAATGTATAGCTTTTTTTTAAATTTATTGTAATTGTCAATTAGTGTGTGTTAAATTATGTGCATAGTATATGTTATGTCGCCTGTTGAGATGGATTAGGCAACTGTAATGTCCCTTCGGTTATGTTCTTATACTACTAAATAAATAAATAAATAAAGTATCCGATATCACGCGACGTGTGAGCTCGTTGAAGTGGCAATAGGCTGGTCGCACACTCAGAGGAACGGATGGCAGATAGGCCAGTAAGTTTCTGTAGTGGAGGCCGCGTTTAGGAAAACGAAGTGTTGGTCGACCGTCCGCCACGTGGGAAGACGATCTCCGTGCAGTAGCCGGTCCGGGATGGATGTGACCAGCAGGGGATCGGTCGTCTTGGCATTCATTGAGAGAGACCAATGTCCAGCAGTGGACCGATAAGGGCTGAACCGATGATAATGATGAGTGCCTTATACGAAATTATAAAATAATTTACAATTTAACAGTAGGCGAGACCAGGTAGTTTTTAATAGATAAAGAATAGCATATACACAGTATCACTAAGGACCCTGAAAAAAATTCCCTTCGTGTAATTGTAATTTATCTGCTAAACATCTATTGGTTAAGTGTCCAATGTACAAAAGCGAAAGGTCAAAAGTAGATTTACCAGAGTGTTTCAAAGATTGCTTAAAGAACTGTAACATTCTTAAACCTAATTCATTTATATAATTTTATATAGAAATTGTATTAAGTGGTCGCTAATGACCTAGTAGGGAAGTTAAATAAATAAATTTAAAAAAAATATATGGTGAAATTGTTACAGAATACTGAAACACCTGTTGCAGAGAATGACTTGGCAATCGTAGGGCATCGCAATTTAGTATTTAGACGAGCATTATGGTTTTTTATTTCACTACATAAACATGAATCTTATTACTTTGAAGTTATACTTTCACTGCTGTTTAACTATCTGTAGATCTTATTTTTTTTTTATCTTTTAATTTATAGTAATGTAAAGAAAAATCTAAGAGTCATTTCTACGAGGTTCAATCTTATTCCATGGTTTTCACCTCGTAAATTATTTAAGGTTATCTATATAACATAGTTCATCGTATAAAAATAATATGAACAAAATATTTAAAAGAGTCTTTTATTTGTTTAAGGAAGAAAAAGTATCAAAGAATTAATATGTAACTAGGCATTCGATATATTTTTACAAGAATAAAGGTCTCACACAATATTTGGCCCGAATATGAAGCTAGACATAGGTCTAGCTTCATAATCGGGCACTAGACGTCAACTAGGCCTAAAACTCTCGTCAAGTCAAAAAAACGAGCGCATGCACAATTGGGTTCCAATATTTTATGACAGCTTCACTTCCAGCTTTTAACCTTATTTTACATTTACCCTTATTTTATTTCAGTTTCGCTAACATCAAGGTGGCCATAATCAGACCTTTGTGAAAACCAATCGACGCATTCGCATAGCAAATTCTTATCAAAATAACCAAAAACAAGATGTTATTTACATATGTAGTATTAGTTATTTGGGTTCCTTATTTCGTCTAGCCTTCCTTACGGCACATTATTGTTAAGACCAAAGAACAAGAGTCTTTGAATTATGCGCATTTAAAAGCCAATAAAGCATTCCATTTAATATTTAACTTTATTCCAGAGTAATCAGGGAAACAAACCCACTGGATTTCCTTTTCTTTAAATTTATTGCTATATAAAAGTTTACAGAGCAAATAATTATACAAAACATAAGCTCGCGCTATACTCTTCCCGCAGTATGGCCTCTTCCATACATTTTAATAATCACATATTTCTTGTAAAATCTTATCTTCTATCTATACATAATCCCGCCATAAATACCGTTACAATGGAAAATAAAAAAAACATTACATTTGAATTTTTAATCTGTAATTTGATAAAGAGAACAGAATCGCTGTTATTGAACTACACAAAATATGGAGCCAAATGCAATTTTTAAAGAATACTTGACATACTGTTTATATAATTTTAATAATCACACAGATATATTACGATTAAGGCAAATTTCCATTTCATGAAATCTAAAGTCAGAGTCATGTTTGGGCTTACTTGATATAAATATCTGCGGAGGATTAATAACAAAATCAGGAGCTAGGATATCTTATAATTCTTGTTTACTTTAGTCGTATGTAAATGATCGTAAAATGATCGAAGTCGTATCGCATAAATATTTAAGTAGTTCTGTGATGTCAGATTGTGCCTGCACTGTTTTAATGCGGGGCGCCGTTGAGCTACTATATGCATAAAAGTCTTAGGCACGAACTTTCGATATGGATCCGTACAGAGTTTAATAAAAGGAATATAATCCTAGACAATATCAAAATTTGTAACATCTTACAATTTATAACTTTGACTACCACGATTTCATTTCCACAATTATTAGTAGGTAAATGTAATCTTAAATTTCATACATATTTGGGGCAAATGATAATCACACCACCATAACTATCTTGTCTATCTTGTCGGTATGTAATATAATCCGAAATATTCAGAGCCGAACCTGGCTCTAGCCATGTATAGCCAACTAAAGCAATGTGGATTATTTCCCTATCAAACAAAGTTTTAAAACTATCTCATGGTTTCAAAATTTGTGCAGTCGACTGTGTTATATTTAAGTTGAAAATGAGATATCTATCCATTATTAATTAATTTAAATAATACATTTAACATTTTGCCATCCATTACAGCTCCACGTAATAACGCACTAAGTTATTTTACTGCATATTGCAAAGTAAACTCCCCACCAACGTTCAAGCCTAGTCGTGGCGGTGGGGTACAGTAGCCTGGGGTAAGCTCAGACAGACACCTTGGGCATAGGCAATTGAACCGAGGAGTTCTTTGCACCACCAAAAGGGGACTAAAGAGCTCGTTGTACCTCCCTTAGAAGAAGAGGGGACAAAAGATACAACGAGGCGGCGCTGTTGTCCCAAAGTGGGTGGGGTTGTCTTGTGGTGCGGGACAACGCCCTTTCTGTGGCGTCGGTCCCTTAGGTTCTTACTAGCCGTTGAGGTGCCCTGATGATTTGTTGTTCCGGGGCACTTCATCAAAAGCGGCACAGATGGAACTTGCGGTAGCTTATGTGGGTATTCGGCACTATAACATGCTCCGAGCCCCACACCCCAATGGGCCCCACCTAGGGCCTGTGAAGGCGTGTAAATGCTTTACCCCGCGTCAAAAAAAGAATACATGGGAAGACAAATCTTCTCCTCCTTGAAATATTGGCTCTCCGTTCTTTTTATTTAAACTTTCCTCCGGTGTAGATGTTGCTGCCGCGTCCCTGATTTATTCACAAATTGTATCTTCATTTACAATACTCTGCTTCTCATAAGTCTCGTTTTTTTTTCTTTCGACATATTGTCACGATCTCATATGACCTTCTTGTCCTTAATTAAGACATCTCTATATGAAAACATGGACGAAAAAGGGACATTATTTGTATTAGCCTTAATTAATTGTTCATTGTGAATCCGCTTCTGAACATTATGCTGTTGGTAAATGCTCAGGGTTTTCTTGTATTTACAATTATTTCAGCTCATGATTCTCTTAACATTCTTCCCTTACAAAAAAAAAAATCCAATTTATCTAGCGCGATACGAGAGCCTTTACAATTTAGGCTTTTGAAAATTTACAATTATCGTGACCCAGTCCACGTTTCGAAAATTTGATATTTCCTGTAGGACAAAGCAGTCTCGTATACCCAAAAATTCCTACATTTAGAACTTCGGATTACGGTAAATGTATACGGTTCTACCTTAAATCTGCACCCATACCCAACTATATACTGTCGTAACGTGATATTTAAAATAATCCTATCTTAGAATCAAATCACTTGTGAAATTGTAACGCAAGTACTTCAATATCCAAGTCTACGCCCCTGATATCATCATAGGAAGTACACTTCATCCACTCTTTAACACATAAAATGTACTTCATTAAATTTCTGACAACTCGGTAATCTACTTGCGGCACACCTGTTCATAAATGTCATAATAATCTCATATGGACCATCTATCTACTTAGACAATGTGTAGTCAATATTTTGTCTCTTTTCTTTTCCGCTATTTTCTCGCTAGACTAACCTGTTTTGTTGTTTATTGAAATTTCCTTAGACAATAATCGAACTTGCCAGAAAGACTTGTTCTCAATTAAGTCAGTCTCAGTAATTTCAACTACGCCGTTACTATTTGAATTGGTGCGTAGTAACCGCTTTGGTCTTCTATCGACGGTTACAAATCCCTCATCATCATCTTCACCTTCTAGTACCAGTATCTTCTCTTCTTACAGTGACGTCCGTGTTCGTTTCTTTATCTTGCCTATAATTCTTATCGCTGTCGATCTTTTTCCGTTACATGAAGATGTAGTGCCATGCTGCATAGGAGGAGGTAGTGCGATGCATGCAAGTGCGACACTACATCCTGCTATGCAGCGGGATTGGGCCGGCGCGACCGGGGAAGTACCTCTCGCTCACTTGATACTGGCGTAATGTGACAGCGTCGCTGTCGCATTCCATGCGTTTTGTGAGGAGCCGGTGGCCCATTGGGGGGGGGGGGATGATAGGAGAGCAGTGCATCTCTGTAACAAACATGCGAATGTCTGTGAGCGTTGGTAATCATCAAACGGCTCCAAATGCTTCTTTGCCCTCTTATATTATAAAAAAAATGTATCTCATTTAATTCAACACTTATAGAACGTTCGACACAAGCCCATTTCAAAAAATATATATGGCATGGGGGTTAGTTGTAAAAATTTAACCGGCTACATACTATAGCTTCGTACGAATGTTCGCACGCAACTGGCGGTCATTTCTTAACTGATGAATCAAAGATTTTTAAAATCGAAACAACTACTGAATCAGTACGCAAAGGGAGGTCACAGAAAAAATTTGTTTACGGATGATTGTTTTTTACAATTGAGTAACATTTCACAAACAAAATGACCGCATTTATGCTCAAAATTGGAAGAAAGCTTCTCAATTAGTCGACAGTCTGTCGACTCAGTGAGAAGCTGAGAAGCAACACAGAAATTGTACGCGTGCAGTGATGGTCTGGTGGGGTGTTAGCTATGAAGGAGTGACTGAGCCATATTTTTGCGAAAAAGGTATCAAAACATCGGTACGACTGTGACAGGATAACATTATTGAGAAGGTAGTTAGGGTATGACACCATGTTTAATAACCAAGTATGGTCCTTCCAGCAAGCTCGGTACGACTGTAACAGGATGACATTATTGAGAAGGCAGTTAGGGTATGACACCATGTTTAATAACCAAGTATGGTCCTTCCAGCAAGCTCGGTCTACGCAGCCCTGGTTGGAAGCGAGCGTCTCGGATTTCATTAGAGCTGAAGACTGGACGCCGTATCTTAATCACCAGGATTTTGCCTAGTCATAGAGATAACAGCTTGCTCTAAACGCCATGATAATTTTGAGTCCTTAAAAGTATCCATACGATAGACAGTGACGAATTTCCCCATGGAAAGAGTGCGTGGTCATATGGATAACTGGCCTGAACGTTTTAAGGACTGTGCTGCAGCCAATGGAGACTACTTCGAATAAGCTTTTTGTGTTTTTTAATTTTTTTTTTAAATTTGCGTATTAAACTAACACAATGTAAAAGTAATAAATGTTATTTGCTATTAAAATATTTTCTTCCTTTATAATTTCTTTCTTACAATATTTATGACAAGACTATGTACATATCATATATCTATATCTATCTAAAGCATAATAAAATTGTTTCTGCAGATTAAATATTTTTTCCATAGGTAATAATAACACTAATTGGGTGATATTGTAACAGTACTAAGGAAAAAAATTGAGCACAAAAAGATAGGTATGTTTGCATGTGGTTCCACATCCGATTTTACAGTTTTCAAAACAACTGACAACCATGTTGCCTAGGCTTAGTAGCTATACAATAAAAAAGCTCCATTTAAATCCGTCAATCTTTTCCTGAGATTAGCTTACAAACTGACATATATTAAAAGTGACACTTTTTCTCTTTAGCAGTAGTTCTTACTAAGGTCTACTATTTATCGCCGTCTTATTATGACTTTTTAAGTACATTTACTGTATAAACACACTTTTCTTACAAATATTACAAAGTAACACTACAAAAAACAAATTAATTGCATTATATCAATTTGCGAAACTCTTCTTTTAGTTTTAGCCTGCATCCCCAAGTGATCGCATCCCTAATTCCCCACCAACACTCTGCTAGTGTTGGGATATCACAAATGCAACAATTATTAGGCCCAGTTCGTAAGATAACTTTTTTTAACGCGTGTTTAAAAAGTCATATTTCATGGGCCATTCATTTGTTCACATACCGGCACTTTTTACGCCATCGTATACATATGTATGTGAACCCATATATTTCAATTCAACACATTAGTATCGCACGTAAGCTCACGTGCAAACGGGGCCTTACTGTTTAGGTACTTAACGACAAACAAATAATATCGACAGCGTTTATTTTTACATTAATTACCAGAGAATAGTTTTTATTTTATACTTATTCCAATATGTTAGTATTAAGTATAATTAGAAGATTAATGTGTAATGAATAGTTAACATTAAACCCATTTTGTGCTAGTCATTCATGTTTGTAGACACACATTGCGACGATACAGCATGTTGTGCAATATAGCACGATTTTTATTGATGTAATTTTTAGAATCTATTTTTGTTTCACGGAGAGTATACAAGTACACCTATAAATCAAGTCTTTTATTGCACTTATTTTTATTTATATCGAAAGCGTCGAAGTTCTTCTTGAATTTGTTCATTTGATAGCCCTTTTGTTTCTGGTACCCAAAAATATGCGACGACTGCGTCCAAGACAGCAAATACAGCAAATATGTATATAGAACCATAGATTTCCAAGTTCTCAATCATGAAAGGAAACACGTATAATAACGTAAAAGTATATAGCCACATTCCTAATATTTGGATCATTGATGCCAAGCTCTGCACCTAAAAAACAACATATAAATTTTATTAGGATACTAGTAAAGTACCTTAGATACTTAAAGTTAAGGACATATAGCGGTCTAGTTTTATGAGCATTGAAGAAGCTGTAATGTTAGCTGATCGATTGATTGTTGACATTCTTACGAGTACTAAAGGTGTGTTAAGTCGATGGAGTCAACATTTTGAAGATATGTATGAGTCTGCCCGGGGCGTTGCGTCGGCATCTGCTTCAGTAAGTTATGCAGCGGCCGGGCAGCGTCACAAGGCATGGGCGTTAAAAAGTATTACATATTTGCTATACTTTAGATGATAATTCCTCTGAACATTGCGTTTCTCGACGAATTGCGTAACTTCATATTAACCTGAGCACTGACCCGATTCGTTTAGTGTTTAGGGATTGGGATGGGGAAGTAGTGTGCAATAAAATAACACGAGTCACAGTAAATTAAATAGAAAAAGTGGAACTTTGTGGAGTTACGCACTTTGTCAAGAAACTTTAAATATTTTGGGTTACAATTTACTTGCAATACTGCGATAGCTAGTTTTACTACATACACTACAAATGAATTAAACTAAAATTATCTTACCACCCGTTATTTTCGGCCCCGGTGCAATTTGTCAATTTTAACAATTCACATATCGCAGGTTCAATTCTTTTTTATAGTAAAGAGTGACAAAAGAGCAAACGGAGCCTTTCTACGACTACCGACGTCTATGAACATCAGCATTATTACTATGCCGATGTGATGCCCTACTTTTCACGTCGTCGTCCCCAAAATGGCCTAATTTAATATAATAAAGTCTCGTATGACTTACAATACAGTAATGAAAAACTGTTTTGTTATGTAGTCTGTTATAAAGAAGAGAAATTAACTTTGCACTAACTTCCGGTATATAAACTTCTGCCATTAAAACAAATGGCATGGACCCAGCTCCAGCAATAAAAATAAAATTATATACAATAATCATAACGGCTGTAGTCCAAGATGGAGCTATAGATGTCTGCATTTGTACTCCCATAACAATGAGACACACCGCTGTTCCTATCGATGACGACATGAGCAACATCTAAAAATATAAAAACTATGATGAAACTTAAACGCTTTTAAACTATAGAAAGGTCACTTCGTAGATAACTACCCGAAACGACTTATTTAGGCGGAATGGAGTAAAAAACGTTGATTCAACAAAAGAATGTTAAGGAGCAGTCTCGCGTTTTAGGAGCATTAAGAAATATATTGGTCATTGCATATGATTATCATCCAAATATAAGAAATTTTTTCACACACTAGGGTGTGACAAACTGTCGGCATAATTAGCAACATGAATTGAGGAGATATTGCTATTGTATTATTTTAAAGTATGAATGTCTGACCAACACTTCGTTTTCATTACTTAACCTTATTGGCCCATCTACCATATGTTCTTCTTTCTTCTTCTAAACGAAGTGTTGGTCGACCGCTCACCAGATGGGAAGACGATCTCCGTGCAGTAGCCGGTCCGGGGTGGATGCAAGTAGCAGATCGGTCGTCTTGGCATTAATTGAGGGAGACCTTTGTCCAGCAGTGGGCCGATAAGGGCTGATAGTGATGATGATGATGATAAATGTCTGTGATCGACTGTGCGGCTGCTGTACTTCTACTCAGTGTATTGTACTCAATAACATACTTATATAATAATAAAATAACGTACTTGTTACAGCTTTGAGAAGACTAACAGTGATTATGTACTTTTTGTAAGGTAAATATATTAATGGTGTTTTAAAGGTTGAAACATGTTGTATATTTTCCGTTACGTGATAAAGGCACCGTAAGGCACCGTCTTCATTTCAAGAAAATAAATATCTATCTCCTCTGGAATAAAAATATTCCTCGTCTCTATAGATATATACAAAATTTTGTATAAGCATAACATTATAAATATACTTACTCTTCTCCCAAATTTGTCAGTTAGTGATACGCTAAAAGTGTTACCCATGAGAAGAACCGTCGCCAATATCACAGAACAGAAATTCGACGAGAGATTTGGAGCAGACTGACGGAATATTTCTTTAGCGTATACCTGTACTGCAGTTGCTCCCATGAAAGTCTGAAATTGATTAATGCAAATTATATCCACGTCATGACCGTATCGAGCTTACAATTGTAATCCAAACAAACTTATCATTAAACACACCAGTTTTCTTCGGGAGGTAAAAAAGAAATGTTGTTACTTTAATGTTATTGTTATTTGTGATTGTTGCTGATAGAATTTCATATACATTCATTCATTCAGGGTTTATTGAAAACCACCAGACTTTGAAACTATGCAAAAAAACAAAACTTTTAAGATATATTATATGTGAAAAAATACTAGCAGAGCGTGGTTTCGATCCACGGACCTCTGGGTTATGGGCCCAGCACGCTTCCACTGCGCCACTCTGCTCATGACGCGTAGACTGATAACAAAGTATTGGCTCTAGACGTCTATACTACACGCATACTTTTAGCGCGGTAGTTGTTTATTTTATTCGATCAATGTTTCACACTACCGTACAAAGGCGGACTATTTTTTAGTACGTATCGTTTTTGCATAATTCAATATATCCTAATAGAAATAGAGATATCACACCACTTGCACGAGTCAGGTGGTCCCTGCAAGCGTTCCTACGCTTTTTTAATAAACACTTCATTATGTGCGACATACATTTTTTTGAGATAAGAATAACCCATTGGACGGTGTCATAAAGCTGACTGATACCTATTTATGCAAGTTTTTATTGAATAGCGCCATCTACTGTAATTTGTGAGTACTTATTCTATAACATCGTTTACACTTAGGTGTTGTATGTAATTACAGATGACACTGATCAGTCAAGTTCCTCTTTGTATCGTGTTATGTGTTTAAAGTGAAAGCTTCTTTAGGTGCGTTGGGTATTTTTTAGTATTAGGGGGTGCAAACGATAAATAGGTGCGTGAAGATTACCGGCGCCCATGGACAACCGCATTATTGTTGTCACGCAGATGCACTGCCATCCTTTCCTCCTCCCCTCCAAAGGGCCATCGCACGAAATGGGACATAGCTATCACTTAACGAAGGTGTTATATGAACGTGCAGTAACTGTCTGGTCGTGCCGGCCCAAAACTGCGGAACTAATTCTTTTTTTTTAAAGTTCACTTCTGTCGGCACAGTTGAAGTATGTACCGCTACCTTTTTGTTTGAAAACCTAGAAATCTAGAAAACCGTATCACATAAGATACGGGGATAGATCTATTTACATATAATTACATATTCATTATGGTATGTATAGTCGAGTTTTCGACCGGGTCATAGCACGGCCACTGCACTTATTAAAATCACGGATGACATTCGCGTGGGAATGGACTCTAGAAATATAACAATCCTGACACTGCTCGACTTTAGCAACGCCTTTAACGCCGTAGATCATAAGGTTTTACTTAAGCCTTTTACTTAAGAGGCAGTTGGTTGCTTTCAGAGTCTTCTTCAGGGCCGTCGGTGGCGTGAAAAATTAGATAGCGTTCTCTCCTCTTGGAACGATACTTAGGCCGGTGTTCCTCAGGGTAGCGTTCTGTCATCGCTTCCCTTCTCTATTTTTGTAAATTCTATTCGCCAAATATATCTTCACCCTTTCATATGTATGCAGACGACTTACAGATTTACAGACTCTGCAATATCTCTCAAATGCTATTAAACAAACTAAGAACGACCTTGACGGCATACTGCAGTGGAGTAAAAGCCATGGTCTGCACCTGAATCCTGATAAGACTCGAGGCATAATAATAGGCAGCCGAGAATTGATTGGAAAAATCGACTGAGAGAAGCTTCCGAACATTTGTGTAGGTGGGTCTGTAGTACCTTTAAGTAAGACGGTTAAGCTTAAGCACACACCTAGACCCAACTTTTTCTTGGCATGTACAACTACAAGAGCTGCGAAAGATAATGATAGGTGCTGTAGTTTCTCTAAGACGACTACTTTACGACGAGTACTTTTCTTCCGATTCCTACAAAAATTTCTCTCGCGCAACTAATTCTACTGCCAGAATTAGACTACGCAGTCGCGTGTTACTCGAACGCTTATAAAATATTTGTATTCGGATTCGTAAATTCGATTCGGAATATCGCCAAAAACTCAAATGGCTTCCCATCTGATTGCGTCGCAATACCCACATTCTACACTTTCTGTTTAATGTGCTCTTCAATCCTTCTACACCTTCACACTTAAAAGAAAACTGGTCCTACCTCGGCGACAACACCTCGATTCTTCATTCTTCAAAGAAATTAACTCTATCCTCTCCTGTACACAGAACGACATCCTTGAGTACTATACGGCGTCAGCCATCCGATTATGGAGCGCTTCGCCTGTAGTAGTACAGAACTCGCAGTCGATCAGTCTTAATCGCCTCAAGGAACATTACATCTCCTTAGCTGGCTCATAATTCGCCATTGCTCACGTTGCTGGTTTTATAATATTCTTTCTTAATGTGATTTATATATTATAAATGTATGTATGTATTTACGTATGGATCATATATATATATTTATATATATATAGTTAAATATTTTATTATTGTTTAAATATTATAGTTTAATGATTATAGCATATTTAAATTTATAGGTAACTGTTCTAGTTTCCTCTATATTATCAGTTGTGCCAAATGTTACCTCCTTTATGTACACTGTCTCTCTGTCTCATTCTGGTTGTCTGGAAGAGACTGCTTGTAGCGGTAAGAATTTTTGTGCCTGCTTCTCTAGATCTTAAGTTAAATTTTTGTAATTGTTATTTGGTACAAAATAAAGGGGTTTTTATTATTTTATTAATTATATAGCCTATGTATACCTAGTACCTATAGATAGGTGTAAGGTTGGCACAATATCGTTGTAATTATACTTTAAAATTTTATTAACGTGATATAAGTAGTAGTTTGTAAATTGCTCTCACCTGAAGAGCTAACAGCGCAGCAATAAGGATCAACGCCCTTTGCGACGTAGGAGAAAAAACTGTAAAATGAATGAATACAACATTAATAATAATGTCTCTGACAATTTCTACCTTTTCGGTCAAAGTCAGAGACTCGCAAATTTCGCAGATACAGATCACACCACGTAACTGTAACGCTAAGAGTTAAATCGCGGAGCTAGACGCCCTTGTGTGCAACTGGAGAGCCAGCCACATTTCCCGCCCCATCCCGCGTCCCACCCTCGCCTCTGCGATACTATTTATCGTGCGTCAGCGCTATAATTTCGCGTCCGGACCATACTGAACCAGAGCTACGAGGATTCCCATTTACAAAAAAGAGCAAATTATGTTTCTATGTATAAAATATTCTTCGCATTCTTCCTCGAATAACATTTTAATACTGACAAATAATAAATGTTTAAAATTATTGTAAGAGTACTGACATATGCTCTACAAGTAAGACAAGATCGTGGCAGCTACATCTTACCATGACAAATGTCTACCTTATTCGTAATGTTTACTTTTGTCTAAAATGTTTTTTTAAAGTTAGCTTACTTACAACTTTTCCCGGAATCAAAACTTTCTCAAAAAAACGTCACTTCATAGCAATTGAGTACTATTTTATTTGACATCAGTCAGGCTTTTCTAACTGCAGACCACTTTTTAATCGTATATTATCTATGGAATGATGTGAATATTGGATTTATATAACTTTGTTCGTGTACTTGTCTACGTTCTGTGTCATATGTAAGTCTTGCAGTTTTTTATATTTAAATACATAATATATCAAGATCCATGATCTGGGCGGAACCCGAACCCCTCGACCGCTGACTAACACGTGACGAATCCGCTGTGTGCTGATTACATGAAATGTGTGTTTAAAAATTACCCCTCTCACTTACACAATATTTTATAAGGTGGAACCTTCTGTTCTTGCATTTCTATTTCCTCTGTGATTGGTTCATCTGAAAATTTAAAATAATCATTTTTGAAAGCTTAGCCATATGAAATTAAATTAAATAGACATGTTTAATTATAAGTTTTCTACCTATAGGAGAAGAGATGCATTTGTTGTGGATAGACACCTGGAACTGCTGGAAAAGTTATACGTTTTTTTGAAGGGTCCGACGTTGTATCGGGTTGGAAATACCGATCATCATTATCGTTACCCTATCCAGAATTTATTGATATATTCGAGAACCGGTTGGGTTCCATGGAGTGGAGGCGCGTCGGCTGCGGTGTCCGCAGGGAGCGGTACTTGGTCCAATCATGTGTGACGTCGGCCACAACTGGGTCCTGCGAGGCCGTCTCCGCCCCGGGATGGGTGTCATTTGCTATGCGGCTGACACCCTCGTGTCTACCCGGGGGAAGGGATATAAGGAGATGGTGCTGCTGGCCGTGGTCGGTGTAGACCTCGTAGTCAGCCGCATACAGCGTCTGGAGCTTGACAAGACCGAGGCCATCCCCTTTCGCGGGACCAGCCGCAGATGCCCCCACTGGTGGCTGCTTTGTAGATCGGAGAGGAGGACTCCTGCCAAACCTCGGAGGACCCGGCGTCGCCTGCAGGCTGCTGTCTGTCGGAGTTTGGCGACGTACGACGTCCCAGTTTGGGCGGATCGTCCCTCTGCGGGAAAGGAGGCCCATCTGTACTCAGCGCAGAGGGTCCCCACAGTGAGATAGATACTCGGGAACTATACGATTTCGTAGGCTGCCGCCACTGATCTGGCCGGTGGTCCCCCGTTAGAGCTCGTGGGAGTCGATTTTTTTTATTGATAATTTTTATTTCATTAAGTTATTAATGTATAGCAATAAGACATTTAAACAAGACTATTAACAAGAAATACACATACAAGAAGACATTTTGGATAGAGCCTCGATTGTCTGGTGGTTTACGTCTCTCGCTTCCCTTACATACATACCGGAGTGCCGGTAGTTCAGGATTAATTCCCAACATCTACTAATGAGCTTTTCTTAAATAAACACAATTTCTGAGAGCTCTTACGGTAAAGAAGAACATCACGAGGAAACCTGGTTTCATGTATTCATGTTCGACCTAAGCTAAGTTTTGGTCCTGTTTCTCTTCTGGGTTGCAGTGGTCAGATATCATTCGCTCTGTGTAAACGCTGCTACACTAGGCACACCGACATCATCTGATGCTCATGTGAAGAAGACTAGATATTATAGACACGTATACTAAAGCATGATTGTACTAGCAAAAAAGTAACAAATCTATTATATTAACAAGAGGTATTAAATAGAACCAAACCAACGACATTATTAACTTAATATAGAATATTTTAATGCAAATATATACTATGAGGACTGACTGGAGAGTCAGTTTCATGACACCAGTAAAGTCATTAATAACTTATTAATCATTACTCGATTGTCATCCAAATTATATAATGAAATAATCATTTTTTACCAAAATATTATAAAAATAATGGACTGTGTTCATATTTTTTTTTTTCGGAAGTACCCCATTACTGTTAGCGACGCTAATTCCCTCGCCCCTACAGATCGTAGGATTTATCGAAGACGTTTTTGTCTTCTGGTTTTAGATAGACGAAAGGTTAATATTGTAAGCACCGATGTTAAGGTCATTGACAAGAGGGCAGAAGCGTCATCTACTGTGGCGCCAAAACACACAACACAACACATGTGTAATGTAATAATATTCATATCGCAATATTAATTAATAACTTGAATTAAGTTATATATACTTTAAACTAGCAATTTGTATCGTGCAAAAAACAGTAAACGCACAATACCTGTTGGTAGAAGTTTCATGGACGGTTGGACTTGTTGCTTAAGTCTTGATAACTCTTCTGCAACCAGTTTAGATGAGACCGACACACCACGATAATATGCTATCGATTTGCTGGCATCCTGTGCAGACCAAAATCGTTTCCTTTTTCTTTACATTAAGTACGTAAAATACATAAGGAACAACATCCAAATTTAACTTTCTAAATTTATTGACCAGCTCACATAAAAATAAATTACCACCTTTTAATTTTTTTTTTAATTTCGCGGTAAGCTAATCTTATTCAAATAATCTTGAGTACTAAGCATTCTAAAATTTCACTTCTGAAGTTGAAATTGGTGTTGCTATTTGAATAGGGTAGATTTGAAAAGGGTGCTTTTGAAAGTATAACATATTGTACAATAATTTTTACTTTAATGTTAACAGTTATAGGAAGTGTTTTTAAAACTTACCTCTTGTCGGTTTTTCCGTAGCAAATGTATAGGTGATTCTCTTATCGTCATCATGAGTATAATGTACGTAAAGCACATAGTAATGTTGATCCATATTATGTACTTGTAAGACAGGAGCCAACCAAGCAAGTAAGACAATATTAACCCAAAGGAGTATCCCGCCAAAGGTACTGGAAATAATTGTTAAAATTCCTAATTATATTGATGCTGATTGAGTTGTTTTAGGCCAGCAAGACCTAGGATAATTACCCAGTTCCAGTCGAATTGGAAAATTATTGGCTATTTCGAGATTTTGATTGAGAGATTCGTATTTTTAGTTAGAGCAGTGCACCATGACAAGATAACGATAATCAAGAATGTCCTATTTGCTGTACATACATCTTGTGCTTGCAGGCATAGCATGCTTTTATGAAGAAGTGTTGCTACCACAAACACTCTACTTCATGCTTGAGAAGCTGATCTGAGTGCTAGCCTCTAATACATCGCGTTGAAATAAATTTTAGGATATGCTGACGTTTTAATCAAATATAATTAATATCCTGTATATGTGTAAGGATATTAGTAAATACTGTATGAAGAGAAAATTGCTAAAAACAGGTCAGATTATACACACTGGGCACAATATGCTCGTCCCAGGCTATATTTGTGTAATTTTATTGGAAGTATCAAATTATATATTGTCTAAAGAAAGTATTTTTTATAATATAGGGGGACAATCAATCAATAAGAGCCTTTTAAATTTAATGACTACAGCCCACCGGCTACTCATAAGCCTCACTCACCAAACTATTTCATATTTGTTTGTAAAAGATATTTAATTACTTGATAATTGATTACAGACTTTGTTTCATGGAATGCTCTCAGGGTTGAACCGCTGTTAATTTTTTTTGCCGCCGTTCAGATAATGGATATGTAAGTACGTAGCTCAATGTATTTAACAATATACAACGAAATGCGACTGGCACTATATAGCGCAAAAATAAATTTTGTATGCGTGCGTATGTTATCCATGAAAGGTTGATTCTCGTAATTGCCGTAAATGCTGGATGCGAGTAGCAGAATATCGGCCGCTTTGGCGTTCATTGAAAGAGGCCTATGTCCAGCAGTGGACCGATAAGGACTGATAATTAAGATGATGACGTGTATGCTATGTTACTAGCTGACCCAGCTACGCCTCGTTGTGGCTGTTTTAATCGATAGAATAGCCTATATTCTTGGTTTGACAAATTATATAAGTATGCCAAATTTCTTTGCGACATGGGATTTATATATAGAAAAATGTAACAGCATTTTATATCTCCCTCTTTTGAAAGGAAGATAAAGTGCTATGACTATCTAAAAGTGAAGGTTACTTATAATATTTAGAAAAGTTATAAAACAATATTATATTTTTTTATCGAAATTGTTCAATGATCAGTCGCCTTGATTAGTTATTCTAATATTGATAACATAAGCAATCAATTAATTTACGATAAATATTTTTCTTTGTTTTTTTCCTGAAACTTAATGGAATTTTCGTAAAAATATATTTTTAATTGTTTATGACTCTCATTCTAAATTAGATTACTATTCATTAAATTTACTTTTCCGTCCTAATGTATAACTTGTTGATGGAATATGTCCATGAATTGGTTTCAAAATGTTTTTTTAATAATATGTGGACTATCACACCACACTAGCATAGTCCTATGTTAAGTACGCAAGTACTTGTGTTACAAGTACTAGACGACGGAAATATATTTAACTAGCGATCCGCCCCGACTTCGCTCGTAAAGGGAGGACAGGTGTCATACTCAAACCTTTATCAGGCATCGCATTCGCCATGGGTGAACCCAATACGAAAATCCATTTAGTAAATATTGAGAAAATCTATCATATACAGACAGACAGCTTTTGGGGACTTTGTTTTAAAATATGTATAGGTTTTTAAAGGCTTAACATACCAGAAGTAAGCGCCCCTCTTATAGAGTCCTCAGCAACTTCTGATATCAAGATGGGCACTTGCACTAGAAAAAATCCACACGAAACACCAGCCAAGAGCCTTGCAGCTACTATTACTGTTGGTGATTTTGTAAAGTTTATCATTATCCACGAGAACTGAAAACATGTGTTATTCATTTTCTTTTCTGTGTTATTCATTTTCTTTTCTGTGTTAATGTAGGTACAATTCGTTTAAAATAAATGTTTTATTAATTATTATTAATTGATATATTACGGCCCTCACATATGAAATTGGCGTTATGTATGGGAAGAACAAAAATTCGAATATTTTCTTAATATAACATACTTAATTAATCAAAGCGTGAATCATTGTTTCCTAAGCACTTTTGTCATCTCATAGGTAGTTCGTTGATCCCTTTACTAAGAAAACCATTCGGACGGGTTTCAATGAAGTCGTTGAAGGCGATTTGGACTGCCTCGTCGGAGTTGAATTTTTCCTCTTTCTACAATCTATCCAAGTTTCGAAAAAAATGGTAATCTCTTTGAGCAAGGTCCGGGGTGTGCGGATGATGTCTGTGTGCGGTGTGTAGTCTAGCGTTGTCGTGAACCAGCAGTGGCGTGGAGCGATTTACCACCCTAGGTTGTTCAGCCGCTAGGTTTGCAATTGTCGACTAAAGATGTGCGCCTTAATAGTTTGACCAGATTTTGGACAAATGTGATGAAAAATATCGGCATCAGTCATCCAAACCCTTACAAGTAACTTTTTTGTTGTTAATTTTCGCTTGGCCAGGATCCAAACATTATGCTGAACGCTTCCAATTATCTTGAAGAATACATTTTTCATCACAGGTAATGATTCGGTTTAAAATACCTTCATTATTGTGCCGGTTTAGTAATGTAACGCGGCAGTCAACGCGCGTTTGCCGGTTTGCTTCAGTCAGTTCGTGAGGTGCTCAATTTTCAAGCTTTTTAATCTTTCAAATTTGCTGCAAGTGAATTAAAACAGGTTTATCACTAACATCGCAGCCTGCCGCTAACTCGGACATGGTTGGCGATGGATCCGCTCCCACAAAAGCCTTCAGTTCTTCAGTATCAACTTGGGCTTGTCCTGGAGGCCGAAATTTCCATAACGAAAACGTCGAAACCAAAAAAGAACTGCATATTCTTTTGTAACACGACGCCATATACATCATTCACCCTTCGACTCGTTTCCGCAGCACTAGCAACACGACGGAACTTTTGTAAAATGAGTGACGCAAACAGAAAAAACAGAAGTTAAAAAAACTAGTGAATTATGATCATCGAAGCATAAATACATGAGTAAGTAGTTGTCCAATTTAGATTTTTAAATTCCTTACCAAAGAGGAGAAATTTGTGATTAAATTGGCCAGTAAGAAAAACGCCAATTTCATGTGTAAGGATCTAACATAAGATCAGACAGTAGTCAGTTTTTTTATACTATGGGAGGGCAAACGAAAAGACTGAAGCCTTTAGCGACTTGACTGACCATAGACATCTGCACTAATATCAGGCAGATGCGTTGCCATCCTTTCCTTCTCCTCTCCATTGGGCCACGGGCTCCTCGCAAATTTCACGAAACGCGTCTGCACCGGTGTCACTTTATGGCAGTTTTATGTGAGCGAGGTGTACCTCCCCAATCGTGACGGCAGGAAGCAATGCAGCATAACACTACATCTCTAAAGATTATATAGACAGTTAATATACTTACAGTTAGCGGCATAACGGCGATAAGTCCCGACTTTTGGCATCCCACTCTCTTAAGAATTAAACCAACGCACAAACATCCAACCATACCACCTAAAGCGGGTGCACTACCCACTAGAGAGCTCTCTACTTCTGTCATGGGCCTATATAATATTGTTGTACTTTTTGTGTACAATTCTAATGTATATGACGGCCACACATATAATAAACCAACAAGAATACTAACTAGTGAGCCTGAAAGAGAAAACGATGGGATGTTATATATTTATAATTTAAATAAAAAATCTGATTACTTCGATGTAGTTACATTAGCAAACAAGCGGTGTCCGTTTTCTAACAACCATGGTGTCTATTTTCTTAAGACCTGGTCTCATGCTGTGGAAGCAAAGGGAAACCCAGTGCAATGCTGCATTGGATTGCTATGAGTGCTCGTTGAGCGATAGAACTAGGCTTAGGGTCGAATAAGGGTGTGACCTGGGGGTCTCATCTGGGGATGGGAGAGATAAATCCCGATATACATCAGAATGTTTATAATAGGTAATTTAAATATTACTATCATAGCTAGAAAGCCCGCGGGATCTCTCATCTACCGCATCCGACGTCGAGGGGCGCTAACGCACAGTAGCTAAAACGAATGAATGGCTTCTGCAAAATATCATGACTGGGGTCCAAGGAGTCTATAGAATATGTATAAAGGCGAATGCCTTCCTGTGCAAATGTGCAAATATTTATTGTTTTACAAAAATACAAATGTTATAAATTTGACGAAATTCAAATTTATTAACATGACGCATTACCACACTACGAATACTTTAATTTATGACAGAACAACGTCCGTCGTTAGACAGCTAGTTATCAATAATTTATGCAGCTGCAACATAAGGATTTACTTTTGATATTTTTTAACACTTTTACTTATATTATAGAAGTTTTCATAATGATCAAATTATTTCGTTTCACAAAATATTATATAACCTGTGTTCGTCAAGAATAATGTAGGATACTAACTGAGGATAGGATGTGATGATACAAATTTTTTTGAAATCGATCTAGCAGTTACGGAGCCTATTCACTGGCAAGAAATAAACAAGCAAACAAATAATGAAATATTTCATCCATTTAATATTAGTATAGAAACCCCACCATTGTATTTTCGACCTGTACACTTACGAGATTCTCAGAATAATAATTATTCCTACTTTTTGCAGTGATGTCAATAAATAAAACCATCGGATATCGTAAATATTACCGTATAATCTTAAAGTAGTGTTATTGTTTCCATAGATAACAATGAACATAAGCGATTAATATATGTATATTTTAGGAAGAGGTAGTGCCATGCTGTATAGGGGGAGGTAGTGCCATGCATAGTGCATGACACTACATCCTCGTATGCCACGGGTTTGGGCCGGCATGACCGGGGATGTAGCTCTCGCTAACCAAATAACGCCGTAAAGTGACATCTTCAGTGTCTGGGGGTGGGGGGAGGGTCAACGCATCGGCGTAGTAAATATGTGGATGTGCGTGGGCGTCGGTAGTCGTAAAATAGGCTCCGATTGATCGTTTGCCCGCCTACTCTATAAAAAAGTGTATTATGTATACATAACACCAAAGGAGCAATTACTTCTTAGATGTACATTACAAAAAATACTTACCAGTGACGGTAGTTCGAACCTGCTGGAACTTTCCCATTTTGTTTCATGAATTGTCAAGAACATTAAATGCTTCAGTTTATAGGTGCTACCTCACAATGAATTGCTAGGAGATTGTGTCGTTTATATGACGGAAGCGAATATTTTAATAACCATTATCATTATTTGCTTTGTATTATTTAATACTTTTATCGGTGGCGAATTGTTAAGTCTGTTCGTGATCAGACCGCATCAAACTAAAATAAAAAAGAAGATATGAAGTTTGCCATTTAGAAATTTACTTTATAATAACGAAAAGATATTTAATAAATTATTTAGTAAACTTCTATTATATTAAGAAATAACTACACATATATTACTTAATTTTGTAAAATAGTTAACTGATGCATCTTACTCGACATGTCTTCGCACTCTTCCCGTTGCCGGGTCGAGGGAGGTCCAGACCGGAGCTTAGCTCCCTACTGGAGATGTGTTGTTCGAGCCTGGTCAATACGAGGCTGTGGTTGATGCGAGGTCATGTTGACCTCTGAGTGCGTATGCACATATGTTTATGTGCCTGGGCTATTAGTATCTTTGTACGATCGGCGTCTATCCATTTGTCGGGGCACTCTCACAGGTCCCAGAGCGAACTGGGAAACCTGTATGGTTCCACTCCTGTGATGGCCCTATGGACAGGCACCGAATCGCACGCTGTGTTTACGATACTGTGTATTGGTGGAAAAGTAAAGGTCAAAGGTCAGACGCGACAAACAGAAGAAAAGAAAGAAAAAGAAAAAGAAAAAGATGGGTCCTGGCCGTGAAGTTGGTGTCACGGGAGAAGCGGCGGGCCGTATTCTTGCGGGAGCGTGGCAACGGGGTTAGTGATTTTTTTTCTAGCCTGTGTGGGAGGTATACGGAAACTGGTTATCCGTCCCCCCCCCCCTCGGCAGGCTATATTTGTCCGGGGGGCGGGCGTGCCAGGGATCGTGATCGCTTGTGATTTAGATGGATTGACCGCCAGCCGCCATTTCTGGAGCAACTCCGGCAGGAGATCGAGGGTTCTCTGTAGTTTTTTGGCCGCGTGCCTCGCGTTAAGCGACGCGGCCAAGAAGGCGGTGTCGTCCGCGTAGAGCGCGGCGGTCACTCCGGGGGAAACAGGCACGTCCCCGGCGTAAAAGTTGTAGAGGGCTGGCGAGAGACAGCTCCCTTGTGGTACACCTGCACGAATACATTTCCTCTCGGACAAGACCCCGTCCACTCTCACCTGGAATGTCCTGTCAGAGAGAAATGACGCAATCACTTTTATGAGAGGTTTAGGCACATTGCTTTGGATTAATTTGTATGTTAACCCGTTATGCCATACGGAGTCGAATGCTTTTTGCATGTCGAGGAATACGGCGGCTACAGCTTCTTTCTTGTTTCTAGCCACTGCGATCAAATGGGTGACCCTGACCAGTTGGTGAGTGGTGCCGTGTTTGGGTCGGAAACCGAATTGCTCGTCTCTGAGTGGTAGAAGGCGGGTGAGTTGTCTCTGTATGAGCAACTCTAGGGTCTTCGACAGAGTGGGTAGCAGAGTTATCGGGCGATAGTTTTCTGCTCTTCTGCTGTCCTTACCCTGTTTTTGCAACATTATGATGTGGCCCAACTTCCAGCTAGTGGGGAAGTGTCCAGTGCGGACGATGCCGTTCAGCAGTCTCGTTACTGCGGCGATCGTCTTGAATGGAAGGTGTCGCAAGGCCATGTTGGTGATTCCGTCATGCCCGGGGGCCTTTCTGGGTTTCAACCTCTTGATGGTGTTCCGTACCATGTTGGGTGAAAAGTGAAATGCCGCTGTGGCGATTTCTCCCGTGCCTGGGGCTTCCAGGTAAGATTCGACCGTGGCTTCGACCCGGGCGGTGTGCTCGGAATCGACCGGTGGGAAGGGGGTGAAGTGTGCCTCCAGATGGGTCGCGAATATATCCGCTCTGTCTGGGGCACTGTATTTTGTAGTGCCGTCTCCGTGTATTAGTGGCCTACTTGGTGCTTTCCTCTTCGTTAGAGTGCGCGTCAGGACCCGTAATGCCTGCCAGTCTTCGCCGGCCTCCTCGATTCTCCTCGACCATCTGTCCGAACTTAAAGCCGCAAGTTCGGATTTGACCCTCTCAGTGAGACGGTTCATGTGAGTCTTTATCGTTGATGCATCTTACGGTTAGACATGAGCATTTATAGTTCCACGTCAGGTATACTTCACTATTGAAGACTATATAGTTAATATGCTTATCAAGTTTAACATGATTTGCTACAGCGACACTTCCATATCATCTATCATCCATCTCACTAAATAGACAGAAAGAAAATAACATTGATCTCGTATATTACTGAGCTTCTTAGCATTTGACATAACAATATGTTGGGTACAAAACGCTTACGCCGCGAATTTTCCATTGACTCTTCATATTTATCCAGCACTTATAGCGACACAACGGCTCTAAGGACTCACGCAGAATAAAGTAGAGAAAAAAACTAAAGTATAGCCTACATAGTACCCAGAATCGACAGCAAAACTAGCAAAAAAAAATAATAGGAAGAAGTTTCAGAAATTACGCTATACATACAAGCAAACAACGGAATTTTGTTCTATTGCAGTTGAAACATTGCCCGCAATATTTTTTTAGGGATTAAATGAAACATATAGACTTTGTATATTATTGGTGTTATCTAAGTCTATGTGTGTTTCTGTATTATTTTTTTATGAAATATATTTAATTGGCAGACAAAGAAATCTTATATTGTTATTATAATCTGAAAAGAAAATAAGCAAAGAATATAAATAACATAATCCGTAAGACATCTACATTATAAATATGTGAGAGTTTTATGCAGTAATATCAAGCTTCTATTCACAATTCACCGCCTTTACCATTGGGAAGTATTTCCAGAAAATGTTATTGTGAACTAAGAAATTTAATTTCAGGACTTCCCGTACCGTACGTCTTAGCTAACCCTTCTCGGTTTTATATCCGATATCAGCAGATGTTCTTTCTCAGTTTAACTGACCCTTTCTCGGTTTACATCAGATGTCAGCGGATGCTCCAGGTCTAAAAATTTCTTTTTTTAGGAAAAATATATTTAATAATTATGCAATATATTTCAAATAAATAATTTTATTTTCAAATAGGTATCCTTAATAAAAAATGAAATGGGTAGGCCCTATAACTCTTTTCCGTGTGTAGTAATAAACAGTAATACTTTACGTAATATTATTTACACCGGTAAAGCTAGAACAAGTTAGTTTTTTAACAATCAAAGGCTTTTTATTACAATAAAACTACTCTTACGGATTTTATCACGGTTTATTAAATTATTGATGTAGCCCGAAGTTTCAGAAGCTTTACAGCAACCATGGTCACGGGATGACGGAGATGACAGATGTCCTGATGTACCAAGTCTTTAAAAGTACCCGAAGAATTATAATTTTAGTTGTTCCGATTAACGCGAACAGTACTATATATCTTGCTGACTTGAGGTGTTATATTTACTTATTATTTGATTATGTTTACCACTGAAGAACCCAGCCATCTTCTCTATTGAAATTTGGATGTCTTTTAATTTCAATAGCCTCGCGGATCATCCTTGGAAGGAATCGGTGTTCTTTAGTGAGGATTTCGCTTTATCAAATCTAATGTAATGGCAGGGGCCAACTTCAGCATGCTCACAGACCGCAGTCGGTGTTTCATATCGGCTATATGTTCTTTAACGCGAGTTTTTATAGATCTTTTAGTTTGCCCTATATAGGAGAGTCCACAGTCATAATCAAGCTTGTACACTCCTGCATCTTGCAGAAGGATATGGCATTTATTGCCTTTAGCTCTATATTTGTTCTTTTAGGCGCTATATTGGCCAAACGTGTGGGTCGGGTCGATTTTGATTAATAATGTATCAATCGAACCCCATTGGTCGTCCATCAGGCGCAACATTAAAAAAAGTTACAGAACAATGTGATGTTGAGTATCTTTGAATAGGTTTTATATTTAAACTCAATCAACTTTTAGTTAACATATTTGTTAACTAACAATTTATCACAATTACAACTTTCTTTAACATAAATTTTTCTTACTTCAACACATTGTTCTAATCTCTTCAATCGTAATTCGCCAACTTTTAATGCCGCGACCGTAAACAAGTGCATACACCTGATGAAATAACACTTTTATCTTCGACAGGCGCATTCGTCTCATTATTTATCCCCAATTAATGTTTTTGCAACAATGTAACATAATAGGCCCCGGTTGTTTTTGAATTTGAGTTTATCATCACTTCGTGTCTAATAGCTTGTTTTATTATGAATTTGTGTATATTAAATATGGATTCAACATTATGCGCAAGATACTATAGACAATAGGCAAAGCAGTGGAATTTTTCTTCTTTTTAGCCCCATACTGCTTCACGGGATTGCTACGAGTGCTCGTCGGGTGATGAGACCAGGTTTGTGTCCAACTAGTCCACTTGGGTGGTCAGAACATTTTCCACTAACCACGGCCGTAGATGGGAGATCCATCCTGATATGAGAACAGTGAACTTCTACCAACGAAGGCGTACGAAAGAAGGAATAAATAACATAATTTTAACGGTCGTATTTTATATTATTTGAATTAATAAATGAGTGGAAATAGGAAATAATATAAAAGTATTGTATTTATTCAATAGGTCATATTAATTTACATCAAGTAATGATAATAAATATATCTCATAAACTACAAAAAAAATATATTTTTGATTGATCTGGTGTTCGGAAGTTCAGTCATTTGGGACAGCTCAAAGAATTATACCGTCCTGTTATCCAAACATTCTGTCAATAATCTTATCTATAGATGGCTTTTTAATACCCAATAATTCGTGCAAACTAAAAATATCTGGTCCAATCGAGATATGGAAATTCGAGTACCTTTTGACACAGATGGGTTACAGACGCTTGAAGGTCCATTCAGTATATTACAAAAACAATCATGTACAGATTGACAGGTACATTTTAGACAGATAGAGGTTTGATTATTTTTTTTCATGCTAAGCACCTTTAAGCACTATCTTTTTTCTAATAATATTAATAATTAATAAATAAATCACGTCATTTTGTCACAATATCTAAAAATCTCGTATCGCGATGTCTGTCCGGGCTATTTTCTTAATGACGTTACGTTATTTTCTTAATTACGTAGCTATACGTAACTTATGCTATACATTATTTCGATAAATGATATATTATTACAGTAACCCGTGGGCTATATTATTATGTATAAAAATCTCAGTATTCGACATGAATTTCAGCTTGATCCTGATAAAGAGGCTCCTGATAGACCTAAGGACGGACAGACGTGTAACAATATAAGAATCCCACTTTTTTTCATTCCAATACGTTTTCAATTAAATTAAAAAAGACAAAGACTCAAGGCGTTTGGCCTTTACAGTTGACACTCTAAAGTAATGTTTAAAGAACTGTTACAGTAGTTACAGAACAGTTAGAGAAGAGTAGAGAAATACGCATTGTTTTAAGAGCAAAAAAAAAAATAACAGGACATAAAATCAGGGCAGGTAATCACCTTATCTAACATTAGCTATTTAAAAGATTGATTCTTCGTAGTTGATATGTCGAATGTAGACACAAATCTGCATGCATTCCGCTTATTTATCTTTAAGTGTGAAGTGTGATGTTTTTATTATGGTTATCAATTATTATCATATGAATATTGATTTACAATTTTACGAGATACCCGATATCTTTCTGTATCATAATCATTATTATGGTATGGTTAGCATTTTCCTTCACAGCGGCGTTATTTGACTCGCTATTCTCTCCACTCACTTTATATA